>NTHP01000301.1:228887-254712 GCA_003416845.1 Oplegnathus fasciatus
GGGGGGGGGAGGGGTTCAAGCAGTTAAGAGCATTTCCACTGCAGAAAAGTTGGCTCATTGCTGACAAATGTGCAAGATGCCCGCAATGATCTTGGCAACTTTACGTGCTGCTAGAGCTTAAAACACAGTAAGTAATATGCCACATGATTCCTAAAGAACGCTCACGTCTGGTTTCAGAAAAGATGACCAGTTTGAACAAACACCGGATGATTCCCCTGCCCAGCACAGACACTGGGCTTACTTAAAAACAATCTATGTGTCTCTCACTTGTTGTGGAAGTCACAGATTTCCTGCATGTTGCCGAAGATGATATGCTCCTTGTTGGCGATGCCTGGAGGAATCTCCTCCACACCGCTGGTCATCTCCCACAGGTAGGTCTGACAGACAGGCAGACAGACAGACAAGTAAGGCAGACAGGAAAATATTTGTTATTGTCATAACAAAACCCGACAAGCAGAAGGATCCTTGCCCTACCTCTAGACACTCGTGGAGATCTCTGACGTAGGTCTTCTCTGTCTGCAGTAGCTCTGCCATGATGAACCTGAATCAAGAAAAAAAGGTTAGACTACCAAGGGAAACACCACAAAGAAGGATCAGATGGCATGAATAATATAATTGGTCCTATTTTGCGTCTGGTTCAGCTGTGGTCTTATGAGCCTGCTGATGTTCCTCCAAGACTTTTACTCTTTACAAACAATTCATGACAAGACAAAACCATTTCAGAAGGCTGCAGAGGAGATTTGGAACACTGTGAAGTGTGCTATTAGCACAATTATGTGTCTTTGATGTCTTTTCTGAACTTTGGGAATGCCAAGGGATGCAGATCACCATTATTATGACAGACTGAGAAAACACAGTCTTGGGAGCAGATAAGAATGAATTCGGTTGCTATTACTAGAGCTCTATTATAACTATATTATCATTTCACATGCTTCATGTGTTTCAGATTTGGGTCATGATGCATCTGCAGGTCAAGTCAGAACTTTGAAAATGGAAATAACCCTTCCTTACACCTTCCATGTTCCAGTTCCTGTACTCACTCTTTCTTCCTGGCTGACTTCCTCTTTTCCTCATTGACCTCGTGGTTGGGGTCACGCAGTTTGACCTCGGGGTCGTCTGTCAGGCTGGCGGGGATAATGTCCAACTCCAAGTCTTTGTTATCCTGCACAGAGGAACATAAATGGGACAAAAATTGATGAAACTGTCTGTAACAACACTGATAAGTAAGTATTAATTCAGAATCCATCAGCGAGAAACTGAGCATGTGTGATGGACAGTTTGAAAGACTCGGCCAAACCAGAGGTCCAAACCTGGTTTGGGTATCAGGACCGACTGAGTACGTGTGTGTATTTTCACCTCAGAGCTGACTCCCAGGCTCCTTTCTAGGCTCTCCTGGTATTTGGCCATGCGTAGGGAGAAGTCGCGGTATCTGCGGTCCACCGTGCTGACCCAGCGCTTCAGCTCCGACACGTGGGCATGGCCTTTCTCCACCAGGTTGTCCGCCAACTGGATCAGCAGCTTCACCTTCTCCTTGGTTTGCTGTGTGAAGTACACACACACACACACAGATTACATACTGCTTAACTGATGTTCTGTGTCCCTGTGTCAGTAATAGAAATTAAATACCCATTAAATACCCAGTTTTTACAAAGGTGTACCTTGGCAGTGTGTCTGAAGTGACGATAGTCATTGAGGAGCTGCTGTGTTTCTTCGCTGCTGTCACCAGGTGACGTGTGTGTGGCCAGGTAAACTTCACCTGTCTCTTGGATCCAATCCAATGCCTGCACACACACACACACACACACACACACACAACAGATAAAGTTCATCGTGAATCTCTGTATACCTGCTCTTATAAACTCACTCCCTGATCAAATAAACCAGATGTCCCTTTAGTGCTGCACATTTCCCCAAAGCCAGAATCCAGCCAGAACTCTTTCTTTTTGTTTCACTAATGCGCTCACACACAACACACATGGTGCACACATACATAATCACACACACACACACACACACACCGACCTGTTTGGCGCTGCGTTCAAACACCAGATACTGCTGACACTGGTCCAGCCTTCGTTTCTTTAACGTCCAGAAGTGAAGGACTCTGTTCTCTCGCTGCAGCAGCTCATTCAGAATGGCTGCATGCAAAAACACACAATTACATTAAATATACACTCCCTCCCTAATCCCAAAATAAGCTCCCAGCTCACTGATGAGGTTTTCAAACTCGACTGCTTACTTAGGTTGAATATTTGTGTAAGTTTATGTCTGTGTTGTTGAACTAAACGACTCTTTTCAGTTAAAATTGGTACAAAACTAAAACGATGAGCTTTACATAAAAATGGTAGTAATGTGTTTTTCAGGTCGATCATAATCAGATTTCTATTAAAATAATAAAATATATTGATTGACTGAAGTTGCAGGTCTCCGTATGCGTCAGCAGCTCTGACCTTTAACTTGCTGTTCGGGCCCCCTGGCGTGACCGGCAGCTCCAGGAATGCTCACGTTGTTCCTGTGGATGTACTTCAGAAACACCTCAGCGTTCCTTCGTGCCAGAGTGCATGCCTGGAGCGCAGAGAAACGGTGCTTTTACTAACAAACTCACACAATTCAGACACACTCTCCTAACACCCCTCAACCAAGGACTTCACCATCCTTTACAAAGCATTAGGATGCTTTCACACCTGGTCTGATATGTGCATTTCAAACAAACTCTCTTGTGTTAGCCTGTTTGGTTCTGTTTATTCAGGCTAGTGTGAAACATTGTCATTCAAATTCACTCAATATGCATCTATCAGCCAAAGGTCATTTGTGGATTTTATAAAAAGCTAATGAAACTCAAAAGTGTCCAACAGAGAGCTTCAGCTTCAAAGTAATTTAAACTCCTAATTTTGGTCAGATCTCTATAGCAGAACCTGTCTAAATAATGGATCTAATGGTTATCGCTCGTCTCAACTGATATACCATTTCCCCATCTCATTTTGCGGCATCTTATCTCATCTAAAATGGTGTAAAATCCTTCATTAATTTAGTGGAAATACTTATTCTGCTTCATTCTGCTCTTTTGTGTTCTGTTTATTCTGCTCTGGTGTCTTCTACTCAAGGCTAAAAAACCTTTATTAAATTTGATGTTTCTTCTTTTCCTCAGATTTTATATGTGCTTCTGTGTAGGAGCCTGTTTTCTGAAGCGAGATAACGAGATGAATCACCTTGAGGAAGGCTTCTTTCTGCTCCAGGTGTTTACTGATCAGAGGTAGAAGGTGGTCGCAGTCGGCCGACATTCCCAGTTTATCGTGACTGCCGCACCAGTCCTCATCCCGACGATACTCCTGCTCCAAGCTCTCCAACACACTGCACACCTGGACAGACACAAATAGTTGGTGGGACCGTAACAGCACTCCTGCTCCAAGCTTAGATATGAGAAAACACAGACTCTGAGAATGTGTGTTACGGTGCGTGTTTGAGGTGTACCTGTTCAGACGTCTTGTAGAAGGCCACAGAGGCATTGACGAGCTTCAGGCGGTCCTCCATCTTCAGCATCAACTGCTGCCAGTGAACTGCCACTTTCTCAGCGCAGCTTCGAATCGCCTCTGGATCATAGTGACCTGCCTGTAGCACCATCTGGAAGAGGGGAGGAGGCGAGAGAGAGAGAGAGAATTAGACAGAGGTGGAGGGTAATACATGGTCACGATGGACAGCCTGCAACACCTCCTGGAACCAGGAATGTGGAAGTCCAGTATGCAGGATAAGGCGAGATATATTACTTGTTCAAAGTAATCCTTACAAGTCTACAACAGTCTACCACAGTAGTAATAAAGTAACAGTCGTGGAAAGCATGGATTTACCTCAGCTTTTTGCTGGACCTGCAAAGCGCTCTGATGAGTTTTCTGAAGAGAGTTGGCGTGGAAGAGGGACTGGAGGAGGAGGAGGAGGACGAGGAGAAGAGAGGAGAGATAGTTACTATCAATTAAAATCAGACTCATAAGTTCAACTCAACTTTAAAGGTTCTCTGTGTAGTTTTTCCCCACTATTAATGCTACGGAGCAATGTTTTTCCCTGTTTTGTTTTCAATCATGCACGTTCCACCCAATGGTTCCACATTATTTTACTGATCTACAGGCCGCAGCAGCGTTTCCAGAAATAAATGTGCCAACAAAGGCAGCGAAGAAGAAGAAGACTGCAAGATAGGCAAACATGGATGTAAACAATGTAGGCTTCAAACTTTCAAGAAAAATCAGCTCTGCAAATGTTTTATGAGGAAGGAAAGGCATTCAACTCGTTTGTTTGACCGCAGGGATTGAGGGTGAGAAACACTGCATGTAAACAGACAGGAAAACGCCACAGGGCACCTTTAAGTGCAAAGTGGGTACTATGTCAAAAAATAAAGTCATTTTGCCATTTTTTTAAGCTCACAGCGGGAGTTTATCAGACCATGGCAAGTCTGCACCCACCAGCTACCATCACGCCTTGAAGTTGAAGAAAGAGATTATGTGTAATTACCCTAATGGCAACTGGAAGCTTACTTCAGATCCACTCTATTCTCAATTTTCTCTTGAACTACAAAGGCAATATTTTTTGTACAAGAAATTTAGTTTTCTTTTAATATCTAATATAACAGATTGTTGGTGGAGTGTGACTTTACAGGTTTACAAAGAAGTATGTTGTCATGATGTGTTTTGGGGGCATGTTTTCTTGAATGACAGCTGTCCAAGCCTATCACCGACAAATGTTTTGCGTTTGCTTATCCCATCCCAGCTCCGTCTACTTTGCCCAAATGTAATTGCCGAAAATGGCAGCGAGAGCTAAATCATATTTCAAAGGTTACGTCACAGTCAGCGTCCATGTTTTTCAACATTCTGCACTCTTTTGAAAACTGCCTCGTAACTCAAGAACAGACTCAAACGTGAAGGTAGTTAAATTCCAAGGAATTTTATTATTCATATGTGTGTGTCTGTGTGGCTATTTGTGTTTGTGTGTTTAAGCTATTAGCCAAGACAGTATTACATCAGTCTGGTGGAGAATACAGGACTCGCTTCATGTTGAGGAAACACGCACACACACCAATCAGAGTTCCACAGGAGCAGAAACCAGGCCAGAACACACATGCTGGGTCTGGGCCAAAGTGATGTGTTTATGTGTGTGTGTGTGTGTGTGTGTGTGTGTGTGTGTAGTGCAGTGCTGACCAAGGGGCTTTTACCCCTGTGAGTCCTCACACACTTCTGGAGTCAGCTTTTTAAAGCACTGCACGAAGTAACACGTACACACACAAACACACACACGCATGTTCAAACATACGCAAGCAGAGATAGTACTTAAATGCATTTAAATGAGTAGGTGTGTGTGTGTGTGTGTGTGTGTGTGTGTGTGCGCTGTGCATCTGTTAGTCTTCAAAATCAATGCAGAATGAAATAATTATCAAGGCAAGCCCGACACACACACAGATGACAAAGAGTGAGTGTGTGCATCAGTGTGCGCTCCCATCTGCTACTATTCAAACCAATGCATACTGAAATAATTATTACTAAAGTACAGTAAGCCTGGTTTGAGCAGCAATAATTAGGATGCGTATGTGACTGAGTGCGTACCTCTATAGCCATCTGGAACTGTTCATGTTCCCTCTGCAGCTGCTCGGCCTCAGACAGAGAGCTGGCATTCACCATGCTGGCATTCAACATGGACTCACCGTTACGAATCCAACCCAACACCTAGAGAGACAGAGAGAGCGAGGGAGAGAGAGATAGAAGGAGAGAGAGGTGGAGAGACAGTGAGAGAAATTCAAAGCCCTGATTCAAGACTAATCTTAAATTAGACGATATTTATGCCAACGTATGCTGTGGGAAGGAAATCTCCCACACAATTTCTCACATGAACTGTGAAAACAGGTACATAGGTTAAGAAGAGAAATTATATATATATATACATATATATATATATATATATACAGACACACATATATATATATAGTATATATGTGGGTAGAGAGTGATATTAATAAGCAGTGCGAGGAAAACATGTAAACAATATAGTGTGAAGAACAGGAACAACATACTGTTGCAAAGAGCATGAATGATATGGATGCAGAGCTTATTGGTGCGCAGGTGTTAGTAGCACAAATGTAGGTGACAATAAATGTGATTTATATTTTAGATTTAGGAGGAATAGTGTCCAAGGTCTCCAATCGTTGTCTCCACCTTCAGAAAACTGTACGATTGTTATTTACAAAATAGCTTTTTTTTCCAGGCCACAAAGGTGGGGCAGCGAATGTCCCATGCTGACTGACTGACTGGCTGACTGATGTTGTCGCGTGAACAACAGTTGGACATAAGCAATATCAAAATAACCAGGTTTTGGACTTTCTCTGTGATACAGCACTTTACCAAGAATGGTTGTTTAACTAATGCGCAGCAGATGGCAGCATAGTCTGCCAGAGATAAAGGAGCACAAGAAGAAGAGCGGACAAACTCCACACTCTGAAAAAGTTTAACATAACCACATTTGAAACTGCAATAAATCAAACTAATTCAAACATATGAGTTAAAAATGTTAATAATCAATCATCTTTGCTTTGTTTCAGTACAGCCAGCGGCGTCTAGAGTGTTGCTAAAATTAATTTTATCAAACAAGCCCAGCTACCTACTGATATGTTCGCTGACAGCCCACCTGTCTGCAGTTTCAGGGTGAATAAATGACCTGACTGCGAAGTGTCTACAGCTTCTATTAAAACAGCATGGTTTACTATTAATGGTCGACAACAAAACAGGGCCAGCCAGTGTATTTTTTATCTTTTAAGCTGTTAAGTGTAATGTTGGATCATACTGACTGTCCCACAGATCTGCTGTAGCAGTGACTAGTCAAAGCTACATTTGATGATCAATAAATTAATTAAAATACAGAGTATCAATGACATATAACAACACCATGGTTTTCTTTTATTGTTATTTATTATTTTTCATAATTTATAATTGGGAGTTTGCGTTCATGGCTACTAGCAGAGAGTTCACGCTGGCTTACATTCAAGTCGCAGGTCGTTTTAAGTCGCTTCGCCTGCCTAGATGTATTTAGCCAGCCTTCCACACTTGACCAACACTGTGCCCACAGTTATTGTAAGTACTTTGTGCACTTCACTGAACTGTGGCTGCAAGTAAGTATTGTTTGCAGCAGATCTATGACCAGGCGAATTCTATAGGACCGATCGGAGCGAGAAAGATAATAGGAGTGAGGGCGTAGCAGGAGGGCTGTGTGTTTGTGTATGTGTGTTATTAGCACATTGCCATAAACCTCATAAATTATTCAGTCGTATCCATCTGCAGCAGCAGCGTGCTTCCTGTCTCAACACACAGCATGTTCATGTTAACATCTGCAGTAGCTTCTCCACAAAAAAAACACAAAACATCTTTATTTTAACTAAGGGAGGAAGAGCCGGGTGTTGTTCTTGTCATTTGTCCAACATGGAGGAGTCATTCCAAAATGAGATTTTTTAGTTTATTTCTTTTGTTTCTAAAAATAAAAGCCAGTCTACCTTGCTCCATTAAAGCTCCATATTATTTCCTTTTTAGGATTTAGTTTTATAGTTTTCGTTGGTTCAGGATCAGAATAATGCGCTTGATATTTTGTAGGTAAGTGCAGTTTGCTTAAAGGGGAACTTCTCTGACTTTACACATCAAAGTCTGCTTACAGGTGTTGTGGGAGTGCTACTGCATATGTGAATATTTTGACAAGGAATAAAATAAAAAACAAAATATCTCTGGTTCTGCTGCACAGATTTCGCCACTTTTTCTTTAAAAACTGTCCATCGTGACTCTGGCAGTGTTTAAGGAGCGCAATGGTATACAATCTATGGGAATGATAAAGTGTGAATAAATAATTATAGCACGGTTCTAACAATGTTTCTGACCCAATATTCAATATCTACATCTACGTTCCATGAATATTCATACCTTTCACATACTGAAATGTGATACTTTTATGAAATATGAACAATTTAAAGCCACAAGTACGAAAATGCAGGCCTCTGATTGGCCAGCAGCGGCAACCAAGTAAACATGCTGAGTGGAGGAGTGGACAGGTGGATCCAGTTTAAGCAAAATAATGACGCCCAGTGAAGGACAAGTTCTGGAGAGTTTCTTCAGTGCCTGGTGTTGGAGTCCGCGTGTGCGTTTACCTGTTTAACCTCGGCCTGTAGGTGGCGTAGCTGCAGGCTCTGCTCCAGCCGCGTGTGCGTGTGTTGCGCGTTGAGCTCCACCTCCTGCTGCTTCTCGTGGAGGAACTCCAACAGCTCCTGGACCTGAGAGGCCAAGTCCATGTCCTTCTCCCCAGTCAGCTCGATCCCTGACACACACACACACACACACACACAGCTGTGATCAGAATCAGAATCAGAATCAGCTTTATTGGCCAAGTATGTGTACATACACAAGGAATTTGAATCTGGTTTTCTCATTGCTCTCAATGTACAGTACTTACACAGGGATAAACAAAGCAGCTAAGAAGGACAACAAGTAAAGATCCTTAAATATATATATTTAAAAGCTATTAGGTAAGCTAGCTATTAATGCCCTACTTCAACAGTGGCTGGCGCTGCTGGAGAGAGTGAGTGTGTGTCTCTGTGTGTGTGTGTGGTGGGTGAGAGAGATTTATCACTCCAGGGGGCAGAGTGACCGAGGCGGCGACCTCCACATATACACAAACATACACACACAGTAAGAGGATTGTGCTGTGATGATTTTTTAACCTAATTCTCTCCCCGCTCCACACAACGTGCTATATTTTGGGATCACGGTTCACGGTGCTGCCTAAACATCAGGGCTCCCTCTCTCCTTCATTGTACAGTGGGCAGCTGTAAATCCAGATGTGAGCCGGCTCAGCCACATTCAGAGGGCGACAGGGACACGCATGATCACATCTGAAGTGCAGTGTGAATGCTAATGCATCCCTGAGAGCGATAAAGAACGTGACTGTGGTGTACGTACAGCACAACAAACCTCCCAGACACAGCTTATTTAAGGTTTTAAGTTTAAGCAGAGCAGCACTCGCCTCGGGGGTCCATGCCGGTGTATTTCAGCAAAAGCTCAGGCCACTTGGGAAGCATTTTAGATGCATAATGACGCCAGGTGTGAACTCCAGTCAAGAACGAAACACAAGGGTATGGTGGGAAATTATCTCTGGGAGCTCAGAAACTCTTCTGTCTTTTGTATTCCTTTGACTCTCCTGCTTCTTTCTCTACCTCTTAACTCCTTATCCACCCGTTTTCATTTTCTTTCTCACGGAGCAAAGCATTCTGTGTGCGTTTTACCTGAAGCCTGGACCTCCATGATGTACTGGTGCAGGTCTTGACCCTGCTGCATCACTTCGTAGGTCATGTTGTTCATGGCTGCCTTCCTCTCTGCGTGTCTTTTCAGCCGCTGCTCTGCCAGGCCGATGTCCTCTGCGCTGCCAGAGGAGGCGCCGCCTCCCCCGCTGCCGCCGCTACTGCTACCGCCTGAGCGGCTGGCGTCGTTCAGCTGACGAGACAGATCCTCGTTCCAGGCGTCCAACTCCGCCGTGACCTGCAGGAACAGAAGAAATGTGGGATCAGGAGGATGTCACACGGAGACACAGTTAACAACACAACACACCAAAAGTCAGCGGCTGCCACCGAGCCATTGGTGGTTTTTGTGATGTGTCTGTCACTATTGGTTCTAATTAGCTCTTCTCAGCGGCTGTTGAGCCATTTGAACATGTTGAATCAGCGGTGGAGGCAGTTGGTAAGAGAGAGCTCTCTGACTAATTGATTTAACTAATGACTAATGATTTCCCACATGACCTTTCTTTTCTTTTCTTTGACCTAATTGAAGGGCAAAGCTAAACAAAAAAGACACAATTGAATTTTGAGCCCATAACAAGACCATCTTTTTCAAGAGTAAACTTTACTCATTTTGTTTTGTCTTTCTACGATCATTTTTGGTGTATGATTAAAGATTAATTATTTTCTCTGTCACAGGGGCAGAAGATAAATAATCCATAAGCCCTCAGCTTCAGCTGTAGCCTTTGGTGTTGAAGTGCCACGGTGCTATAAGCATAACGGAAGATGTGAAGCAATGTGACAAGTTTCATCAGTCTGCCCTTGCCATTGGTACTTCTTTAAGGTCGGCTTGGTGTGTCAGGGCCAGTACTGTGTACTGTTTGTCCACTATTGAACAGACACACACTCTTGCTCTCTTACCTCTATGGTGTACTGCTCAAATATGCGTAGCTGGAGAAAGATGTCCAGCTTGATTTTGCGTTCGTGGAACAGCTCCTCCATCTGGCCCTGGGCCTCGTCCAGCTGCTGCAGCACGCCCTGGATGTGTGCGATGGAACTGCAGTGTGGCGTCTTATTGGTCGACATGGCTGCATCTCTGCGGAAAGAGACGGAGGGAGACATTACACCATGCTGACCTGAGCACGGGACCTCATTACAAGAGGAAACCCTTTGGCAACACTTCTTCTTGGAGAAAGACGTTTTGAGGAGAAGAAGCACTCCAAATGAAACAAGGTAGGTACATTTTTTGACATGATTTAAAGACGTTTAAATGAACAACAAATTAAGTAAATCAATAATAATAAAGCTTTATTTAATCTTTAAAGGCTCACAAATACTGTAGCATCATTTTATATTTATTATTTTATCTACACAAATAAGAGTAAGAGGAGGACAAACAGAGAGATGGAGACAGAAGGAGAGATCATTTCAAAAGAAAAAACTGTCATATTTTTGTGCCAATATGTAAATTATTATTCGTAATCTTACCCGAGTGGCTGCGTGAATTTAACTTTTTAATAACGTAAGTGTAAGTATGAATGTTATTACCTGCTGCTGCTGAATGAATCCTTCTCTCTCTTTAATAACATTATAAATATTAATATCATTACTTGAGCCTCTGTATTAATTTTTCTCCCTCTCAACAACCATCATGAATAATAATATGAATTTTATTATTACCTGAGCTGCTGTATTAATTCCTCTCCCTCTTTAATCACATTGAGCGTTGCCTCCAGTGTGGCTGTCTGCTGCTGCTGAAACTGCTGAATCAGAGTCTGAACCGAATCCACCGAATCGCAGCACACGTCGTCCAACAGCTGCTTCTGCAGCTCCTCCATCCACGACCACAGCTGGACACACAGGCAGCAAACAGACAGGGCAGGTATATCCATAATATTCCTTCCAATGAATCACCTCAACACTGCTGTATCTGAAAATACTGGATACTGAAAATCACACGAACAAATACATGACAGACTCCAGCGCTGCTAATTATGACACGGGAAACGTTTGTCCTACTGGGACTCAAACCTGCAATTACACACTTATCACACATCAGAGAACGAAATTAAGAATTAATTTAGGTAAAACTCGTTGGCAGCAGCAGGATGTCTGAGAATGTGTTTGTGTGTCCCACCTCCTTAGTGTGTGTGTGGAAGGAGACAGACATGTCGAGCAGCAGCTTCCTGTGTTCGACTCGGCGGACGAAGTCCTGGATTCGGACTTCCAGGTGTCTGGCGGCCTTGTAGATTTCCTCTGGGTCGCACTCTCCGGTCTGAGCCAGCTGCTCAGCTGCCTCCAGCAGCTTGTCTGCATTAGTGTATGTGTTCTGAAAGAGGAAGGAGGACCCTTCATCATCATCAACATTACTAAAGCCTGCATTAGCTTTGTCTTATAAAAGGAAAATATAAGTTTGTGATTGGCATATAGCAACAGTTCTTCTGTTTCATGCCAGTCGTCTCTCACATGTGAAACAGATCGAACTACAGTAAAGCGACAACAAACACACTTTTAATAACGTATGACAATTTCAGTACCGCTTCCCACATAAGCTGTTTTAAGTGCTGTGGTAAAAGTGTGACAATACACTCCAAGGGGTGTTAGTATAGAAAATATTAGACTTGGGAGAGATAATGCCAAGAATCATGGTGTCCTTCAGTTCTTCCTCCTCAGTTATTTTCATACATCGTCACTACAACATCATTAATATAAAAAGTGTGAAGAAAACACGTCATTACATTGGATTCATTTTCATCATCATTACCAGCCTGATTCCTTCATCACTGTCACATTTTTCATCATCATCTTCTTTATCATCACTATGAGCTTCATCATCATCACTACCATTTATTTTCATCATTTTATTACAAATTTCGTCCCTTTTTTCGTTATTTTTCTCAATGTTTTCATTACCACCATCATATTATCCTTTACATTACCACTAACAGTAATACTTTTCCAATTAAACCGCCCACCTCGCACTCTCTGATGGTGTTTCAGACCCAGTTTAATCAGATTTACACCTTATACACCACTGCTGGATGGGGATAACACTACATCAGGCACACACACACACACACACAGTCGGATCATGTTATATTAAAATGTTAATCCCAGTTTCTGTAAATCAACAGCGTAAGGTTTCCTGTTTCCACCTCTATCTCCCCTAAAAAATGGACTAAACCCTGTCTGAGTGTAAAGGCTCTCAGCATTGATCAGCAGGACAAAATGGATTAGTGTCGGTCTATTCTGGTAAGTGTGAGAGATTACCACTGGAATATTTCACCTCAGGAAATATATTACACCTGAGATATTTTGGGGTGACTGGAGGTTGGGGGGGTTGGGAGGAGAAAAAGATGTTGCGTTATGATCCCAATTATTCAAGAATATGAGTTGGGGTATTTAGGTGAAAGCTTACAGTCTGGATATTTCACATGTTGGAGGGATTAGTCAGAGGATAAAGATTACAAGAGATTATTACTTTTCTCTGCATGACTGGTTTGGTTCAGGGCGAGCATTACAGCAGGGAGATGACAGGAAAGCAGCATCATCCCTGTCACCTGAATATCGAAGACCAAACCTGACTGTGTAGGCCATAAATGAACGAATGAAATGGTGAATGAAAACTGATTGAATAAAGACAACTTCGTAAATAAACTGAACAAACAAACTGAGAAATAAACAGATAAAATATACCATTAAACTGTCTGGAAAAACAAAATCAGCTGATGGAAAAAATAAATCCTGTTGAGGTGCTTCGTAGGGACTGAATGAAATAGATATCTCAAAACTTGGGCAAATAAAACCCAAATTATCTGCATTCCCACTTTCCTCTAGAGATGCAGTACCTGCTATACTTTTTAAACTACGGCCATTTTAAGGAGATATATATACATATAACTACCATTCCTGCATTCAAACTGTAAATGTAAATCAGACTCAGCAATTGTGAATACTCAAATACAAGATACCTACTAATCCCCTACTAATGCCACTGTTGATATTACTCGCACAACTACTATTACCTCTTTGAGTACTATATAAACATTTTACCAACTCCCTGTACTCCCTAGGCACCCAATGACACCATGACAAACATCCAAAACACCCGATCATCACATAACAACATCCTTGGAACCATTTACACCATCATCATTACATCATCCGGCTAGTGATGCCATAGCAACACCCAAGCAAACAGCTAATAACCACCCAGAACAATCCAGCAACTGCCTATTAACAACGTAGCAACCACCCAGCAACAATCTAGCCACCCCATAATAACATTGTGCAAATGCCTAAGCAATGACCTGCAGAAGCCTGAGCTGTGCCCTACAGACCCTTTCCAAATGCAACAACAAAAACCTAGACTACCTTGGTAATCCATCCCTCTACAGTAACTAACTTGACAAACAGTCTGACCTCCCTATCAAACTACCAGTGCTGCCGGTGGAACAGGTGAAGCAGTGTCAGCCCTCCCCAGAGAAATTAAGATCTAAGGCGGTGAGGAGAAGCTGGAGAACGAAGGCTTTAATGAAAGTAAATGAGTTCTGGGTTTTTCATTAAGTCTTCCCGTTTGATGTTTGGTTGGTTCTAATGGAGAAGAAAGTAATCAGATGTAGATGAGGAGAGCTAAAAATAAACTTGCAGTAATGATGTTAAAAGGACATTAAAGTGACACAAAAACTCACCCGCTTAAACATGCAGTGCATCCCGCCACATACACACAGAAAATAGAGAAAACCCTCTTTTCTACACTTAATGAAATAGCTTTGAGCATGTCTATGTGTGTGTGTGAGAGAGAGAGAGAGACCGTCCAAGTGTAATAAGGGTAAACATACTTAGATATTCATCTCTTGGCATGTATCTTAAATGTGTACTAAATTTATTAATGTTATGTATGTTGCTAAGTGGAGGGTTTTACCAGCAAAACACCACAAACTGCACAGAAAGATGCTGATGGGGAGAAAAAAAGGAGAGAAAGAGTGTCTGACCCAAATAATGCTGATCCACAGCAGGTTATGAAGGTTAATCCTAATCCAGAGTGTAAACATCAGATTATACAACTACACACTTTTTATAGGATTAACACTCTTTTATAGGATTATAACTTTACTGAAACTCCACAGTTATTTAAATTATTTATCAGTTGCCATGGATTCTGCCTGGACACCTGTCTTACTGTTATTTGATTTGAGACTACAGTGGATGTCATAGACCACATCTTGCCTTTTTCACGAACTAGAAAGCACTTAGAAGGTGCAAATTGCGGAGAAAGCCTCCATAAGAAAATAAATTGATCGGCTGAGACGAGTTTGGAAAGGTGGTGAGACTTCAGCTTCATATAACAGGAGAGAAAAATGATAGAAAGGCAAATGGAGAAAGAGGAAGAATGCCAAAGTAGTAAATTATTTATCAATTGCCATGATTAGACACTTGTCCCGTTATTTGATTTGAGACGGCAGCTGATTTCATAGACCACATTATGCTTTTTTTCCCAAGAACTAGAAAGCACTTAGATGGTGCAAATTGCAGAGAAAACCTCTATAAAAAAATGAATTGATTGGCTGAGGCGAGCTTGGAAAAGCTGGTGGAGAATGGAAATGACGAGATGAGGAAGGAAAGAAGAGAGAGAGCAGGATAAAAAAGGAGGAAAAGAAATAGGAAAAGAAGAGTTAGAGTGGAACCCAACATGTCTTGACCCCACGCAGACAGGCAGTGTGTGT
Source organism: Oplegnathus fasciatus (assembly GCA_003416845.1). Taxonomy (NCBI): domain Eukaryota; kingdom Metazoa; phylum Chordata; class Actinopteri; order Centrarchiformes; family Oplegnathidae; genus Oplegnathus; species Oplegnathus fasciatus. The sequence continues at coordinate 243,894 of NTHP01000301.1, forward strand.
TTAACAGCAGCAGAGACAGCAAGGATTTGACGATCCTGATCACATAAGATGCTGTTTGACCTTTTCCTATTTGTTTAGTCTCCAAAGCAATGCTCTAAAACACACCCGCCTGCTATCCGAGCACTTACTTGACGTTAAAACAAATCAAATCAGACAAACTGACAACTCCAATAGAGAAGAACATCAAACACTTTTACTGCGCCCCATCCACTTCAAAGCCCCTCAAAGATTCAACTGCATATGAACCAATATCTCTGTAAACTGAGTGTGTGCTTCTTTAAGCAGGCCTGAAAATGCATAATTTCAACTTGTGGCTCAAAGACACTGAGGTCTCTGCAATAATACTGCCTGTGTACTGTTTAATGTTGGACAGAAGAGATTCACTGCTGTTCGTTGTGTAGTTTTGTATTATTTATTTGGATTTTACTACGGCACATGTTTAAACCAATTATTTTGCAGCATTGCAGCATTGCACTTTCCACAAAAGCCACATTTTTGCTCACATTTTTTAAACCTCTACTTAGAGCTTAAAACACGTTTCTTTGTTTTGTTTTCATCTTTATGATAGCGCTGAATTTCAGGAATGGATAACATCTCCTGCAGATCTTTCAGGAAAGACTTGTGACCATAAATGGTTATGTAGAGGCATGTCTTCATGCTTCCTGCCACCACCAGGCATGGTGGTTTTGAAAATTTGGGATTAATCAAGGAAGATTACTCACAGATGTTTGCAAGGCAAGCGAATAAACATTTGATAAAAACAAACTACTAACTGCAAAATTGACATGGTAAGAGTGGACTTTTTCTGTGTTCTGTTGATACTGTAAATGAGAGCCTAGACATGGACTTCCACTGACCATCTCCTGAACTCCAGAAGTTTAGACGGTGACACAATTTTCATTTTGGGACAAACTGCTCTTTTCAGACACGTATGTATTCAGAAACTCAACTGCAGTCCTGAAAGCATAAGAATAAACAGGTGTACGTGCTTTACAGCTAAAGTACTGCTCTTTAGTGTGCTCTTCAGCCCTCGAAAAGACAAAAGACAGTGTTGATTTCTATTTAAAAGAATAATACAATACTTGGATGGAAACCCATGTGGACAGACGGACTCACCTGAGCTACGTCTTCGAAGTCGTCGTGTCTTTTCTGCAGGGCTCGGGCTCTGTGAAGGGATTTCCCAACGCCAGTGTGTTTGCTGAGGAAAGCCTCGCCATGGTTTTCTATCCAGTCCATCACCTGGATGAGAGAGAACACAACGGTCACCTTCGCGCGCACGCTCAGCTGAACCTTCTGGTCCTGGTGCCGCACCCTCGCGCACTGTATAGACAGATGAGCAGTGCAAAATGGCCTCAAACCTCATGAATTAAGAATGGAACAGATGAAACCTTCATGATCTTCGTGGGAAATTTAGGTCACCGCAGCTGAGAAGAACAGGATGTTCTTGAGCCGTTAGACTACTGTCGGCCAAACTTCATCATTGATGCGCTTGGCAGACGACTGCCAGGAATCATCCCTTGCTTTGTTGTTTATTTGCAACATTATTGGTCCTTTTTATTATCAGTTCTTAGTTCTGTGACTGTGGATGACACAGTTCTTTCTGTTGTAGTATTTACTAATGACTAATTTCACTTCACCCACTCCAACTCTGAATATTACCAGTTGATTCCTGAATGCAGGCTAACCAGTGGCTAGTCAAGTCAAGTCAAGTATATAGCCCAATATCACAAATCACAAATCACCTCAAGGGGTTTTGCAATCTGTACAGCATACGACACCCTCTGTCCTTAGACCCTGATGTTAACAAGCAGGCTAAGAAGACACAGCAAGTGAATGTCAGGAGGTGCTCATTTGTCCTCTTTTGTTAGAGGCTAACTGCATCCCCACACCTCCAGCTCCTGCACCAAGCTAACCCGCAAAAAATCAAAGTAATGGAGCGTTACTAGAATCAGAAGCTGCAATGTAATCACTGAATTTCAAATAATAATCCCTTACACTACTTGTTATAGCTTTTTTTTGGTCTCTGACCAACTCCTGAGGAAAATATCTGGCTCTTTAGCTGCTAAACGCTCCCCTGTGTTAACCAGCTAGCCTCTAACTGTGTCTGTCTGTCTGTCAGGTAGCGTACAGTGGGCTTTTAGAGCTTTTTCACTGGAAGGTGAGAGTGAACCGTAACAGTGAAGTCGCGGGCCTGACCGGAACCCCATTCTTATACTGTATCTAAAACCAGCAGACCAAGCTTGAGATTTTAAAATCAAATCCCTCTTGACGACAACTCCTGCTCGAAAGCATCCAGTTTGGAGCAAGAACACATTACAGCATCGCTGCATCGCAAAGCAGATTTTTGGGCCTTGAAGGAACAGTTTGTGTGCATGAACGGTGTCGTAATTCATGACGTCAGTGTGGTGTAGTCAGTCCAGCTGGAGCCACAAAGAGGTCAGGGAAAGGTCACAACATACACAAACTAAAGCGTGCTGACTGCAGCTGGACTATCTTCGTTGCAATGTGCAGCTAAAACTGCCAAATAAAACTACACACCTAATATGTTCTCTTTCAGGCTTTACTTCTGCATCCCTGTCTCTTCCTCTCTGGGGTCACATATATCCTGTAGCATTACAACTCTGCTTGGAATAGCCCTGTTTTCAGTGATTTATAGGCTATTGGTTTGAGCTTACTCTCTCACTTGCTCCTTGTCTCACTTTCTATGCTTGTCTCTCGCCCTCTGTGTGCCTGCGTGCGTCTCTCTCCGGGGTCTCATAGAAACTGATGCGTGACGAGTGCAGTTGGCAAAGCTCTGTTTTCAATGAATTTATAACCTACTAATATGATCTCTTCTTCACTCACTATTTTCCTCTCCCTCTTTGTCTTTTTTATTCTCTTAAACACTCTCTCACACTCTCTCTTGGGTCACATATAAATGTGTGCATGGCGCCCATACTCAGCAGTCATCCTTGAATTTGTAGTCCGCCTGATGCCCCAATTCTCTCTCCCTAAGGCCATTCAGTTATACATACAGTACATACATGATGACTTCAGTTACAATGGTGTGTGTGTGTGTGTGTGTGTCCTCCAGAAAATGCTGGAAAAAAAAGCAAAACAACTAAACCTGACGTCAACAGAGCTGCAAAGAGGGAGCAGCTATTTCAGATGTTACGTGACTCACAGTTGGAGCTCTTCTGCAGCTTGGATTGGCATGAAACTCTCCTGGTTAAATAACCAGTACAAAAGGTTAACAACTGCATTAGAAAATATCTGGTTCTTTGATAAAAAAAAAAAAAGTTGAAGGTACAAGCCTGTGTACATAAAAACTCTGGAAACTACGACTCCCAAGTTGCATTTCGGCAAGAAACATCCAATCACGGAGCTTAAAATTCTGTCATTTTAAAATCTACCACGTTTTTTCATATCTGGGTCAATTTCAGGTGAATTCAAGAACTATGGCGCTGCGTTTTGTTTACAACTGCAACGACAAAGCGTTTCTCACTTCTGACCGGCTTCCTCTGCTTAGCAATAGCAAAAATTAATTTGATTTATCAGAAACAAAGTTGAAATAATATGTGCTTTATTGTATCTTACTGTATTCTGCTGATCTTCTTTTTACCTCACTGTTCTAATCTCTTAGTTTCATAAAAACCCTTCTCGGGACGGGTGTTGCAAACTACCATGCGCAATGAGCACTTTGATACTTGCATCAGATTGCTGTTTTCAGTCTGTCTATGTATAATGTATCTGTCCCTGTCAAATAAACCAGAAATAAATAAATAAATCATTGAAACTAGTGTTCCATAACATTAACCTATGGGATTGTTACATTATCAAGGAGAGTATTGTGTTTCTGTGTCAACTAGAATTTAAGATATCGCTAAATAAAACCTTTAAATGGGAACACAGAACGGGGAAAACACTTGATCATTTAAGCGCATTTTGCTGTTAATGCTTTTGTATTTTGTAAGTAAGATTTTAAATGCAGGACTTTTACCTGTAACAGAGTTTGTGAATACCTCTTCCACCACTGCTGCTGTTACTGCTGCTGAGTAGTCCCCAGTTATACTGCTAGTACACTAACTTCTACTATTGCTACTGCTGCTACTACTTCTGCCGCTGCTGTTGGTAGTAGCAGACGTAGTAATAGTAGCAGTAGTAGAAGTATTAGAGGCAGTAACAGTGCCTTTAGCAGTATTAACAGTATTACTGCTACTCCTGTTACAACTTCTACTACTAGTAGTACTACAAGAGGGGTAGAAGAGTAGAGTATTGAGGTGTGAAGACAAACAGATTTAAACAGCCCTACTAATCCTGTCTGAGTGATAAGCAGACCAATAAAACATGGGTACTCATTCATTTTTACTATTTTAACAAATTGCATAATGTATCTCATGTATCTGTTACTTTCTTTGTCTGCAGGAGGCGCAAATAATCAACATGTCTGCATCTGCAGGTCTGAGCAGTGGCTGCTGATCCTGTCTTTGCCTATAGGTGGCACAGAGTGGACTGGAACTGCAGGTGTTAAACTACAGGAGCTGCATCTCTGCAGTTGGATGATATTGCCTGGGCTTAGTTTCAGCTGTTTTGCATCAGCAACACTCTGAATCCTTGTTGCTGTACTTTATGTTCATAATTTTTTTTAAAAAAACACAAAAAAAACAACCTCTTCGGAGAGTGCATATGTGGACTCTTAACTGAGATTCCAGGGGTTTCAGTAATGCCAATGGTATTTGGTTGTACCTCATTCCTACTGCATTACTGTCAGACCCACAATCACATTAAAGAAAGTGAAATAACACACAAGGCCTCCCCTCACCCACTGATGACATCCGCTCTGCTGGTTAAAAATACCCTTCATAAAATATAGCTGTGATATTAAATTTTGAGCTCCCGAATATCTCTAAAACCTCCAGGAATCTGGGCTGACACCTTTCCAAAACCACACAGTCTGCTCCTCTGTGAAATACGAGCAGTGGTACCAGCAGAGCAGAGAGCGTTTTATCTCAGGAATTTTCACATTACACAGTGTTCAGCTGGGTCGAGAAGACAGCAGAGATGAATGAACATGTGGTGATTCTCATCTCTGTTGTGCTAAGCAAAGTTCATCACACACACACATCACTGCTGTCTGTTCACTTGATTACATGCTTACATACAAGATTACATGCTCCAGCGTGGTTTGACAAAATTCTCTGGCCCCCGTGGGTGAGTAATACTCTCACCAACCTCTTTCAGTAAACTCAGAACTGCAAGAAAAAGTTAGAATGTTGTTTTCCTAAAAAAGCTCCTGAAAAGCTGAAATTTTGGAGAAAAAGTTCACATCCAATAGCAACAAAATATTCTCACTCTTCCACTCTGTGTTTTGGACTGTTTTCGTTTCACTTGCTTGCTGATACACTTTGTGCATGCGTGTTTGTGTGTGTACCTGCTGGACATCTTGCTGAAACACACACAGCTGCAGTCTCTGGTGCAGTCGGACCTTTCGATGCTGCCAAATATTCTCCAGACGCCGCTGATGGTGGAGAACCTCATGAACCACGTCCAGGATGCAGTGAACCTGAGAGGTAACACAAATGTTAACTAGACAGTGATGTTTTGAATCCATTTTATTAGATTCTTATTTAATATAAAACACTTCAAGGTAAAGAAGCCCTGACCCCACAAAGGAAACACAAAGGCACTGACCGCTTTGGAGTAATTGGCAGTGGCTGTCAGCGAATCAGAGTTGCCGGGACTCAGAGGCCTCTGGAGGACGTCCAACAGGGCTTTACCATCCTGACTCACCTGGAAACACAGACAGGTAGTTCACAGAGAGATTAGAAAGGATGCAGATGAAGACAGACTGACGGGAAGACAGGAAAACAGGCAGATGGACGAAAAGAGTAAGCTGCTTTTTACAAATAAATTAAAATGAGAAAGAAAAGAGTCTTTTAGAGTTCAAGCATTTTCTGCTTCTTCTCTGCTCAGTTTCCCTCTTCTCTCCTCCCTTTGTTCTCTCTCCTCTCCAAAACAAATACATACTTTCTAAATCAGCATTTCACTTCTTACTGCTAATTGATAAATTATACATGGAGACACACCACTGAAACCTCTCCGTCACACACAAGCAGTGACTCATTTCTGCAAGAAATGAGCCCTACAGTGTGTGTCTTTATGCCTTATGTAAGCACTTTGAATTCCCTTGTTGGTGAAAGGTGCTATTCAAATAAATTAGCCCAGCCTTGCCTGCGGTAAGTGTCTTTGTCAATGAAGATCATTTAAAACAAAACAATAATGAACTTTCAAGATACAGTTAGAGAGATAGTTATTTCAGTTGTTTCAAACATTCTGCTGGTCCACGTGTATGTATATTTTATGACATATACTGCGTCTAACGACTAATCAACTAATTGCTTCAGCGCTACTGCTTTAATTTGAGAGGGAACCTTTCCAGAAATTTTACTGGCTCCTGAGCTGGAACACTGCAGGACTGGCACTCACATGAAAAAACATTAAGAAGATTTACATAATGAGATGCACAAGGGAAACAAGCTAAAAAGTCGCTTTTACACGGTTAGCTGTGAAGATGACTCAAAATCAAGGTCTAAATGCACAATATTGCTTTGATCAGGGGGTAGAACACCAAACTGCATGAGGGAGTTTGTTCTTTAGAACCAGTGATGAAACAAACGCTCTGCAGAGATTACAGACACAGTTTCTTGTCTGAAGCGACCAGCTTCAGCACGCACACACCTGGCAGAAACACCTGCATATTCATCTTTTTTCGCTTTTAATCATTCAAAGACGGTTTTCAGCCACATTATTTCACAGAACAGAGAACACGATGGCGTAACTCATCTTTAACCATTTACATCAAACGAGAAGAGCTCCTGTTCAGTTTTTATTTTGCGCCATATCGTTTCTGGAGACCTCAAAGGAGCTCTGTCAGCACTGTAACATACATTCGCCTCATTAAATAAACGCATCGAGTCAGGAGTACAAGATAAAAACCCTCGCCTCTGCCAGTCTCTGAGCGTGTCACTTTTTGCAGCGCTCTCACAGGAAACAATGCTGCCATAGCCAAGCCGAGCCGCCCCAGTCTGAGCCTCTGCCCAGAGTTTATATGCGCGTGTATATACGGACTTATCTTTTTTACAGATAAGCATAAATTGAGGTAACGCTGCAACAGCCTGTCTACAGATAAAACGGACTGCAGCAAAGAATAGAGAAGAGCGGGAGCGTTCCCAGACTAAATTTGGTGGAACTCGTGGGGTTTTCAGACAGCAGATCCAGACGGTGGTGGCGCAGCAGCTGACCAACGCCACCCTGTCATCACAGCCAGTCACAGCCAGCATCACTGAGCTGCCAAAGAGCAGCACTAACAGCACCCAAAGGAGAGACTCTGTGCTCTGGAGTCCACATCCCTCCCTGAGGGGTATACTTTTTCTTCAACAATTTCCAACATACCATTTTTACTAACACTACCATTCCCTAACAACTAAAAGTCTACATTATATAATTTGCTGACAAAGTTAACAGTTTTCAGGGTTTCCTGTAATTTTTTCCACAATGTCTTCAGGACATTTCCAATCTCCTAAAAGCTAAAATGTTTTGTATTCCAGTGTTACAAACAGAAATGGTATTATAATTGATATAATCTTTCTTAACCATCACTGTTGCAATAACACACAATGGACATAAACTGGAGCTCTCCCACACCACACACACACAGGGAACCGAAGCATGCTGGGGAATACACATTTATAAAAGAGGAAAGTGGAGAAAGCAATGATTTCTAAGACAAGACAGAAAATGACACAGCGGAAGAAACTGGTGCCTATAACTGACAGTGATGGCTGTGAGCAATAAACTGAAACTCCAGGCTTCATAACTCGGGTGGTGATAACACAGAAGCTACTGTACAGCCCGCAGCCCAGTGCAAGCATGTCAAATTTAATTTTGGTCGCAGTATAACGCTGGCTTAAGCCTTCGTGACCTAATCAGACGAGCTCTGGTGGCAGCGAGTTATCAGCAGATTTCAGTTACTGGGGTATGCGGTTATCGGTGCTGTTGGTTTACCTCGGTGTAAGCCTGGGTGACCTGCTCGTACAGGCTCTGGTGGCGGTGGATGGCGATTTCCAGCTCCTGCATCTCGGACGGTAATCCTCCCTCGCTGCAGATTTTACACCAGGCCTCCACCTCCGACAGGAACTGAGGAGGCAACACAGACACACATACAAAGTCATGTAGAGCTCTGTACAGTCTTTATCTGCTTTCACCTTTTCACAATGTATTATCTGTCCTGGGCCTGGTTTTTCTTTTTAGTTTTGGGCCAAAGGACGGTGGTGGTGCTTGGTCAGTCATTTGGTCCGTCCAACACTTTGGAGAGTAAGATATCTCAAAAACTACTGGCCAGATTGCCACGACATTAGCTGTAGATATTCATCATCCTCATGCAGTGAATTTTAATTATTGTAATGTGTGCTGCTAACTGTGAGTTACTGGGACATTTTTCCACTTCGTGTGACTCATGTCAGTCTTCTTTCCTCAAGATCCCTTCCCTCAAAAATGTGACATATATATATATATATATATATACTGTATATACACACACATATGCTGTGTTGTTGCTGTAGTTTTGAGATAATTTACTAACAGGGTTAATGTGGCTTCAAAAATGAAGACAGCCTTTACTTCTCTTTCTCTAAATCGCTCTCATTTTCACACTTTTCTATCTGTAGTCTTGCCAATTTTCTTTCGCTTGTCTCTCTTTCCCCATCTTGTGTTTCATCTTTCATCCTGACACTTTTTTGTTTGTCTGTTTTTCATTAGGCGCTCTCTCAATCTCAGCCAACCCCTTCTCTGCCCCAACCAGCCCCTCTCGCCCTCTTTCAGTCTTTCATCTCCAGCTCTCTCAAATGTACACTTGTAGCTAATGTCAAGGGCCCAGCAGGAATCAAACAAGTCCCATCTGTTGCCATGTCAACCTTCCAAGAATCAGCAGCAGAGCAGTTTGATCTATTAAATATAATCAGACACTAAAAATGTCCCATTTACATTTTACATTCTGGACGTGTGTCTTCCGCGGAGAGACTCTTAGATTAGATGGTTAACAGACCAGCAACCAAGCAACAGCAGTCTCACGGTACAGAAAGAGGAACAGCTTTTCCTCTAATGAGAGAGAAGTGAAGGGGAAGTCCTTACATCAGGTTAGGAGGAGGGGGCACTGACTTGTTTTTCCACAAACATGGCCGATGTGCTCCCACCCAATGCTAGCCGGGTACAGATTTGTTCTCAGTTCAGAGGCCAAGCTCTGCTCAAAGACGTCTACGTAACATAAAATCTTTTTTCTTGTGATCTCACCTGTTCAGCCTTCTGGTGAAAGACAGACGACATGGCGAGGATGGTGGAGCGCTCATCAAGTGCAGCAGCAAAACTTTTCCAGTCCTGATCCAGCTGACCTGAGATCTGTTTTATCTGGGCGGAGGCGTAGTGACTGGCCTCCGCCAGGCGGCTCGCTACTGACATGATTCTGTTGATATTTACATAGGCATTCTGGGAGGGAAAAAAGAAACATTAACAAAATACTGCTGGTAACCAACCAGCTGATCCTGTTGGTCTTAGATTTAATAATTGTTAACATTTTGCATAAAATGTCAAAACACTCAAATCTGTATAAATAATGCTGTTAACTTTTCTACAAAACTATTTAAAAATATATTTCATACAATTTAGAAGATGAAAAAATCAACTTAAGCAAACTTAGAATGAACTGAATTCTACTTTAAGAGATGAAGAAATGTATTTTTCATTCTATGCCACGGCTTGTGTGTTGTCTCTGCTGTTGTGCTGTTTTTGCTAAATTTTAATGATTTCTTCTCAGCGACTTTTGGATCAGCTGCAGTAAGTTAAGATAAACTTAAGATAACAGAAGCGAACTGAGCCTAACTACATTAAAATATTCTGAGAGTGGTTTAACACTGATAAACAGAACCAGAATCAGATTTATTGCCATGTAGGTTGTCACATACAAGGAATTTTTCTTGGTAAACAGGTCAGCTAGCAGAGAGCCTGACTCTGTGTTGATCATACTGGTAACCTCTTCTCATCTCTGCTGTCATGCACCGTGATCAACACTAATAATGTGAGCTTTTGATTAAATGAATTACCATGGAGTTCATGGCGAAGTGGTTGTGTTGAGTCTGCAGCTCCACAGCATGTTGGTAAGCTCGGCCGATCTCTGTGTGACTCTGCAGGAACACTTCCTTGTTGTGGCTGATCCAGTCAAACATCTGCACGCACATCACACAGCAACATGAATAACATAGCAAACTATGCCACACTGCGAGCGCAGAAAACCTTGCATTGGAACTGAAAGTTGCTTTGGGAACAAATAGAAACCATCTGCCACGACAGCACATGTTAAAGACCACTTGATCAATTTTCATAAGAAAATAGGGAAGGAACTCAGTTTGACAAATCTTTGTTGAAAGCTCTGGAAAAGCTAGTAAGTAGACCATGAGTTCAGACCTCTTCCTCAAACTACTGTTTCCAAGATCCAATAAAACACGAGAGAATTTTCTCAGCGTGTAGAGAAGAAAAGGTTGAGTGCAGACTAATTGATCTGAATAACGTCATTACCAAACACTTTTAGTGACAGTGGGCGACTCCTTTGTTATAAGCCTTTGCATGATGGTTTTGGATTAAAGTTCATGACATGCTTCACACATGTAATGAAACATGTGCGAAGCAGCTGCCGTAACTAATCTTGTGTATCTACAGTAAAGTTGGTGAGTAAAATGTTACCGTAACTGAGAGAAACTGTGGCCAAAATTATATAAACAGCGGCTGAAAA
>NTHP01000301.1:256075-266224 GCA_003416845.1 Oplegnathus fasciatus
AAAAAAAACACAAAGGAATTTTCCTTTAAAAACATGAACGTCATTTTCTCCTGTTGGCTTCATCTTCACTGGCGGATTAGTGTAAAACCTAAGAGGCCAGGACCACTTTCAAGGTTGCTTCTCCATCTGAATCAATCTTTGAAGACAGATGGAGGCCGGTTGTGGCACCGTGTGGTTACCATGGTTACCGCATCATCCGCAGTCGTTTCTTCTTGCAGTGATTTCCACGGGGCGAACACCTCGTCAGGTCTGACTGTTTCCCTGGCTCGACTGCGAGCGCTGAGTGTTTCCCACAGTGTAAACTCATCCGCACACCCCCACAGTTCCTCAGCGTGACAACACTGATGTGGACAAAACCGTTTTCTTTTTTCTCTCTGTTTGCTTTACAGTAAATATTTACTGCTCCTGCATGTGGATTTCTGTGTGGACCAACACACCAAGTCAGCTGACGCCCGTCTGTCTGTGTGTGTGTTTGTGTGAGAGTACAAGCCGAACTCCCATCAACGCCACTTAGGTATACTACCAAACACACGTAGCAAAAGGCAGAGCTGACATGGATCCATGAACATGACCTTGGTCTTCATACAGTACCGTTGCCATAATAACTGGTTGATCCGCTCATCTTTAAACCATTAGCTTTGTCACCAGGATATACTGGTATTTATTAGGTGCACAGATGTCAGCAATCCCAGACACCAGTCTGCAGTAATCGATTATGTATGTACATATTTTCTACGTGTGTTCAGATGCTATATTTTTGCAGTATTTTGTTTAGCTATTGTGGCGTTTACAAAATAAAAGCATTTCAGAGGTTGTAATTACCTGTATTCCTTAAATACTGACCCTTTCACATTAGAAAGCGTGATCTTTCTATATATAGCATTTTGTAATGAAACTGAAATAGCTTTGCATGTCATAGACACGCTGGTATGATAATGACGAATGGAATCCAAACATTCAGTCACAACCGCAGCAAATCATTTATCTGGGGTAAGTGAAGCAATGCTGGCTGATTTTCCACCGTATTAAATGCTAACAGTGTTCTTCTGTTTAGATAAACAGTACAGGCTAATTCATTTAGACCGCTAAGGAGTTTCCGGAAAGATTTATGGCGGCACAGATGTGAAAAGTTGTGGAGGAAGGAAAACTGGACAGATGGTCGAATTCTACACGGAGGTAAAGATGAACATACAGAGGAATGAGGAGGAAATACTGGAGGTGCCTCTGCATTGTAATTTCAAACTAATGAACTTAATCCTAAAGGTTCTTATGTTCTTGACCTTTTTTAACCTCTGAGCATATTTTTAGGTTCCACGTCCTCACGACGGCGTGATGACTCAGTAAACAGAATGGCTGATCTGTCAACAACAAAGCACCAAATATTTAGAACAGCTTTTAATGATCAAGGCGGTTGCTGCTCATGAATTTAACTCTTTCTCTGTGCATCACATCCCCGAGACTGCTTCACAGTAAAAGCCTCCTGTGTGTCTGAATAATGCGGTAACAAGAAAGCATCGCTCGGGGACTTTTACTGTGAAGCAGCTGCAAGGATGCAACATGTACATAAGTGTTGAGTTAGACTACTTTTTGTGTTTAAATCCATATTTACTTTACTTATGTTCAGACTTCTTTGTATCAAACACAGTCCAAATCAAAGAGTTCTTGTTTTATCACACCTCATGCAGCCATCACAATATGCAAGTTCTTGGTATCACGCAGCCGTAGTGATCATTTCTGCTTATTTAGTGACATCAGGCTCAGGTTTGACTCACTTTCTCAGCGTCCTGTTCGAAGAGGCGGAGCTGGAAGCACTGGTCCAGCTTCAGCTTCCTGACGTGCCACATCTGATGGAGATGCTGCCTCGTGGAGTGGAGCTTATCCAGCAGACTGGCCACCTGGCAAAAAGCAAGAATTAAGAATTGTTAGATGATTTTTCTTATGATGTCTTCAACTGGTTCAACTGGAAACATGCTGCAGTTCATGGTTGGACAGTTGGTCTAAGGGTCCCTAAAAACAACACCTACTGCATATTTTCTCATCCAGTTTGATATTTCCAATGTCTGGTAGAAATACCCATGTGTAATGCTTCATGCCAATTCCCTGCTCAAGTTGAAAAACTTTTAACTTGTGCAGGTGCATTTTGCGTCAGTTCACATCTAGAGTGAATCTGCATCTGTTTGTAGCCATCCATGTCTTTCTGTTTGTTTGGCATCATGGATGTATTTTACTGGACCCAAAGATGGCGCCTATTCAGGCTAATAAGAGTTGCTCGTCTGGCGCATACGTCAAAAAAGGTTTCTTCGGGGGTTATGTGGCCCACTGAATATGCGCAGCAGTGTTAATCCCATCATCAGCTATGTGAACGAGCGAACCCCTAGCGCGTAGCATGCGCGTAGCATGCTCGTACACAGCGGTGACGTCATTCAGAAAAAAATGACTTTTCTGGGCTTTGGAAAAGTTTTACAAAGATTAAACCTCCATGGCTTAAAAATATACAATACCAAGAGTAATAACGGACCATGTTTATAGCTGGAGGTGTCTTGTCAACAGTTTTACAGATGTCTCTTTTACAATGGTGATCTATGGGGAAAATGCGTTTTGGGCTGCAGGGGGATTTTTTTCGCCACAATACCGCGAGTGGCCACTGGAAAAAATTGGAAGCAAGGCTGAGCAGCCGCGCCGTATCCAGGTCTTATAAAACATTCATGTTTGGTATGCATTCACACCACCTCTAAATGCTGTTGCTGGTTTTTAAAGCTCTCAGTTACTTTATATATTTCATCATGTGACATGTCTATCCTTTTATACCCCAGACAGTGTGCTTTGAACTGCACCAGTGGGTCGTGTAACAACAAGCATGTCAAGTTTTGCTTGACATACCTCGAAACTGTCAATCCTTCAACTATAAACATGTGTGTGGCAGGGCCTCTGGTCATTTTTATAAAGCTACCTTAACTTTTAATGAAAAATACATGCATCTAAATTACATTCTACATTGATTGCACTACCAAATTTTTACTACTATCTTATTGTTTTGTTTATTTTTTTCTGTTTGTTTATCTTTATTTCAATTTCAGAGCACTTTGAGACAAAAAAAATAAGATGTAAGTATGTAAGATGTTTTTTAGGCCTCATATGAAATATTAATATAAATGCATTTTCTGTTTGTAATGTACAGTGTATGTGCTTTATGCAAACAGCCTGTACAATGAACACTCACTGTGTTCTTTCACAACTTTTCCTGTGGAGTCCTTCCGCTAACGAGCTGAAAAGCAGCAAGTTACCTCTCATTAGCCCTAATGAGGGACACTAACGAGCTGTGGGTCTTGGCTAGGCGAGGAAAGAAATGAGACCCTGTACTTAACCATGCATAATGGTATAGTGTGCTTTTAGTATTCACAGGTTGTAACGATGGAAGACGCAGAATTTTGTTGGGAGCATCACTTAGTGAAATCATCAAGATTCATCTTCATAATTGGTAAAAATGACTTGGAAAGAATGACTGTTCTGTATCGTGTTGGCTCTGTTCTCACTGTGTTTGGTATTTACTGCCAGATTTCCGAGCGAGAGTAAATCTCAGTTTTTGTTGTTAATATTCCAGCAGTCAAATGAGGTCTGTGTGTATGCAAATGTACGTGTGAATGTAAACAGTCGGTTCACTCAGTATATCTCACAATGGGCCTGAAAGCATCTGCAAATAACAAAGTTCAGTACAGACGAAGAATGTCGACTTATTCCACATTCCTCTGCACAGGAGGATAATACTTGCTATTACACATTTCCTAGTGGTCCTAGTGGTTTCCTATCTATCTGCCTGTTTTGGCACAGCAACACTGATGTCTGTCCGTTGTTATGTGTGTGCTCTTGTTCGTGTAATAAAAAGTAAGCAATAATGAATCATTTCATGTTTAACAAAAACTAAGCTTTTCATCATCTTTTTGTTGTTTCTCCCTGGGCCTGTTTGGAGGCCCTTTTCTCCTACTGCATCGTGGATAAAATGTGATTTTTCAAAAGATGATTTGGACGTGGCGTCTCATCAAGTGAACTTCCCTGGAATGGGTGAATTACCTTGGGCACCAAGCTCTGGAAGTCGGCAGAGCCTGAGATGCAGTTCCTCCCTGAAAAACCATCACTCGATCGGATACACTGCAGCAACCTCTGGCCTTCCCGGTCTAACTCCTCCACTGGAGCCTTCAGCACCTACAGGAGAGGAGGAGAGGAGGGTATAAAAAGTTACGTTATTGGTTTAACATGATTCAAAGTTGTCTGTAATGATGAGAGAACTTTGATGTTTGACACAGAGGTCCGCTAGCTTCACCCTGACTAATTGAAATGCAACTAATTGCGTATTTCTTCATATGTTTCTAATGTGTGTATCAGACTGTCCTGATAGTAGCTCACTCACCTTTTTCTTCAGCTGTGTGTGCTCCTCTATCAACCGTCGAGATCCCTCCACATCTGCAGGAAACTCCTTCTTGGACAGCAGCTCCTACAAAACACAGTACACAACTTTTTCATATTGGCATGATCAGTTTCTTTAATCCTTTTAACCCTTCCATCAAGCCATTAATTCATCTATCCATCTGTCCCTTAATCGGCCACTCATTCGTCTGCCCATTTATCTGTCCATCCCCCACCTGCAGGTCCTCCAGTCTGGACAGCAGGTGAACAGCGTTGGACATGAACTCCTCCAGAGAGACTCTCAGCTCCATCCACTCCTCATGGTTGTAGTCCAGAGAGCCTTCAAAGTCGTCCGTCAGCTGGGAGGGATCCACCAGTTTGGCCAAACCTTCAACTGACACCATGCTGGTCTGGTACACACAAAGAAATACGATGTATGAATATCAAAATGCATGTTTTTAACAGTGACGGATCATTCAGGTTTGTGCCATATGTTCCAGTGACACCATGCAGGTCTTATACACACAGTAAGAAAATAAATGCAGATAAATACCATCTGTATACCAGTATGTATGGTAGAATCTAGAAAATGGCAAGGCTTGGGACTCTTTATCGTTTTACTTGATTGCCAAGCTGCAATTTCCAGACCTTCAGAATTAACAACTGACTACAGAAGTCACAAAATTCAGACTTATGAATCAACTTGGACTTGTCACTTGTGAATCTCACCTGCCTTAAGACTGACCCAGTAATGGTGCATTTATTAAAGAAAATTGCACAGGAAGAAAGCAATGAACTATTGATATCTTACAGTGAGATTAGAGAAAATAGTCTTTTACAAAACAGAGTGTGACTGAGTTCAGGAAATAAATGAATAAAAGAGGCTTACATGTGCTTCCCTTATGTTTAGCAGCATGGCACTTGTGAGCAAAGAGAGAGTGAACTCTTGTCTCCAACATTGTTAACACTTAAACTTGGGCTGAAATGTGTTTTTCAGAATGGAGAGCAGAGACACTGTGGAGAACAGTCCGCAATCATTCAAATATATCTTTGACACAAACTGTTTCAGCTGCTAAAATAGACTGTTATCCAACCCGAACCAGACAGTTTTAGCTGCTAAACTGAAGTTTAGCCAACATAAGCCAGTTTCTCCTGCTTACCTGAACCAAATAGTTTGGGCTGCTAATCTGACACCTTAACTAACGTGAGCCGAACTCTTTTAATACTAGTTGCTAAGATGAAGCATCAGCTAACCTGAACCAAACAGTTTTATGTGTCACCTAAACCTTTTATCTGCTAATCTGAAGTGATGGTCGTTTGTTGTCTGCTGTGGTAAAAAATGTTCTAAAATTGGTGTAAAATGTTCTTAATAACTATTAGATATAAATTATCCTGCCAGCTGCCACCTTATTTAGGTTTTTGTAGTTAAATGAGGAGGCATCGTACAGATAAGTCCTCATTTCAACTTCATGAATCAACCGTTCCTCGTCCATGATGAAGCGCTTTCAATGCAAGTGACAGAAATAAATAGAAACAGGACGTCCGACAAAAGTTCAGCTCAAAACGGCTCGCTCGTGTCGCATTCAGTTTTGACTTTCTTTCTTTCTTCTCGCTATGTGGCTGACCTTTGTTTGAGAATGTGAGGATATTGATAAAATGGCAGGTTCGTGCATTGAGTCCTATGTCGTGCAAGAAGTGACGATTCTGTTGACCAATCGACGGACTGCAGTGTTTCTAGCTCCACCTTTAAGTCCCGGATCAGTGTGCTAGGTACCTCTACAGAGGGGTAATGAAAAAACGGGACAGAATGGAGTGGTTCAATTGGTACCATCCACAACTTTTGCCAAAAATGCCGTAAATAACCATTCTAATGTGTAACGAACTGAACTGGACTGGACTGGACTGCTTGGTGGAAACGCGACTATAGAAAACAAGGAAGCCCACTGACCTCAAAGGAGAACTTTGCACTTCCAAAGTTCGTCTTCTGTTTCTGCCAGAAGTTGTCCGGTTTGATGATGAGCGCCACGCAGATCTCAGCTGGGAAAAACTCCTGCAGCGTCTTCAGCAGTGGCTTGATCAGTTCCCACTTAGAACCACGCATGTCGATGATGACAGTAAAACCACGTTTACATACATCCTCACTGAGAGATGAGAGAGATGCAGAAGGGGAAGAGAGGGACCAGGGAGAAAGACAACGAAGATGAAGTCAGTCATTGATATATATACTCACTGGAACACATTTACTTATTTTTCAATAATATGCCTTTTGAGGAGGTGCAAACTGTCTTGCAACATACATTAGATGCAGAACAGAATCAACAGTTAACAATCAATTGAAACGTCATTAATCAAAAATCAAATTGATTAATCAAAACGTGTGAACGAATAAATCAAAACGAATTGTATCTTGTGCGCACGAAATAGCATTTAGAGCGCTCAATGTAGTAAAACGTGGCCTCGAAGTATATTTTTTTTCTCTCTATGGCCACTCCGGGGCTCCGTAGATATGTATTAGTACCCTAAAAGGAAGGAAAATCATTTAAATACATATTTTCAGATCAGTTTTGGGCCACATTCGCATGTATAAATAAATGTGATTATGAAGACATTCGTCGTTGCATGTTAATTTATGTACACATGGGTTGTATAAAATACACAACATATATAAGTATCTGTAAATATGCAAACAAACAAACTGGATAAAGGGTAAAATTACTGCAGTGTAAAGTTTAAGAAAGTTTCATCAAAATAGAAACAGATATTTCCTGGCGGCCAGAAGCTGCTCTGAAACCAGCGCACAGCCAGCTGTGTATGCTTGAGTCTAATGGGGTTTAAATTCGGCTGCTGCTGATAGGAGAGTAAAATATATACTGAAATGACCTCACCTCCACGCACACTCATACACGGCCTCTATTAATATAAATTCAACAAAAGCACATCCATTATAATCTGCCTCCGGGAAGCACAAACTCCCCTCGTCGCCATGGAAACAGCAGCTCGATTAGCAGGAGGAATCAGAGCAGGGCTGATAGGGATCAAATGATAACATAGATTTTGGGCTAGTTTGTTTCAATCACACTGTGTTCTTGTCGGACAGGTGGATGTTTTAACATGCACGTCAGTCTCTGTATGCAGCTTCAAAAAAAAGCTCCCCATGGTGCCGCATTCAAGGACGCTCTGACATTTGATAATTTAGTCAGCTAATGAAAAGCTTCTTTTTTATTTACAAATTCATATTCAACGATTTATTTGGCTTTTTGTTTAGATTTTCTTAGAACACATTTTTTCAATGCAATGCTTTTTAGGAGATGACTATAAAGTTTTGGTATCAGAGCGTCCTTGAATGCACCACCCAGGAGTTTTTAAATGGTTCCTGCTTGCAGCTGCACAGTACCATCATCTGTTTTTGACCAGAAGAATTTAAAGCGACTGAATGTTCACTGTGATTAGATTATTATCAATATTATCCATGTTTTTTTTAATGTTATTTCATGCAAGAACTGGTGATGCGCTTTAAAAATGGTCATGAATAATGTCAGACATAAAGTAGGTGATTTGTAGTATTAAACATGCTTAACATGGTATGCACCAGTACGTTCCTTTAAACTAAAAGTATGTACGCTTTGAAGGAGGAAATAACACATTCTTCTTCTAACAAATGAGAAGTTGAGACCATAAGAAATAAATTCACTCTTGCTTCATTTAATAGTCCCATGGGTTTTGATTCTACTACCTTACTTGGTCTGGTATGGTGAGGTAAGTCATGGTGGCAGTATCTATCTAGTTTGTTAAGACAGTTTACTGAATTTAAACAGAACCTGGTCTTATTTGCTGCAACTTTTCAACATCATATGTGATTATTCTGATGTATTGTATGTACTGTAATATATCTTGTTTTGTTGTTTAGCCAGACTTCTTGCTGTTTTCACGGCAGCAGGTATTTTCTGCCGGCTGGGATGCCACAAAGTCGGCGCTACAGATGATCTGAGTATCATCATCAACATCATCATCGTCAGTAAAGGATCTGCTTCCATGCCACTACTCATTAAGTCACTTAAAATAGGTTTAAAGTCTGTATTAAAAATGGACAAAGGGACATATTTGGAGGGTCAAAGAACTGGTTGGTGGCTGATTATTGATCAGTTTTCTCCAAACCAGCTCATTCCCTGTAACATCCTCAGACTGTGATGAGGCGCAGCAGGAATAGATGGACTTGCAGTTAAGTGTGACAGACTCGCTGCTGTCTGCGGCAAACACTGCAGCTTTCATGCTGATGCAAATCAAAAACACTGCTCTCAGTCTGCTGCCGTGATGGAGAAGAAAGGAGCGTTTGATTCCACAGCGTGGACAGCACTGAAGCACTCCACAAGCACTTCACTCTCCTCTTCTTCCTTAGTATCTGTCACAGTGAAGGTTAATAAAAAGGTACCTAATATTGACAATAGATTACTGTAAAATGATCTGAAATAAAGAATACACATGCCATATGTGTGCGTGTAATGTGTGTACCTGGGAACAGTAGACAGGTAGGTTACCAGCCTCCTCAGATCTTCCTGTTTTATTCGGTCGTGGTTACTCCTGGCAGGAAATGTGAGGATTGGTCCTCCTCTTTTGTCTCGCCCACCTGTGCACGCACACATACAAATAATAAGCTTGATGTTTAATGTTGCCACACATGCAGTGTTCAAACAGAATTCTTATTTTTATCAACAAAGACCAAAAGCAACAAGGAATGTATCCTGCTGAAGTACTGTCTCTGTAGCCAAAGCCTGATATAACTGATGGCTTCAGGCCATGCCTCCAGTGGCACGAAGAAACGGTGACAGAAACATCTGGTGACATGTTCCTTCATTTCAATGAATGTAGTAGGAGTAGCAGTTGATGCAGTAGTGCAGTACTAGTGGTAAAAGTAGCAGCAGTGGTAGCAGTGCCAGTAATGGTAGTGGTAGTAGTAGAAGTACTAGTAGTAGTAGAAATTGTAGTAGTAGCATCAGTAGTATTAGAAGTAGCAGCAGAAGTAGTAGTAGTAGTAGTAGTAGTAGTAGTAGCAGTAGTAGAAGAAGCATCAGCAGTATTAGCAGTAGCGGCAGAAGTAGTAGTAGTAGTAGTAATAGTAGTAGTAGTAGTAGCAGTAGTAGAAGAAGCATCAGCAGTATTAGCAGCAGTGGCAGAAGAAGTAGTAGTAGCAGTAGTAGTAGTAGCAGATTTAACAGCAGTAGTACTAGTAGCAATAGCAACAGTAGTGGCAAAAGCAGTAGTAGCAGTAATAGTGGGAGTAGTGGTGGTAGCAACAGTAGTTGTAGTTGCAGGAGCAGCAGAGGTGGTAGTAGTTGTAGAAGAAGTAGTAGCAAAAGTAGTAGTATATAGCAGCAATAACAGTAGTACTAGCAGCAGTAGCAGTAGAATTAGTAGTACCAGTAGTAGCAGCAGAAGTAGTAGTAACAGTAGTAGTAGTAGTAGCAGTAGTAAACAGTAGTAGTAGCAGCAGAAGTAGTGGTAACAGTAGTAGTAGTAGTAGCAGTAGTAAATAGTAGTAGTAGCAGAAGTAGTAGTAATAGTTGTAGTAGTAACAGTAGTAGTAGTAGTAGCAGTAGTAAACAGAAGTAGTAGCAGTAGTAAACAGTAGTAGTAGCAGTTGTGGCAGTAACAGCAGAAGTAGTAGTAATAGTAGTAGTAGTAGTAGTAGCAGTAGCAGTAGTAAACAGTAGTAGCAGTAGAATTAGCAGTACCAGTAGTAGTAGCAGTAGT
>NTHP01000301.1:270793-297235 GCA_003416845.1 Oplegnathus fasciatus
CTCTCAGCAGAAAACAAGCCCAAATGTCCTGCTGTGTGTGTGTGTGTGTGTCTGTTAGTGTGCATGTGATACACTGTCCTGGCTGCAAAACACACACACACACACACACACACACACAGACACACACATTCCAAGAACATTCCACAGTGAGAACGCTAAGTCGGCAAAATCTATCTCTGGACACAGAAAGAGAGAGAGAAAGGTAGAGAGACACCAGATCTGACTGGTGTCTCCATTTTAAAAGTCAGTTCCATGTTTTAAAGGGCTGACACATCAACACAAACCTGTTTTATATTCATGAAATATGAAAAAAAAGTGAAGCCGAAGAGGCTATTTTAACATTCAGATTTGGAAACGTATGAGAATCTTTGTAGTCTGTATGTTTACTGACACATTTCAAATGCATCCCGGGTGGTTTGATCCCAAGCGGACAGCTTTTAGCCGACGTGTGAATGATGCACCGGGATCAGATCGCTCAGCCACATTCAGAGGAGCTGTCCACAATTCAGCAACTGAGCGATTAGTCGCGATCATTAATGTCGCCCAAGGTTGATGATCTAATTGATCAGTTTTACGCTGGCTCATGTAACAGTGTGCCAGTGGTTTACAGAAACAGCATTGACTTAAAGCTGCTGGAGCGGTTTAACCTACAGTACAGAGATGGAGTGTATCCAGGTGCAGGCGGCTCTACCGTATTTAAAGCACCATAACAATGTTCGTGCTAAGTTAAGCGCCTTAATCACAAATGTATGCTTCCCTTATGTTGTTAATAGTTTCTTATTATTGAAAGGAAGGAAAAAAAAGGTCTTTGGGGAAATATCAGAAATGTTCCTGTTGTCTCAGCCAGCTGGAGGGGCGTGTCGGCGCCTGCGTTCGATTGATTGCTGGCGTTACACAGTAGGGAAGGAGAGACAAAGTAAACAAACTTGGTCTGTAGCCTGCATGTCATGGGCAGGCAGCGTGTTGTTAGCTGTGGCGCTGAAGAGTAAGAGCCACACCAGCATCTAACCAGACCCAAGTGACATTTGCAGGTGTGTTTACATGCTGTTTAATGCGCCGCAGCTGAGCAGTTAATTAGTTCTCCAGCCTGCAAACTGATGTTAGCAGTGCACTTTTCCCCAGTGAGCGGGTGCAGGACAAGACCTGTGTTCATCTCAGATGAGAAGAAAACTTTAGCAGGAAAGCTAATGTGGGTTGTTGCTCAGAGGCTCTTTTTGCTCTGCCCATGATAAACCGCTGACGTTACTGCTTAATGCGAGATTTGATTGGCTGTTTCAAAATAAGGTCTCCATCCACCTGGATGCATACCTAGCAGTGTTCGTTCGATTCATGCAAAACTAGGGGGTGGAGACCACGGGACAAGTGATTTACAGAGCAGATACGTACGCTGTAGCAGACCAAAAAAATTAAGTTGGACTTTAAGATGTATTTTTCCTTCTGTTCCAGGCAGCCATTGGTTTCCATTCATTTCCACAGAGCATGAAAAGAGACTTGAGTTGTGCAATCCATCACAGGGAACATCAAGTCGCCCTCACTTTTTGTCAAAGTCACATTATCCCAGACTTCTCAGACTAACCTGTAATTAAACTTCATTACCAAGAAACAGCAATGTAACTTTGACAAAAAATAATGCTGACTTGTTGTTACACTGTGATGGATTTACACGACTCAGGCAAGTTTCAAGTTTGCTAATGAAATGAATGAAAACCACATGCCTGAAATAACGCATCAACAAATCACAGACGCACAGCTTGGTTTGTAAAATGGTTAGCTGTGATGTTGAGTATATGTGAGTTGTAGTAAATAGGATAAAACATGCTCAACCACTTGTGCGGTACTTGTGTAGGCCCAGTGTAAACACTGCAGCGTAGCTGCCCTGAATGTGGCCTCAGGCTCTCTCCTGGACCTTCTGTACAGGGATATTATGTTCAGGCTTCTACTGTTTCATTTGTGCTGCTTCCAGCCCCCTCAGTGACGGTACGATTTCAAACTGCATCAAAATGTCATGTGCTATTAAATGCACACAGAATAAGAGCACAATATGTTGACATTTAAAATCCCTTTTATAAAAAATACTGTTCTGTGCGCTCATGTTGTGTCAGATTTTCTGGTCTTGTGTGTTTTATACTTGGCTGAAAACTTCTCCCTGAAGTGATGCGTCTAGCATTTATTTACATTTTTATTGGTTTCCTCCGACAAAATTTCCATAAAGGATTACCCATTGACCCTTTGTTATAATTAACATAAACAGATGCAAGAAATTAGAAAATCAACTCATACGTAGCATGATTAGGATCACCTACTAGTCATACACTTTGTACTAACATGACAAACATGATGTTTGCATGCCAAACAGCTCAGATACAGAGGTAAGGTACCAAACACCACAGCACTCCTAGTACGTCCACATTAAGACAATTTATAAATGCATAATTTTCTCTCTGTTTCAGCCCTCCGTCCAAACTAAAACAGCGTTATTCTCTCTCCAAAACAGAGCTTTACCAAAACGGCCTCCAGAGGCCAAGTTTGTCGTCTCAAGCTTTCTCTGGGATCGATCATTTTAAGTGCCAATATAACCGAATACGCAGCTGCTTTCTTTAACTTGCATTTATGTTGATTTTGTCAGACAACATCACAGCCATGAAATAATGATTTGGTTAGCCGGCTGTCCATCCCGTTCCTTATCAGATGTTTGCTCTGATGCAGTTTTGTTGTTTGCCAACTGAGAGGAGGGCAAAGAGATGTTATTTTATGTTTTTATGAAAGGCTACTGTAGACGCAGATAGTTTTCACACAAAAACATGTTTAGACAGATTAATGTCGACGTAGTAGAATTAAAATCAAATCAGATCACAGTTGGTTCTTTGAGATGCAATCAAGGACCCAGCTGGTCCTACAGGCAATCTGGATAGATTCTAGACAGCATCAGGTACAAAGCTATTGTATATTACACCGTGTCCAAACAACAAGTGAGCGTCAGACTATCGCGTAACAGCGGACGCTCTCTGTCCACACTGAATCTGTGAAATCTGCACTTCTGTTACCTCGTGGAAACAAAGCACGTGTCTATCAGCTGTGCGGTCGAGATCAGACTGGAGATGTAACCACTCAAGTAAAAGATGAGTGAGTACTTGCTATCTTCCTACATTTATACCTTTTAAACAGAAAACACACGTTTCATATTGTGATATTTAGATGTTTCTTTATTAGAAATGACATTCAGTATAGCCAACAGCAAGTAGGTTGTTATTAAACTTCCAGCTCCAGCAACACTTGTAGTATATAGAACAACTTTATTAACAATAAAGTTACAGGACATACTACGAGTGTCGCTGGAGTTTTGACCTCTTCAGACTTCTCCATGCACCTTGGAAGTAGGTGAAGTTGTGCCAGAAACCCCTCCTCTGCTTCTACATTAAACTTCCAGCTCCCTGGCGATCTCCCTCCAGCCAGCTGCCACCTTATTTATGTTTTTGTAGTTAAATGAGGAGGTATCGTACAGATTACTCCTCATTTCAACTTCATGAATCAACCGTTCCTCGTCCATGATGCAACGCTTTCAACACGAGCAACAGGAATAAATGACAAAAGTCCAGCTCAAAACGTTGCGCTGCGTCGCTCGCGGCCAGTTAGGATATTCCAATAGAAAACAATGCAATTGAACTGATTTTCGCTGACGCTCGCTCACGTCGCATTCAGTTAGGACGCGGCGTTAAACGCCAAACCTGCACACACATGCACTGCACCTACAGCATCCTCCCCACAGAGTGCCACAGTAAGCTCTATTTGAAAACAAATCAATGTCATCCGACTGGTCACTTTGACTGATGATGCTAATGAATGGATCTAAAAACACAGCAAGCTGTCTCAGCCGGCTTGCGGTTTCTTCTAGCAGACAATTTCACAAAGTTCCTGCACGATGGAGACACAGCTGGACGGAGCTGAAGTCGGCCCGGAACAGATGAGTCTGTATTTGTGTGTCTTTATATTAAAATTTAAATGGTTTGCACAGAAAAAACAGTTTGAGTTCCAGGAAATGAAAGCGAGAGCAGAGAGTAGAGAGTGTGCTGCCAACATCAGCAGCTTTTGTCTAATACATTCAGCAGAGGAAGCGAGTGTGTGTGTGTCGATGGGCCGGTGAGTGAGTGAGACTCATTCGTCCAGTATTGTTGAGAGGAAACAGCTTTTGTCATTTCAACACACACAGGAAGCTGTCAGTCTTGCCTCTGGACATACACACACACACACACATTTCAGTTTTCTTTTGGGGCGTAATTTTCATCTTGTGTTTGACAGGAAAGTGATGGTGAGTCAGAGTCGGGTTCACCCACAGAGGTTTTGTTCCTGTAGGGAACCATAAAGATTCACATGTTATGTAGTGAACGTCAGGCTTCTCCTGATTTTCAGTTCACAGGTCTGTAAATGTAACTACACTCAGCTGCCAGTTTATTTAACCCACCTCTCTAAAACTAAAGCAGTCTGATCCCATAAATAGATCCTGTGAATCGTGATATGATCGTGAAGGTGATAGTGTTCAGTTTTTGTTGAAAACAGAGGCGCTGATTCAACTTTATTGTTGAACTCGGTGCTGTTCTCTATTATGTTACAGTGAGAGGTGTTTCAAATATTTTGTCCACCCCCTTTATATCAATAAGGGCAGACTTACTATGAAATGAATCATGTGTTTTTGTTGTAGGTAAGTAAAAATACTTAAGTTGTTAAAATGTATTGTACATTTATAGTTGTTATTTTAGATTCTTTATTTCTTTCTCTTTCACTTTCACCAGGATAAAGAGGATTATGCAAATGGGTCCAACTGTCGATAAAGTTGGACACACCTGCACAAAACACACACACACACATTTGTTTTTTCCACTTAGGAGGACACTGCAATATAAACCCTTCATATAAACCCTAACCAAAAACCAAGTCTTACCCCTAAAATGTAATGGTTTACATTGTGGGGACAAGCTTTGTCCCCAGATGGGAGGATAGTCCCCACAATGTGACTGTGTGAACTGATTTTTGTCCCCACAACACACACACACACACACACTCTCCTCAGTGGCCTTGACACAAAGTGTCGACAATCCATCAACTGCAAGAATAAAAGAAATTGCAGAGACAAAGAGCGAGATGGAGAAAGGTGGAAGATGGAGGGAGACTGAGCCGGTCCTGCCACTCTGGGTGTCTTTTTTTTTTAATCTGAACACATTTTTAAGGGTTTTACAATCCTAACCAAACGTGGAAAGACTTTAACTCACACATTTAACTGAATGACTTTCACAGTTGTCCCATCGTCATCCAGCTCCAAACACAGGATCGCCTTCAGAAAACAAACGTGTCTGTCCTGACGGCTCAGACTGCTCTGAGGCTCAGACAGGAGGTGATCTGAGTCCTCAAATCCTGCAAACTACGAGCTTACGCCCGCTGACTGTCCATGCGGACCTCAACTGTCTCTCACAGACCAGTGCTGACTCTCCTCAATGTGAAAATGCAGTTGTCATGGTCAAACTGTGCTCCTGGTCGACCTTTGTATTACTGTATAGGACTAATCTAACTGTCTGTAAGTGAAAGAACCGCCTACGCTAATGACAAACATTAGACTTTGAGAAACACTGCCTGCGAGTCATTTTTAATTGTTAGTGTCTTGTAAATTGTGCAATAAAAATAATAATGGCAATGTTTTCACTACATTTATTCAGCCTGAACTTTCAGGACCGCAGCGCTGCATAATATTGTCTTACTTATCGCCCTCTGCCAGCAGCCATTCTGTTACTCATGCAGCATTGTAACAGCGGGAGCCCCGTGATGGTCTGCTCTGTTCATTAGATGCTATAAAATAATGTTGATGCATACAGCTGCTGTTATTATTAACTCATCGCTTCCTAAATATGCTATATCATAAATATGTTTTAGGGTGAAGGTTGCAGTGGGCCTTTTTATTGTGAATCTCAAGAAGTGCTTCCAATACCGGCGAGGTTAGTTAATGTGGACTGTAGACGTTTTCTGCACATTTTGGTGGGATGCCAGTCGCAAGGAGAAACTTTATCAGTGTTTATCACTGAGGAAAGGATGATAAAGGTGAGAGAGCTGGATGTTGGGCTGATGTTACATCTTGTGAAGAACGGTGAACTTGAGTAAACAAAATCACCTCACAGGAGGTCGTAGTTTAGCTGTTTGGGTTGGTTTGTTAGAAGAAAAAAGACTGAGACACACACAGGTGGTCAAATCAAGAAGTGCAAAAGACTTTGAATAAGTAATAAAGAAGAGCGAGGACTCTTCTCTGCTGTAGCTGGACACACAGAGGGCAGCTGCTGCTGTATGGGCTGCATCTGCTCACAATAGTAAATCCTAGACTGGTAATAAGACTGAACCACAAGCGAGTGACGCATCTCTCCTGTTGACGTCATTTTCAGTCAACACAGAAGGTAGCAGGTGCTGGTGGCGGTTCATTTAAGGTTTTTCAAGGTTGAAAACCTGTATAGCTGTGTTAGCTTTCACACTCCTAATCCTGCCTACTGAATGGATCGCTCAGGTGTTTTTTCAACCAGGAAAACAGCCCCTAATGAGCCCGGCGACAGACGATTCTGAACCGCTGAAGCATCCGAGATGAAGGCTGCGACTCAGAGGACTGGAACCAGGGTGTAGTAATTCTCCTTGAAGTGTTGAGTGTGTTTACAGGCGGCGGCTCTGTTCACAATGAGCAAATGAGTCTTCTTTCTGTTATGATCAGATTTGCATTACAGAGGGGGATGCCAACGCCTGCTCTCCGATGGTGAAATAAAATCAGTATCTTGGCGGACATGATTTGTTGCATAAAAATGCACAAACCACCTCTGTGGGCTCCCAGAGGGAAACAGAGAGAAAGGACAAAAAGAAAGAACATGTTGACTATCCTTTCATCTCTCTCTCTCTCTCACACACACACTTTTAATTATTTAATTATGTTAAAGAACAGCGTGGTCAAAGTATGCAAATACATCAAACTAAATCCAGTTTGGGTCTCAAGAATCAAAATAACTGTCAAGCATGTTTTTGTTCTTATCTTGGCGTGTCTTTCTGCTTGCTGTCTCTCTCGCGCTCTCTCTCTCTCTCTCACACACACACACACACCTTTGATCCAGCATGTGTTTTGTCCATCAGAGATGTTCACCACACATACACATATTCAGCGTGTGTTTGTACAGTAGCGATACAGCAGTGATTACAGCAGCATATGGCTGTTAAACACACTCGACTGAATAACTTGGGGCCATTGAATTAACTTGGCACACACACACACACACACACACACACACATTCACACACAGAGCGGGTAGACTGATCGTATAGCCAAAAAAAGTCAGGAGAACCTGAATGGTTTGACAGTCTTCATCTTTGCTGCCACGCTGCCCTGGATCAAGGCAGTGCACCTTCTCTGTGTGTGTGTGTGCCCTTACACCGAGGCTGACATCATCCAGAAACCAACTGGAACATCTGCTAGCCATTGGTACGCTGATGGAAGAAGACTTCTATGTGTGTGTGTGTGTGTGTGTGTGTGTGTGTGTGTGTTGGGTGAACTCTCTATCACAAGAGTGAGATTTAATTCCACCAGCAAATATCAGACTGAATGAGTCTGGTAGCTGAGGCAGTGCTTCCAGCTGTAGGTAGCATTAGAGCCAAGGGTACCAGTGGGACCAGCAGCATCTCTGGCAGCAGTAATGAAATCAGTAATAACCCTAACCCTAGTTGCATTATGAAGTTTTAAAATATGTCAATATGCTTTTGTCTGAACAGTTAAAAAGCTCACAACTGAATTTGTAATGACGTGAAACGGAGAAAAGCAGGAACTCTTACATTTATAAACCGTGACAAACAAATCGTTGGGATCTGTACTTCAATAAATCATCAATAAATCAGTCAGAGTTGTTGAAATATTGTTTTGAGGCAGGACATAAGACAATGGGGGATTATTATAAATTATGAACCTTCTTTTGCTTGTAGGCGCACAGCTAGTGAGCTAAACACACTTTGAAGAAGTCTTTGAAGATATTACTGGTATCAGCTGTACAACAGTGTTGGATAAAACTTCAATAGTGGCTCAAAATCTAAAAAGCTGCAATATGATGCAAAAAGAGTTAGACCAAAGGTACTGGAACAATAACAGGAAACCTGGACTCTCTGTAGCTACAGTATAATAACTGGAGTGCCTGCAGATAATGGTCCAACAGAGACATTTGGGAAGTAGATAAAAAAAAACCAGAAATGTTCAAATGAACCCGACTGCTGGTGGTAGAACAGTATCAGCTGTGAAGCTAAAGGTTGTTTGATTTGATACTAAGGGCAGATAAAGGCAGAGGTAGCCCGATAATCACATTTAATTGTTGTTATCCAGTTTGTCATTGGGAGGGTTTCTTGTGTTTTTGCCCAAACCAGTGTGGTACCAGCACCAGTACCAGTGGAGAATGGAGTACAGTTACTTTTTTGTCCTCCTGCGGGGAAAAAAAACACACACAGAAAAACCGAGGAAATGGAAAAGACTGAACTGCCATCGGAGAGAAATTCATCCAATGTATTCTCTGGTTTTTAAGTCCTCAGACTCAGCAAGTGTTGCTAGGCAACCAGCAGAAACAGCCGTGCTCTGCTCGTCATTCTGCAGCAGCTCGTTCGCATAAAAACACTTGGTGAATAACTTTCTAATAACCATGAATGACTGACTGAGTCTACGGCCTCATTTGCATGCCAGCAAGGATGAAAGTAATAAATTCAAATTAAGCCCGCTTCAGTCGACACACACACCCAGGAGCGTTGGAGGCAGGGCGGGTCACAGTCTGGAAACTCTGCTATATTACACTGCCACTGAGTGTTGGGAGCGAGCATCACATGGAAGTCAACATGTGCGTTTACACGGAGCCTTTTATTTCACTGATCATCATTACAACCTAATCAGAATAGTAATGTCTCAAGTAAACACGACTGGTATAAAACCAGGGATGTACTGGGAGAGAAATTCAGCTCTGGACTTTTGTCCACACCAGCCCACATACCGGCCCACGATCGCCTATTTTTTTCTGGAATACAATTAGATAACGGGTGCTGTACAACAGTGTTGTCCCCCCTCCCTCCCTGTACATACTTTGTCCTCCAGAAGTTTCCAAAAAACAGAGATTCTCCCGTGACACGACTGTCTATCGTTGTTTCGTTATCAGAAATAAGCTTGCAAATGGCTGAATGAGAACATTACTGTAGGTTGCCTCGTATGAAAATAATGCAGGCCTAATGAAAATAGGTGACTATAAAAAAATCAGAGAAACAGAAACCAAATGTGCAACTAACAATTAGATATGTACACAGATAAATAGCTCTAATAGAGCAGAAGCATCTGTAGTAATGTGGCAGTAAGAATATAAAAAATACATATAAATATATACAGTAAATACAATCGACCGGCCCACGGATGCAGCAGCCCACCCGTTTGGCCCGGTTTGCCCGATGACCAGAACATGCCTGTATAAAACTTCAACAAAAAGTTAGATCCCAAAAAATGAAAACATGGTAGGATCCAATTAACACTAATCTGCTGCCGAAAAAGATAAAAAATAACTGCAAGTTTCAAAGAACAGTCAGAGGCAATCTAGAGGACACGCTGCGTGACCGCCAACTGACTTGCTAACTGTTTTGGACGGTTACTCACAGAGAAAGGAAAGAGTAAAATATGTTTGGGGGAACTTTTAAAAGTTGTCAGTTTGTCCTTTGAGGATTTAGTCTGTTGTCTGACGTTTTATTTTTCACGCTGGTCTTTTTCTAATTAATCCACAGACTTTTTAATGCTCTTTTCAGAGTGTGAAGTCAGCTCCTTCCACAGCTGTTTGCATATGATGTAAACAATTATGAAACTATAGCTAAAGGTATAAACGGGGCACATGTAGCAACATAACGTTTCATACATTTTTTACCCGGAGGTATGAGCTCTGAAAACAGCTAAAGAATACCTGAAAAACAACATTAGAGAGTTAATGTTCTGTAAAGAGAAGTGCTGCAGCATTTTCTGCAAGTGATCTCACAGACACACACACACAGAAACACACAGTGTCTCTGTGATTTATCACTGATTTAGTGCCTTACAGTATTTCAAAGAAGTAAAGCTACACAAAAACCACTGTGACCAAACCAGCCGTTCACAGAGACACACACACACAGAAGTCTTCAGAAGTCTTTCAGAGAGCGTTCATGTTTTTTTCATTTGGTGGTGGGAATAAACGTCTCTCTAATGTTTTGTTCCTGTGAAGTTTGTGTGTGTGCGTGTCTTAGATGTTAACAAGTGTGTCCCATGTCTTCTATTCTCGCCGGTTGCTATGGTTACCCCCGAACTGACAACCTGGTAATTAACAGTGTCCGGGCAGGTAATAACCTGGACGTGGCAGGATTTGAACGTACAACTTTCGTGTCACAACGACAACCCCCACCACACACACACACACACACACACATTTCACAGGAGCCGAACATGAGAGAAACATTTATTCCCACACTACCAAAGGAAACAAACATAAGCGTTCAATGTACTCTGGTGTGCCTCTTTTGTCATAGCAAGGTCACACAGTCAGGAAGTGATGTCACTGCTGGCGGTGTGTGTGTGTGTGTGTGTGTGTGTGTATGTGTGTGTGTGTAATCCATTTTATCTATGTCTATTCTTATGCCTAACTACAGGGGTAAGGTCACAATATGCTCGGCTGCACACGCATAGCTGGTGTTCAATGTTTCCAGACGTGTAGATGTTAAAGGTCAACATGCAGTCCTGCTGGAACCATTAACACTGCTACCCCCCCTACACCACACACACACACACACACACACACACATACACACATACAAGCTCTTAGAAGCAGCACACAGGAACCAAATGATGACCCAACCTTACAGGAAGGACTGCTATCATCATTGAAGTGCACCCATAATGCAGAGGGAGTGAGATAAGCAGTCAGATGCCTCCAGTTTTAAGTTCTGTTCACGTACGTAGCAACAGTGAGAGATACCAGACGGTGAAGGTGACACTGAGGATGCTCAGACAGCCAACAGACGTCCGTTTCACGTATTGAGGCTGTATAAATCACTATAAATATGATGTACATTCTGGTCATTTATTTAAAGAGAGAGGCTCATTTCCCAGATCTGCACGACTGTGGCCAAAATTCAAAAGGTCACAGGAGCCTAATGTATCTGGGAGTGACAGCCTACGTGTGTGTGTGTGTGTGTGTGTTTGCTGTAGTTTTGAATAACGATCGAACACAGTTAAAAAGCTTTATGCAAAACCAAACTGCCGTGAGCGTGTCTGCAGGAGGCCACGACATGTGTCACACTCACGCCCAGGTCATATGTGCGCCTGTCTTTAGAAGGCAACAGGTGAGGCCGTCGGCACCCTAGCAACAGCTGCCTCGACAACCGGCTGCCAGACCTCATGTGTTACCACGGAGACAGGGGCTGGGGTCCATCATACCTAATGTTGCTCAGCTTACGTGTTAAAAAGAGCACAAAGTGACTCTGTACAGTATTCCTGGATTAATGACTGTGGAGGGTTATATCCATGAAGTTTTCATCCGTTCATCAGTCAATGACGTTGCCGCGGGTTACAACAGTTTGATCAAAGCCACACTTGTCATCCAGTCACGTCAGCATGTGTTATCTGTCAGGATTGGGTTGCATCAGCTGCTTGTATCTATTACTATATTGGTGTTTGAGTCCTTATTAAGCTCATACACTCCCTGGCGTTGAGCAGGAGTATCTTAGCTGGTAAAGCCCTTAGTGATGTGTGAAGCGGTCGCCAAGAAACATCTGCAGAGAGAGAGACGTCCAATCAGAACGCAATCAATAATGTCAACATGGAGGTCAGCAGCAAAACTACCATAAGAAGAAGTTAAGAACAGATCTCAGCCAGGTGGAATCTGTGCAGTTTGGTCACAGTCTGAAAGTCTAAAAGGTCAACCCCGCCTCGTCCTGCTGTCACAGGCAAGCTCTGCAAAAAGCTACACACAAGCCTGTTCTTAGCAAAGGCAAATACAGTAAGTCCATACAGCAGCAGCGGCGTTAAGCTGGATTTATAGTTGACGCAAGGGGTTAATGGGAGTCCCGCTGTAGGTACCTACAGTGTAGGTTTTGATTTATTGTGTTATCACATCCACAACGCTGGACGCATGTGCTGTATATGATCAGGCCGCATTTATATTCCCCACAATAACTGTGTTTACATTGTTTCATTTACTTTGTGATACAGAGTGACGGTGAGCTACACACTAAAGATTTATAGAGTTGGAGGCAATTGGAGGCAACTCATAATGTTGTTTTGGTGTGTCTCGTTACTGGACAGGAGACTACCGACGTACAATCGTTGTGTTTATGTTCATTCAGTTATACAGAGCGGCGGTCAGGTTCACAGTGTAACGTCTTTGTTTGATGTTTGTTACTGAAAAGGATCAAACCAAGGGTGGATGCTTCATTTCATCGTTGGGGGGGGACAATAAACATAAAAATTTAAGAGCAATTCCTGAAGGGGACACCAATTTGCCGCCAAAAGTACTGTTGTAACAGTTAATAATATATTAAATGTATACAGAGGAAACCCTAATTACTACTACAGTAGTTACAGACGTAACCTCGGCCAAAGATGATTTGTTAGAGAGGGAAACCTCCTCTGTGCCATTTCAATTTTTTTTTTTAATTTACAGGGGGTTGCAACTTACAGGTTTTCAAAGAACCGACAGAGCGATGGGTCTGTTGGTCAATAAACCATCTTGCATTAGCTGATGACGTCAGTCTCCAGCCCGGTATGTTCTGCAATTCTTTTCCTCAGAAAATATCTGAGGAAGCTCATTGTCTTTAAAATCGTGCCGTTAACTTGGAAAATGAACTGACTGGATTTTGTAATGCGTGCATGATTTTGTAATTCATGCGTCAATACGACCGCATCTGTACTGAGGAGGTGGATCAGATGATTAATCGCAGGTGATTTTGCGGTGCAGCAAAACATGCAGCGGAAACACTGGACTGCACAGTATACTGCATAACTGATAGGTACTCAGTGGTTGTACCAGCGTGTTCAAGAGCTAACGTGTGCAGAGTTTGAATCTTCTGAAACTTAAAAAAACGCATTGTTTTGCTTTTATAATTAGCACAAGTGCTTTCAATGCATATTATTATATTATTTAAAATTTTACAGTTAATGTTTACAATGATATGTTGAGGGGCGCAACTCGTGTTTTTCCAAAGAAAAGGGAGTCCGGACTCCCCTGTCCCCCCTGTAATATCCGCCCATGGATAAAACTACTGAAAGTCTTCCTTAATGTCATCTTCCCTCTCAACAAACTCCACCGGTACCAGAAACATGTGGGGAAAAACACAAGCAGCCAATCACAGGCCTCAGAGCCTTCGCACGTAGCCCCTTAAAGCGGAAGTATAAATCCAGCCTTGGTTTGTTGACGACAACTAGGTGGAATGAAGATAATTAATACCAGTGATCAAATATTATTATACAGATAATCTATCAGCTACAGATCGGATGTTAATAGCAGGTAAACATTTTTAAATTCTACAGTCTGAGGCTTTAATCTCTGGACAGACCAGCAGACTAGTCGAAGGCATCACACACAGACTGACCTTCACCTTCATA
Organism: Oplegnathus fasciatus; assembly: GCA_003416845.1. Lineage (NCBI taxonomy): Eukaryota > Metazoa > Chordata > Actinopteri > Centrarchiformes > Oplegnathidae > Oplegnathus > Oplegnathus fasciatus. The sequence continues at coordinate 284,439 of NTHP01000301.1, forward strand.
CACGGATGCTTTAGTCTTGCAGGCGGAGGGGAGTGCATACTGAACAACTAAGTGGAGGCAATGGACAACACACATGGACAACCAATTGAGTCCTGTTGCTAGGCAAGAACGGTTCTTCGCTCGACCAAAACAGAAACTCATATCCATCAATGATACATTTGCTTTGCTCATTTATGCTCCAAAATGCACAGAAAAGTCAAAGAACTGGAGACATGTGCGGACATGTGCCGCATAAGCTGTAAAAGGTTAACAGTAAACAGCAGAGAGAGCTGGAGGTGAGTGAACTCTGTAAAGTGAGGTGTACGTCAGCTGAGCGGTGGCTCTGCACTTAAAAAAAAAACAAACAGTTTACATGTTTACCTCCAGTATTTCTCACTGAAACGCCTTGTTTGTATTCTTGAGGCCTAACAAACATGCAGAGTATTTCCTTCCTCATATGAAACATTTGCAAAGCGGATTATTTGAACGTTTTGAAACCTGCATTGTTTGCATCCGTGTTTACTGGCAGTCTTCTTCTTCTGTGCTTTTGCTGGCACATTGTTTATGTTTCTTGGCATATTAACACCACGACTGTTGATCAGTGGAATAGCTTGAAGCTGTTGGCAGCGGGGTGTATCGCGTCACACGCATGCTTGTGTGTCCCTGTGCACACGATACAAACAAAACAGGCATAAAAACATCTCCACAGTGCTACTAGTGGTTAAAACCTCCACAGGGTACCATTAAACCTGGAAGAACTCCATTATAAATCATGACACTCACTCACTACTGCAAACTGCACTGCTTTTCTGTTAGCTCGCTGTTTCATGTAATAATAACAGTAGAACTTCAGTATAGCAGAAGATCAGCAGCTTCTTGGTTGGAAAAAACGCCTAAATACTGTATGCAAAGCATGCAATAAGAGTGTTTCGACCCCACAAGCCCTGTTAACACTTGTAAAGGCATCATGCAAAGCGACGTCACAAAGCCGTACAAGCAACAAGGGATCAGAAGAAGCGAACCAGAGCAACAAATCATCAGAAGCTAAGCTGGAAGTTCCTTACGGCTCTGTCTGGATAACAATCTGATACCGAAGAATATCCCAGCATTTATTGTGCTGGATGACCAATTACTTTCTGGGTTAGGAAACTGAACCGCAACATTTAGTCTCTGATACGTCTGTAGGCAAGCGACATATGGAAGTTTAGACGTGAGTGCTGTGTTCTTACCACGTACGTCTAACGGCACACTGGGTAGACTCATGCCACCATTTATGCACATTTCTTTAAAGCTATTGTAAGCAACGTGTACACGAATGGCTCCGTGGATATTAAAGAGGAAAACACTGATATCATTTTGGTGTCAGTATCAGTAAATACTCAATGACTTCTAGTTTCATGGTGGAAACGGCCGATAACTGGTCTGTGTGTCCACTTGCTTCCAGTTTTCACTTAAAGAGTCAGTGCTTGTTGTTAATTATCTCCTGCTACCTGCCGTCCATACGCTGCACATACTGTGAATATGATGTGCTTCTCTGGAGGCTCATGATCTCACTGCTGAGCCGTCGTTTTACAGATAAAGTTGTTAAACCGTGATCAGGCTCATGATAGCTTCAGTAGCTGATATGTATGGCTGATACAGAGACGACCCACGCAGCTCATTATTTTTAATTAACCCCATCTTTTCAGTCTCTTCACAGGTTTTGAACACACTGCCGCGGGTGTTTTTGCCAGCCTATACCGCTCAAACTGGAGGCCGATGATGTGACTTATCTTTATGAGAAGAACTGGCGTCGACATTAGAGTCTTTCAACATCACACGGCGAGATTTCACTGATTTGATCCCCTGACTGTCACCAGCAACTGACCCGGACCAGAACACGCTCGGTCCAGCATGTAGCAGCACTTGTATAATGTCAAGTATCAACCGTATCATGCCGAATATGAATAATTCATTCCTGTCTCATTATTTTAACATATTACCTGCATATATGCTTGAGCGCTGCAGGGTGAATATGTTTCCTATCCGACTCTCACTCACACACACACACACTTTAATGGCCTCGGCTCCAGTTTCCCCTGCAGAGGAAAACCACATCCATCACTCTTCCAACACAAACCACACACTGCTCTCTCACTCGCTGTCTCTCACAACCACACTCCCAAACTTGCGCACACGCACGCACACACAGAAAGAGAGAGCTTGTAATAGTTAAGTGCTTGCCAGGCATCACACTCAGGTCACACAGACACAGCAGATGATGTATTCTCCATAGGGAAGCTTCTTCTCATAAAGGGACAGTTGCTGGAAAAAAAAACATACAATGCAATTAATAGAGAGACAATTGTCTGACTATGCCTCTCTCTCTCTCTCTCTCTCTCTCTCTCTCTCCCTCTGTATATCTGTCTCTCCGCGGTCAGTTTAACTCTACTTCTTTCTGGATAACTGACTGACTATGAGACTCTCCCTGCTGTTTCCACAGTGATAACAATGAGCTTTTCCTCCTGTTAAAGACTCAAGGCTGCCGCGCACACACACACACACACACACACACACACACACACACACACACACACACAGCACAGTCCCTTAGTATTGTAGCCTGGGATCAAACAGTCCTGGTCTTAGTAAAAGCAGACTGGAGGAAAAAAGCAGTACAGTGATTCTGATTCACCGGTCAGTTCACTGAAATTATGGGGNCTGACTCATTCAGCAAGAACCAATCAAATCAAAGCTTCGGTTTGGGGGTGATGACATCATCTGTGCTGCGTTCCAACCACATAGAGAGATGCCATCTGGACGGTGCTGACTCAGCACAACACACACACACACACACACACACACACACACACACACACACACACACACACACACACAGTCGGCCTTAAAAACAACTCTCACCTACTAAGAAACTGACAAACCGAGGAAGACCTTGTGTGTATGTGTGCTTGCATGTACACATGTATCTATATGTGTGTGTGTGTGTGTGTGTACGTCTCTCTCTCTCTCTCTCCCGTTCTCTCACTAGTCCATCGCCACCATCTGACTCATTCAGCAAGAACCAATCAAATCAAAGCTTCGGTTTGGGGGTGATGACATCATCTGTGCTGCGTTCCAACCACATAGAGAGATGCCATCTGGACGGTGCTGACTCAGCACAACACACACACACACACACACACACACACACAGCACAGTCCCTTAGTATTGTAGCCTGGGATCAAACAGTCCTGGTCTTAGTAAAAGCAGACTGGAGGAAAAAAGCAGTACAGTGATTCTGATTCACCGGTCAGTTCACTGAAATTATGGGGGAAAAAAAGGATTTTCTCATTTACCTCTTGTGATATCGCGCAGATAGAGATTTCTGGCTCCACCCCTTTATAATGGAGGTAAATTACATTTTAAATTGATTGATTATGATTACATAAACGTCACATTTACTCTGGATAATCCACAGACCTCTGGCCTGCGAGCAGTTTTCACAGTGAGATCCGTGGATTATCCGGACGAATAACAGGGACATTGTCTCTGGAAAGAGATGCTCTTCAGTTATTTAAGAGGAAATTGTATTCACCTCCGTTGTATTGGGGTAAAGGCAGAAATCCAACTATCACAAACTACTTGGACAAATAAAACCAGATTTATCTGTATGGCTAGATACCACTAGGAGTGATAAGTGAGATGTTTTTTTTGTAATTTGGGTGAACTAATCCTTTAGGGAGGTTGTAACCATTGGATCCCACTATGAAGGAGCGTCCTCTTGACTTTACACGTCTGATCAGCGCGCTGCAGCTAGTTTTCTGTGTCTCATTAACCTGTTTGGAAACTGCGTTCTTGCGTCATATCGACTGAAATCATAGGCAATACATCGGAACGACAGTCACAATCACCGGGCATGACATCAGATATTTTGGAGATGAGTTAGCCTGCAGTACAAACCCAACATGACATGACCTACTCCCACTCCCCTGGTCAGGTATGTATGCACTGAATCCCAATGCTGATGATGATGATGATATACAGCACGTTATAAATACAGTATTTCATCAGAAAAGAGATGAACTTCAGACAAAGTGCAACTATGGTTCCCCTGAATGTTCTGATGCTTACTGTATAAAAGTCAGGAGTGCGATACAGTAGTTGTTAAACACCTATTGATGAGGTGATCAGGTTTTACAAAGAGGCAGGAGGTAGAGATTTTGCTTAGAAAGTACACATAAATCATGATTTAGCTTTTAATGCAAACACTACAACAGAAGCTACAATGGGTCTATTGGCAAAACAGGTGATCAACGATGATAAATGTTTTCCGTTGCAGGTATATGGTGTGAATATTAAAATTGAATTTAAGTCTTGAAGTCAGCTAGCGATACGTTTAGCCAAATGTTTCAAGACTTTGAGGAGAAGAAGTTCCACGCCAGATATTCTCAGCATATACCTGTAAAATAAATCACAAGCGTGCAGAAAGAGAAGCCAAACAAAATGTAGATGTCTTGTTTTGCTCGGAGAAAACGAACCTGCTGGACTGTGTGGCTTCATTGCACACTATCCTGAAACATGCATCACACAAACACGCACTTGTTTATCCCGCTGAGACACTTACACACACACATGAACACGATTAACCGGAGAGCTCAGAGGTCAAGAGGAAGCCAGAGGTGCCTTCCTCAAGGAAAGACAGAGCTAGAGACAGAGAGGAACCAAATGTTAAAACATGGAACACGTGTTTCAGCTATCAGATGAAACTCTCTCTCTCTTTCCCCCCTGTCTCTCTCTCTCTGGATCAGCTTTCAGTCTCCAGACAGCAGCTGTCTGTAGAGAGGAAAAACTTCGGCCGAGTGGTCAGACATGGAATGTGTGTGTGTGAAGAGCCTGGTGACAGTTAGGTACTTAGAGGCGCCACATTCACTGTAACAACAAACACATTTCTAATCTGGGACTTATATCATAAACATGATAAACATGAATTAATAGCAGTGGTGGAAAGTAACATTTACAAGTATAAGTACAATTTTGAGATACTTTTCCATTTCATGCTACTTATACTTCTACTTCACTACATTACCGAGGCAAATATTGTACTCCTTACTCCACCACATTTATTTGACCGCTGTAGTTACTACTTATACTCAGACTAACATTTTTAAAACACAAGATAAACTTGTATTATAAAAGATTAAACCAGTGTCTACCAATCTTTCAGTTTTTATTTGAGGCCCTTTTTTATGTTGCAGATGTCTATGATTGGAGAAAAAAAACCAGAAAAGTAAAAAATATTTATACAAACTTTGTTTTTTCTTCTTAATCACCTCACAACCCCCAGATTTATCTTGTGAGCCTTGACCCCAAGTGGGGAACTAATGGATTAAAGTACCTTACTCTATGTATATATATATATATATATATATATATATATGTATATGGTAGTTTAAGTCATAATCTCGAAGATTTTCATTTCGTTGTCTTTCACGGCACCTATGGCGATAATCAGTAATTGCAGGTGTGTTTTTGGACCTCACTTCAGTTTCACTTTCAGGTTTCCTCGTCTGTAGTCATCGACCTTTTCTTTGTTTGTTCGGTCATGGTAACCGCTTACTCAGTACGCTAGCAGAGACCGGAAAAAACTGGCCGCCGCTTCGCACACAGGTGAGTTGAAGAGCGAGTCTGTCGCGTTCAAAGCCTAACTGTGCGCCGCTTGTGATTTTTCCGGGAAAGTCGCCGCAGACACCCGGGTCGTAATACTGCAAATGCTGCAGGCTTTCATCAGTGGGCCGTAGGCTCAATCACCGTTGTGTTGCATCATTCAACGATAGATAGTGAGTTAACAGACGTTTATTTAAATGAAAATCTTCGAGATTATATCTTTAAAAGTATTAACGATTTAACTAATTATCTAATAATGTCATATATAATTATATATCACTCATTGGGGGCTTTTTTTAAGAAACAAGTACTTTTACTTTTGATACTTAAAGTACATTTTGCTGATAGTAGTAGTATTTTTAGATTATACTCAGCAACAGTGCTGCGTCTTGTTCCTGACTGTGCTGTTTTTCCTAACGGCCACAGAGGCTCATGGGTACCATGGTAATTAGAGCCACTCACCACACCAGACTGACAGAATTAACACAGTTTCTCAAAACACTGCGATACAAAACTGCAAGAACACATTTAAAAAGACTACAAATTCGCAATCAAATAGACGCTGCAATGTGTATGTCCCTGTTGGAATACTCAGCAGTATTATTGGGATTTTGCAATGTGGTCCAGTTCAAACTACGCTTGGCTCCTAAAGCTGGGAATCAGTACTCTATGCTGTGTTTTTAAAATGAATATTGTCAGCCTAACAATGGTGGTAGTGCATGCCAACATGACACTTGATCTTGGATGATCCCGACCATACAAGTTCGCCGTACCTTCAGGGCATTTATACACGCTAGACAAAATAAATCCTATCCCAGTGCATCAGCATTGGCTGAGTTTTGGCACTTCACCCACCCCTACCTGTCAGCTGGCAGGACGAACACAAGCTGCCCTTTTCTGTCCAAATCTTGTCTCAGTAATAGAGTGTTTTTATTCTCTCATGAATTTTGGATGAGCATCGTGGGAAGAGGAAACAGTGAGACTAAATTCTCAGATCGTGGATGTGAAGCCCAAAAGATCAGATGATAATTGCACCCTGAACTGAGGAATATTAAGGATTAATGTTTCCACTCTTGTTCTCTCTGTTCTATTAATACTCTTCAGTAAGCCAGGTTCTGTTCGCTCAATTACAGCGTGACACAAATGTTCCTGTACTGTGTGTGTGTGTGTGTGTGTGTAGCCTCCTCTAAGGATGAATGAGCTTTAATTAGTGCTTGGTTCAAAGAAAGAAAGAAAGAAAGATAAAAGAATGGCAGCAGAAGGTAGAAACGCTACCAAACAGAGCAGTGGATGAAGGATAAAAATGTAGAAAAGGAATAAAATAAATGACCACACAAAGAAACCGCTTTGAAACACAAAGGAAGAAAGAATAAAAGGAAGAGTGTTGCGAATCAGTCCCAGCTGCTTCATTCATTCTGTCTGCATGGAAACTATGAACAGAACTTTGAAAATGAATGAAATTCAGGATTGAAATGCACACACAACTGCAGTGTGACTCTCCTGCAGAGAGCTACTTGTGGTTGTACTGGAGTGTTTTCCAACCGTCTATGACACACACACACACACACTCACACACACACACACACACACACACAAAAACTCACTGACTCAGGCCAAACCACAGCATACTAAATCTTCATATGCCTGAGAGGTTCAAAGTTTTAGGCTGAACTGAAGTTAAACTGAGGACAAGCAGTCAGAAAACCAGGAAACCAGCTAGTTAATAAACCTCACAGCAAAACAGACGTTCAAAAAGCATAGTCAGTCAACGAGCTGGTAAACTGAGTCTGTTAAGATACCGGTTAGTAAACAGTCAACCTGTTCATCAAGTCCGTCTCTTAATTTAAATGTATGGTTCAGATTTCCTGACTTACGGTGGAGCTCCATAAGAGTTGCCACCAGTTATCACCAGTATTGATATCAGTGCATGGATGTTGCTCCTTTGGGTGTGAATTCTGTGTTCAGAGACTTGCAGTCCGCCAGTGACTGGTCCAAACCAAATAAGTCACACCAGACAGCGACATAACAAAAACATTACATACAGCCAAAAGATAAAAATAATCCTCAACAAAACAGTGCAAAACCTACATTTTCTCCGCTCCACGTCGTGCCTAGCAACGCCCCTTAGCTGTTCTGAAATCGCTGTAAACCACGGCCTCTTGGGGCTTATTGCTTAACTTTCTTGCTGCCTAATTCTCCTGTCAGTCCTTTGTCGTGTTTGTAGACTACGGCCAAGTTTGAATACTGAAAGAAAACTTTTGGCTAGTCTAAAACAGCGAGTTCCAGTGTGTACCAATATGTGCGTGTTCAAAGAGATAACCTTCACAGCATGAGCTTCGAGATATAACCACAGACGTTATTCCATCTGGGATTTTGGTCAACATAGTGTTGTGATGGAGCTTAAAATTTGCCTTGTCCCGCAGGGGGTAGGATGGGTGGCCAACACAGGGCCCACACACACCAAGGCCTTACACCTAATACTGTATTTTACTGGTTTATTTGTCCCTTACATTAAAAAGATGTCACTAGTATGCATTTGCCAGCAGCTTTCTCCTTTTGCCCTCCATACCAGTGTCTGTTAAGGGACCAGCATGATTCGTCAGAACTGTTTGTCGGATGGTCGAATAGCTTTGGAAACCCCCTCCCCCCACACGTGTCCAACTTCGGAATTGGAGGGGGCTATTGCGAAACTGCCAATCCCACATTCACACCCACTTCATGCCGTTCAGCTCCGCGGAGGTGAGAAAGGAGCCACGGTTTGAACTGTTTCTGTCACTTCAACACTGTGAATATCTAAAAAAAATGGGCGCCATTATCCCCGTATTTAAACCATTTCACATTTTGCCCTCTCTATGAAGGCCGGCTTTTCAACCCCGCGTCTGAGTGTGGTCATTTGGAACATCTATCAATACTTCAGATGAGGTCGGACAACACGCTGTACAAACTAATTCTTTTTGAGCACGACCTGACCCCTACTCCCTTCAACAGGAGTCCCATGGAGTCTCACTTTGCTGTTTTAGTGGGTTTGGCAGCTTATTGTAATTTAACATTATTTAACTTCATGTAGAGCTGTGTCAGGTTTTAAATTTTGATATGGCACATTTTTCTGAACGATAGCCCTGCTGTGTTGCTGTCAGCTGTAGGCATGGGTAATACAAAAATGCAAAATTAAACCTGGCGCCCAAAGAAAAGCTTCAATGATCTTAATAACCTTTTTCTCTTTCTAATTGTTTCTGCTGCCTCCTCGTCTCGGGGGAACAAGAAAAGTTTTCTGAAGCTGTCAGCTCAGGAACTGATGCTGTGCTTAATAAAACTAGAATTACTGATGAACTGGAAACAGACATACCAGGATTCCCCCCAAATCCCCTGGATTTGTTAGACACGCAAGTGGAAATTTCACTGTAAATTATAAACGGTGCGCTGGCCCTTGAGGGAGTACTCTGACATTTAGGGAAATTTGCTTATTTGCCATCTAATCGAGAGTGAGATGAGGAAATCATGACCAATTTTGTCTCTGGGTGTTCCTATACACCACCTGTACCTGAAGCAGTGTTGCCGCAGTCACAGCATGTCATCTTCTTCTACACCACTGTGAGCACACAGCTGTTTCCATGCCATGGGAGCGAGATTTTGCTTACTGTCCATAATTGTTTTCATATCATCAATAAAATATGATGTGGAGTGATTACAAGGGACCCGAAATAGAACCAGACTCTCCATCTGTCTCACACGTGGCTGTAGTTTCTAGTTTTGCGAAAGTTTTTTTTTAATGTAAGTGTCTTATGAAAAGTCTTCCCTTGCCAAAGTCCAGTGCTGGTATTGTGTTGTTTAACCAGCAAACCACACAGAACTAGTGAGACAAGAAATCCCTTCATTCTTTTATCCATTGTGATCACATTTTACCAAGAACACATGCTTTTCCTAGACCTCATTTGGTCTCTCTCACACACACACAAACATGTAAACAACACACAGTAGTTTCCTTTTTTACTAAAGAGCAGCCAATAAAGTGTTTTACTGCTGTGTAGTACAGGATAACAGGCTAATTACTGACTGCAGTGAACCAATGAACAGCACTGATGTTGGACATGGAAAGAGCAGTAAATCAGACCAAGCTAAACTAAAATGACAAACTATCAAATGAAGGCCCTGGGCAGGTTAGAGCCGCGGATATCCCACTTAAAACCACATAATGGGTCAGTAGGCTGTGTGCCAGCTGTTGTTGGTGACTGGGATGATGTTTTCCTGCAAACTGGAGAGAGGAACACTAAATATGGTCATTTTATACATGGTGATTCCTGGCGAGGTCACATTTCTAATGCTGATACCCCCTGATAAATGCCCGGAGGGGTATTAAATGTATTCAGGTTCATCTGAAAGTTATCCAGGTCTTATTAGCAGGCGCTGGTGGTTTTACTGAAGTCACACATATTCATCTTTGCGTAACACTGTGGTGCAATATATAAGTTATCAGTCAAATCATTCACATTTACATACATATTTACACCAAGGCTGCCACTAACGATTATTTTTTTATCGATTATTTTCTGATTAGTCGATTAATCCTTTGGTTAACTTACCAATAAATAATAACCGTAACTTCTGCCATTAATCTTTCAACCTTTTATTCAAGCATTTTCTCATAAAAAATACTTATTTTACGAATAAAAATTTCCCAACATAAAAAAACAAAGTGCCAAAAATGAAAAGGCATCTGTCAGTAAAACAGGAAAGGTGTTGTTTACTATATTCTGCCATTAATTACCGTAGATAGTGTTGAGTATGATTTACTTCAATGGCTTGTGCCAATTGTAATCGGAAATGTACTTATTTATCTGGAAAAGGTTGCCTACACCGACTTACAGCGTAACGTTTTTTATATAACGTCATTTAGTTTTATAACGTTAGGTCTACACACGCATACACAAACTGCTTACAACCTGCAAATGCACCGGAAAGCAGCGTTGCCATACTACCCATTAGCATCTGCTCTAGGGAGTCTTTGTTGAGTTCTCGTCTGAAACACAACAGACGAGGATGCAACGATGAGTCCCAGGCACCGGCTACCAACCAACAGTCAGACAAAACTCACTGTAATAGTCCAGATACTTACGCTGCTGTGTCGTCGTTTGGAGGAGACAGCAGCGGAGAGCTCCAGGATGTTTTCTTCTGAGATGCTCTTAGCAGTTGTGCTCCTGTGGTAACTTTAGGCCAGTTCAGTTTTACAAAGCGGGGTTTGTTTCGGGTTTGTTTTTTTTTGGGATAAAGTCTCATTTTCAGCATGCCCGGGAGCGGGAGCCGGCATAATTGGTACCAAAACTAGCAAACAGACAAAAGGTACCAAATTAACAAAACTACAAAAATGACCAAATCACTATGATGTCAATATGTAGAGCTGAAATTATAAATCTATTAGTCTGCAGATAATAAATCATTTGAGTCATTTTTCAAGCAAAAATGCCAAATATTCTCCAGTTCGAACTACTCAGTTGTGAAGTTTTCCTGCGTTTCTTTGTCTTATATGGCAGCAAACTGAACATTTTTGTGTTTTGGACTGTTGTTCAGACTAAACAAGCTATTTGAAGTCATCAACCTGGGCTTGAGAGAAGTGTCTGCAATTTTATAGACCAAACAATTAATTGATTAAATCAAGGAAATAATTAAATTAGCAGATTATGTGATAATGAAAATAACCATCAGTCGCAGCTCAAGAACCAAAACTGAAAGAAAAAGGAGTTGCACAGTAAAATATACACGTATGCTCAGCTCAGCTGTTAATGTTGATAAAAACCTGAATGTGGAGTCAAGTCAGTTTGAAGCTGACAACTTTAAATACGCAGGACTTGTTTGTACTCCTGTACTGCAAACAGGAGGTCAGTGTTTCAAACTGAGTTAGCCGGCCAATCATGAATGTTTTGGTTGTTTTCAAATTGAATTTTGAAGAAACACAAGTTTGCTATTATAATGCTTACGTAAAGACGAGGTATCAGCTCTGATTGATTTGACATTCCTTGTGAGAGGTTTCCAGGTTGTAATCAGAAGTTGAATGTGAAAGAGCCTTTTGTTACTGACCTTCAAGCCGTCCAGTGTGGTCGGAGCATCAGACACAACAACACTCTGATTATTAGAGAGTTGGAAACATTCAGCGACAAAGATGACGGTACACTAAGAACAAAAAATAAGCTCATCGCGTCTTGTTATTTCACAGACGCTCGTACACAAAGTCTGTTCCAGACACAGAACAGATGTACGTGTCCGTTTCAAACATCTGAGTCTTGGACTGTGTTTATGTGTTGTTTTCTGGTCAAGATGGTCTCTTCTTCTAAATTTTTATCATTATCAGTTCATGTACAGCCTGTTTTATTCCAGTTAAATTCATTAATCAGCGCATGCAGTGCATAAGACAAGCACTAATGCCCATGACATTTTAACAGAGCCTGAGGGGATGTCTTCAGATTGCTTATTTTGTCGGACAAACGCAACAACAATCACCAGAGAAAAGCCGCAAAGCTTCACATTTGAGAAGCTGAAACCAGGAAAGGATTGAAATGACCGATCGGTGACCCAATTTGTCATTTTCCTTCCATCAGCTTATCAATTAACTGAAAATTGCTTCAGCAGTAAAACATTTGGGAACATAAAATCGGTCAATGCGATATTGTTCCGCTTTAAAGAGAGCGAGACAAAGGAATCAATAACACGGTGTACAGGTCTGACTGACTCTCTCCCAGGATTCTTATCTGCTCTCTGACAGCTCAGCCAGTCACAGGGGAGTCATCTCGCTCTGCTTCACACACACACACACACCTAAACGATGGGTGGTGAGTAATTACTCAGGGTCAAGCATACTGGTGATCTCCAAGGAAGCCCTGTTAAGTGTGTGTGTGTGTGTGTGTGTGTGTTGACAGGCTGTGACTGGGCTGGGTAACAGGGAGAAACCTTTTCTGATTGGACCGTTGGCTCGAGGCATCTTCTGTGAGGCTAATTTCATCTAAAAACATGATGATCATACTGGGCCGGTCAGAGTGGACACCTGCAGTCTGTGCGGGGCCCAGATGAATCAGGAAAGTCACCCCCGCCATGGTGATTACGACTGCAGGGGCTTCATGTGCTATATGTGCAATTTATAGAGGCAAACCCCCTATAAATAGCAGCCAAATGGAGACCCCCCCCCC
>NTHP01000301.1:320301-332491 GCA_003416845.1 Oplegnathus fasciatus
TCCTCTTCCAGCTCTCCTCCTCTCAGCCAGCTCCTTCTTGAACTTCTCGTCCAGAGCATTGCACTTGTTGATGCTCTGGTCCAGTTCAATGAGGCTGAGCTGGGATGAAGTGATGAAATGCTCCTCTGTGCGAGCTTTGATTTCATCTTTGATGGTGCTGATCACTTTCTGTTGTTGGGTGATCTGCTCTTGCAGCTGGCTCACCTTCCTCTGACAGTCGGATTGCATTTGCTGCATCTCTGCACTCCGCTGGGCGTTGCACTCTGATTTGATCATGTTCAGGTCGCTCTCAAAGGCAGCCCTCATCTTGTCAGATTCCTTCGTCCAGAATTCTTGGACTCTTTCTGTCTCCTCCTTCTGTGCCCGGAGACTTTCTCGAAGGGAAGAGATTTCCTTTTCTTTCTCTCTGACAGTTCCCTCTCTCTTGGACCCACCCTGGCCTGCCTTTGTGGCCTCTAAAGCTGTTTCCAACCTGTGGATGTTCTGTTTGGCCATGGCCAGCTTTCTCTCCAGCGTCCTCTGTAAACAGCGATTGTCATTCATCAGCTTTTGGTTTACTTCCTGCAGGGCGGCGTTTTCTGAAGACAGCTTCAGATTGTCTTCTTCAGCAGAGAGGAGAGCTCGTCTGAGCGAGTGCACATCTGTGCTGGGAGGCACTCCTGCATTAGGAACATACTGCTGTGGCCTGAAATGTTGGGTAGTGTTGGCAGCCTGAACTCTACCAGACACCTGAAAGACATAAATATACATTTTAGCTAAAACCAGCCCATCCTCAGTGGTGGAAGAAGTACTCAGATCTTTACTTAAGTACAAATAGCAACACCACAATGTGAAAATAATCTCATACAAGTAAATATCCTGCATTCAAAATTAAATTTAAAGTTATAATCCCGAAGATCTTCATTTCGTTCTCTTTCGTGGCACCTATGGCAATAATCGGTAATTCCAGGTGTGTTTTTAGTCTGTAGCCATTGATCTTTTCTTTGTTTGTTCAGCCATAGTAACCGTTTACTCACAATGCTAGCAGAGACCGGAAAAAGCAGTATGCCGCTTCACACACAGGTGAGTTGAAGAACAAGTCTGTTGCGTTAAAAGCCTTGTTAAAAGCCTAACTCTGTTCCGCTCGTATTTTTTCTGGGAACGTCGGCACAGACACCCGGATCGTAATACAGCAAATGTAAGGGCTTTCATCAGTGGGGTATAGGCTCAGTCATCATTGTGTTGCCTCATTCGGCGATAGATAGTGACTTAACAGACATTTATTTAAATGAAAATCTTCGAGATTATATCTTTAAGTAAAAGTAGCAACATCACAATGTAAAAATAATCTCTTACAAATAAATATCCTGCATTCAAAATTAGATTAAGTAAAAGTATGGAAAGTATTTTCAGCAAAATATATTATTCCTTTTTCTGTACAAGCATTTAATTTTTAATTAATTTTAACCGTGAAATGAGATGTAGTCCATGTTCAGTGCCAAACAAACATTCGTATCAGCTGTCCTTCCAGTGGATGAGGCAGATTTAAGTGCAATAGGACTCCCAGAAGGAGTCATAGAAGGATGAATCTGTCCTGTAGCTAGAAGTGCTCTCTGACCTCCCTGGATGAGGGAGGGAAGCTACATGAAGGGCAGGAACATATAAAATTCTGATGAAGATACTGACATCATACAAAATGTCAAAATATAATACAAATAGTATTTTGTATTTTCTATTTCAATCCACAAAGTAACTTAAGTTGTCAAATAAATGTAGTGGAGTAAAAAGTACAATATTTGCCTCTGAAATGTAGTGGAGTAGAAGTATGAAGTAGCAGAAAAGGGAAATACTCAAGTAAAGTACAAGTATCTCTAAATTGTACTTAAATATAGTACTTGAGTAAATGTAACGTTACTTAGTTACTTTCCACCACTGGGTACAGACTGTACCAGCTCCCAGCTGCTGCTCATAAACATCTTCATGTAGTTGCTGCTGCTCGCCGGTAGAGGCCAATAAAGAGTGCAGATTAGTTGGAGTCTCTATAAATTAAACAGCGGTTTGGTCCTCTCCCGGCTGCCGTCGCCGGTCCGGGCTGCACCAGTGAACGACAGCGGTCCGTTACCGTCAGCTCGCTGTCTCTCCGGCCGAGTCACAAAGATGGCGAACGTGGTGCTGGAGTTCAAGGCTTCTGCCGGTGACTCCGAGCCACAGAGCCGCCCTGTTCTGATAGTCGGGCAGCAGGCCACCCTGCAGCAAGTCAGCTGGAGCCAAGTCAAAGGAAAACTGCAGCCAGTCGTTAGCAAGGAGGTAAAATTGTGAATGAAAATGATAGTTGTGCTGACAGCTAATGTTAGTGCTATGCTAACCTAAGTGAGCTAACACAGCTAGCTAAATGAATATAACGTTAACGGCACTTGGACACGTTTAGCTAGCTAACGTTAACTAGTCCCATGAGTATAGTTAGTTAACTCTAACTACATAGATTAATCAATTAGCTGTAAAGAGACGTTATTAAAGAGACGTTAACGGTCTTGTTAGCGGTCGATATTAGTCAGTGGGAAAGTAAATTACAGCGCCAATATTGTTAAAGAAACCCACATTTTCTTCAGTGTAAAGTTACCTAACTTTAAGTAACACGACTGCAAGTTGCCGTTAGCTCTCAGTATTTAACCAACACCAGTTAATTAACTTTTTAAGATGTTGCAACTGTGAAAAGGTGAAATGCTTAACTTTCCCAGGTTATAGCAGGATTGTATGGCCATGAGAGTAATGTAAAGGCTTAAACTGGGGGGCGTCCTGTGCATGTAGCTTGTTCAAGATGCTCCTGATGAGGGGTCCAGTGGTCAGACTAAAATACTCTGCTCTCATGGTGTTCGATGGGGATGAAAGCTGTACAGTATGCCGTGCAAAGTCCTTAGAGGTGGTTGTGCAACGATGACAGCCAGTCTATAAAGAGAGTCTTGAGAGAGTGAGTCTGAGGTCAAGGAAAGGTTTCCAGTTAGCTTCCCAGTCTCTTCTGATAATGATTACCCAGCATGATTGTCACTCTGCTGCTTGCAGTGCTATAACTTTTCCTGGGTGGTAACAGCTCTTTGCTGTACATAATTGTGACACTAGGAAGCCTCTAATTTTTAAGACTCCTTGTCACATTTTGCCCCTCACAACTTTCTAAATATCGCGGTAACAACTTCAGCTTGCTTGTATTGTCTGATCAACAGTCCAAACTCCAAACACATTCAGTTTACTAACTCATAAGACAAAGAAAAGCGGCAAATTCAGTTAATGTTAGACCTTTTTGCTTGAGAAATGACTTAAACTGTTAATTAATGACCAAAGTAGTTACACTCTAATCTATTAATTGTTCCTACTCCATCGTCTCCACAGTGAATCTAAATTGTCAGTTTTGTCTTGTGTTTTTCTCAGATCTGGCAGGCAGCTCTCAGTGCTTTGAACCCAAACCCCACGGACAGCTGCCCCCTGTACCTCAACCATGCTGTGGTGGCTGCTCTTCCTTCACGGGTCAGCAGGCACAACAGCCCGTCTTCTGCCCACTTTCTGTCCCGTCTGGTCCGTTCCTGCCTGCCTGGAGGGAACAACCGCTGCATCGTGGTCAGTATCTTCATCAGAATTTTATATGATCTTGCCCTTCACATAGCTTCTTTCACCTCATCCAGGGAGGTCAGAGAGCACTTTTAGCTACAGAACAGATTCATCCTTCTGTGACTCCTTCTGTGAGTCCTGTGGCACTTAAATCTGAATCATCCACTGGAAGGACAGCTGATATGAGTGTTTGTTTCCTCTCCAGATGGTGTGTGAGCGTTCGGATGTGTTCGCGTCCTCCTGTGCCATCGCCAGGGCCTTCCCCATCTTCTCTCGCCGCTCTGTGTCCTCACGCAGGGCTGAGAAGAAGCACGTCACTGTGGAGTTTGTGATCGTTGGGCAAGACAGTAGTTCTCTGGATGTTGCAGAACTTCAGGTACAGCACTGTGATTTTCTGCTCTTAATTTTTCTTTATTTTTAAACACGATTTTCGAGGCCTTTAGGATGCTATTCTATAGCATGTGGTTCATGTTAATTGTCTGCCATAACTGAAGGCTTTTCTTCTCTTCAGTGTCTCTCCAACGCTGCTGATGGAGTGCGGCTGGCAGCTCGCATTGTGGACACTCCCTGTAATGAGATGAATACAGATCACTTCTTAGATGTAAGTGAAACTATTTCTCATTTGGAAAACTTGTGGACATTACTACAGAAATATGTCTAAGTAGTTATAATTATTTTGATGCAGCCTCCCGTCACAGACATCCATTTCTGTTTCAGGAAATCAAGGCTGTGGGAACTGAACTTGGAATTACTCCAGTGATCATTCGTGGAGAGGCACTGAAACAAAGAGGGTTTGGAGGTACCGTGTCTGTAGATATTTGTCTCTGTAATTAGTGCGCGTTAAGCAAATTCACAGCTAAATCCCAGCAGTCACTATAATTATAAGTTCTATTTGGTTTCTAAAAAAGACTCCACATTTCTCAGCGAGATACATCTGTTAACTCACAATATATTATTCTGCAAATTGTTGGAAGTTATTTTTAAGCAATTAATAATTGACACATTTAGTGGTAATAAAAAAATTATATTTGCATTCATCCACTCTGTAATCCTCATCACTCTGTAATCTCACTTTGTCACGTCTTTGTTAAAAGCTGGTTTTGACTTAAGTCTCTCTTTTTCGAAAAACTAAACTCTGATATTGGGGAAACCACGGCTCTTTCTAGAGCGATCAGCATTTATATATAACTTTACCCTTCACCCTGTCAGGTATTTATGGAGTTGGCAAGGCGGCAGAGCATCTTCCTGCATTAGCAGTCTTGAGCCACACACCAGATGGTGCAACCCAAACCATTGCATGGGTGGGCAAGGGCATCGTGTATGATACTGGAGGACTCAGCATCAAGGGAAAGGTACTCCTATTTTTTCTCTGGAGAAGGGATACCAACTATTGTACATCATTGTTGAAACTTGCATATTGTCTCAGAGTCTCTGCATTAAGGATACGTATCTAAAAATATGATATCTGATATTTGAATCAGATACGTGAGAATCCCTTGTGACTAGATATTCAGTTTATAAGGAATCAAAATTTGTTACAGTTGTTGATCAAATAGTAAAGCACAATCATACTTGGTTTAATCAATTTACTACACTTGCAGTTAGTCACTAAATCATGCTGTACTAGCATTTTTTTGTATTGAACTGTAAACTTTATTTATCTAGATGGTAGAGCTACACTCAAACAGACAATAGTGCAAAGCATTGTGTGTTTGTGTTGGTTGTTGTAGCTCACAATTTGATGTTCATCGTGATCCTGTGGAGTGACAATTCATGTTACGGCTCAAACTACCCAACATATTCAATGTTCACCCGGAGCACACAACATTTTGAGGAGGTGTTTAATGTTCTGGCCCATTCACTGTACACCTTTCAGACTGCTTCCTTATGAATGAACTCTGCAGCCGTCTGAGTGATCCTCGAACCTGCACACTCTGACACCCCTGATCTGTTAAGCTTTAATCCTATTCTCAGTAATCCGTTCACATGTAGCTGCTGTTGCATGCACCAGTTTATGTAGTGTCATATGCAAATAGAAGGTGGAGCAGGGACATGCTTTACAAACCAGCTGGTAAAGGTGTGCAGCATTAGAGCGACATCAAAGATGCATCTCTCTATGTTTCATCACATGTAAATATATGTCTTTTATTTCTAGACCACAATGCCAGGGATGAAGAGAGACTGTGGTGGAGCGGCTGCCATTTTGGGAGCTTTCAAAGCCACTATTAAGCAGGTGAGGAGATCTTCTCCCACAGCAGCTGTCACAGCTGTCATTTTAGCCTCCTCTGTTTCTCTGCAGCAGAGTTCTTTTTTTTTTCTTTTTTCTTTTTTTTTAAATCAGACTTTCTCCTCTGTTTGCTTAAGGGCTTTAAGGATAACCTCCATGCAGTGTTTTGCCTGGCAGAGAATGCAGTTGGACCCACAGCCACACGACCTGATGATATCCACACTCTCTACTCTGGAAAGTGAGACTCTCTTTTTAATAATAATGTGTGTATGATTGCACACAAACTGCGTCTGATATTACTTAACAAGCCAAATCCACAGGAATGAATGTGGGCGGTGTGTTAATATTTTCACCTGTTATTCATGTGTTTTTATTCTGAAGGACAGTGGAGATCAACAACACTGATGCAGAGGGCAGGCTGGTGCTGGCTGATGGAGTGGTGTATGCCAGCAAAGACCTGTCAGCTGACATTATTCTGGACATGGCCACACTGACGGGGGCACAGGTGGGTGACAGGTGTTAAACCTTCCACAGCAAGTAAGAACGGGAGGATCACAAGTCAATACATGTAGACTCAAAGGATGACACCAGCAGGATTTTATTTTTTTATTTAGGTATTGTCTTTGTATCTAAAATCTTTTTTGTTTCTGTTGTCCAGGGGATCTCCACAGGGAAGTACCATGCAGCTGTGATGACTAACAGTGAGCAGTGGGAGGTTGCGTGTGTCCGCGCTGGCCGCAGCAGCGGAGATCTGGCTCACCCTCTGGTTTACTGCCCCGAGCTGCACTTCAGCGAGTTCACCTCTGCCATGGCCGACATGAAGAACTCTGTGGCCGTAAGTGACAAACTACAAATTCAACAAAACCAGATGCTTGAACAAGACACGACAAAGGGCATCGAAATCTGACTCATTTCATAGTTTGAAGGACAGAAAATGTAACTGAACTTTAAAAAGAAAAGAAATACACACAAGAGGCTTTACTGACAATTTATTTTGACATTTTCCAACGTATTGTAGGTCATTGTACCTGCATCCCCCTTATCTTTTGCACATTTTGCTTAGTTCATTAAACAACAGTACAAGCAGGACCACATTACGGAGAACTGTAGTAATGTAATTACCATTTTGTTTGTTAGTTTCTTCTGATGCATCTCTCTCCAGACTAGTTTATCTAAATTGTTATTTTACAAAAAAAAGGTGAAATGTTTTTCTTGTCATAATCTGGAAACAAATTAATTTCTGTCTGCTTCAGACAAAAAATATCATCTGGGTAAGAGAAGCTTTGTGTAATTTTATCACTTGAAAATCACCTTTGCTGCTTGGTCGGTCCAATTTAAAGGCTCCATCAACCAAGGTGTTTTTCTATTATCACATCAGAGCCATGTTGGAATACTTTTTGGTGCAGACTCCACCTTGAGGGAGACAAAGAACCTGGAAACTTGAGTTAATCTTAACAGTTCTATGTTAACATGGTTTGAGTGGAGATAAATATAACTGGATAGTCTCTTTGACTGTATACAGGTGCTGCTACAGCACTTAAACTTAACCTTTTTATAAACTACTTTTGAGCACTTACTCTTATGTCACATTTGCTGAGGTTTGTCATCCTTTTTCTTGTGTTTTGACAGGACCGGGAGAACGCCCAGAGCTCCTGTGCTGGCCTCTTCATTGGTTCCCACTTGGGCTTTGATTGGCCTGGTGTCTGGGTCCATGTTGATATCGCCTCTCCTGTCCATGCTGTGAGTACTTTGGTGTGCTAACAGATACTATGCAGTCAGTTTTTGCCTGGAGCAAATCGGGTGATGATCACAACTAAGCGAAGTGAAAGTTTTATCAGGTGCATGCATACAGTATGCTTTCTGCTGCCTGCAACCGGCTCGACAAGAAATGTTTTGAGTTGAAATGAGCAGAGGAGCAGGACAGATTTCAAATTAGATTGTTGTAGTGCAACTTTGGCATCAGAAATTACACTGGTTCAGACCGCGTCTTACTTGAGCTGCTGGTATTCTGTGCTGTTTTCATCGTGGCTTTAGTTGACAAAGATACATGTGCAAATTGACCTCTACAGGATCACATAAACCCAACGTCTGCCAAGGACTAACTGCACTTGATCTTTTTCACCACAAAGTAATTAAATACATTTTCTAATAGTACAAAGTCATTTGTGTCTGCATGTCCATATTCAACATGTTCTTGTGCTTTGTTGAAACATTTTAGGACAGCATTAACTGTTACGAGACTCGGTAACCTGAAAGAAGAGAGTCAGCAGATTGTTTAAGGAAGTTGGCAACAACACCCTCACATGCCCTCTTGTTTTGACTAAAAATTATGTTAATCATTAAAGGTGGAGTCTATGATTCTGGAGAGCCCTGGTCGATCTGAACTTAACTCAGAAAACAAGCATTTTAAAAGTTGTTTGCTTGTCGTCTTGTGGACAAACATGACAAAGCATGAATCCAGACTTTTTACAAATCGGCATCATGACGTAGTTATTTCGTAGATATCTATATGTATAAACAATAACGTTGCTGCGGTATTTATGTCTAATTTAGATGACATTTTTAAAAGAAGTTTTAAAAGATCTTTTCCTAATACACTTTCAATGTAAGTGATCAGGGAATCCACAGCCCTTGTTCTGTATTCAAAGGTTTACCTGGAGCTTTTTATGGCTTCAGCAATCTGAGGTAGACAAATCAAGTTGGTATCATCCAAAAAAAATGCACAGAATGAGGACTGTGGATTTTGTCCCTCATCACTTACATTGAAGGTGCATTAAGAAGGGATTTCTTAGTGGCCAGTATGAACAGAAGGAATGATGAAAACCTGTTTCAGTGTTCATATGGGCACCTGACTATTGTTTTTAAGACACACTTGTGGTCAGAAATTGTGAACCTAAACATTTAAGTGAGTAAGAATTTCTGTGTGAACACTGCTGACATGAATGTAAGTGACTGAGAAAGGCTGCGTGAATGGGACACATTTTGAGAGTAAGGTAATGCAAAATACAAGAGGTTCACCTATTAATCTCAACAAAAATCCATAATCAGAGAAAACTGACCATTATTGACCAAACTGTCCAGCAGAATCACACCAGTGAATGTGAAGCAAACCATCTGAGATGACACTGAAACAAAATAAATGCTGCGACTCCCTCGTTCACTCATTCTCTTTCTTATCAGACTTGAAGCTCAATATAGTTTCTGTGTTGTACAGAAACTAATGGAGCCAGTAATGTCTATAAAAACCATCACTTCCTCTTTGGAGAAGCTGATTTCTGCTGCTGCTTTCCTTTCTTGCCCATTATGAAACGCAGCACTGCTTTTGAGGGAAGCGAGAGCAGCTGATCTTACTGGTCGAGACTGGACCTCCTCTACACCTGCTCATGATGTAGTCTGTTAATTCCTACTCCTTTTTTTACAAACAGAGATGCAGGTGTGCCAGGATTGTGCCAACTCCTCATAAGAAAATAAAAATCTAATGCTCTGTCATGGTCTTGTGATTCAGCTCGTAAAAAATAGGGCTCATAATCACATAAGACTGACTGCAGTATATATTTATTCTTCACTGTCTTTGTGTTGTCTCAGAAATGGATTCAACAACTTCACCACAGTAACATTGATGAAATATTTGGTCTTAGGTTTCACCCACATTAGCTCAGAATGAAAAGGATAACTGCAGGGTAACTTTACACTAATGACGCTGGAATCTGACCCTCGTTTTATGTGTTTTTTATTTTGTCTTTGCAGGGGGAGCGTGCCACAGGATTTGGCGTTGCTTTGCTAATGGCCCTGTTCGGCCAGGCTTCAGATGACTCCATGCTGAACCAAGTGTCTCCTCTGGGTGCAGCCACCAACATATCCGAAGACCAGATGGAGCGTGACTGCAAGAGGCGAAGGCTGGTGTAGAACGCACGCGACGGGTTTACTCCCCGACCGCTCCGCTGCCACCTCCACACCCAAACTGTTGAAGGGAGGGCTCATCCAGATAGAGTTGAAACATTTTAAACTGTGATTCGGCTTCCTGTGTTTGATTAAATTTGACTAAATAAAAACAGATGATCACGAGTAAATCCGGTATGTTCTACATGATTATGATACAGCACAGGCTCATTTGTCCTCATGACTTGGCACTCGCTGCACTCATCACCTCCACTGTTCAGTTGCTCTTGATGAAGATGCATTGATTATTATAATAATAATATAATCTGATTACAGTTAATGACAGTTATAAGTGTTACCTCATAAAACATAAACCCTTGTTTTCAAATATCCACCTGTTGTACGTTGATGCTTTATGCAAATCGAGGATTTTTGCCATTCATGTTGTCTTTGACATTGTGGAAAAATACTGGATCAACATCAGTAAAGCTTGCCTTTTTTTTGGTAACCACTGCACTTTGTATTCACCTTGTGTATTGTTGGATTGTGTGATCTGTGGACCAAACTGAGGACTGAGAGCTTACTGCAGTTTTTAACAGTTTTACAATGGTGTCAGATGACTAATGTGCCACACACAGTATGCTTTGTCAGCACAAAATGCAACTGTAAGTTCAAGTATTAGACGGATTCCAGCACAAGTATGATGATGATGTTTTTCCACCCTTGTGACAAACATGTTGTCCTTCAATAAAGGCGGTGCCATCTGAATGTGGAGTAAAATATCTTTACAACTGCAGGACAGCTGAGAGATGTGGTTGAAAGTTTTTAAGTGAACCTTGAGTTCAAATCTATTTTGTCTGTTTCCACAGTCAAGAATTAACTTCCTCACAGGTTTGCCTAAGATCTTTATCATTAGGGTTTTATTTGAATACAGTCCTGCTGAAGTCTTAAGTTGTTTAGTGTTTTTTCTGTAACTTTTGAGATGATAAATAATATGTAATTCTGAGAGCTTTATGGCGTCATGATCATTATGGGGTTATAAGACAGCTCAAGGTTTCACAGCCAGATATAAAAATCTTTATAATGGCTGATCACAAAAGACCAGGTTTTCACTTAGAGCAGATGTCACAGTGATAAGATCAGTTCAGTAACAGAAGAGGAAGGACTGGACTGATGCTGCACTCTTAATGTGACGCTGTGGTTTACAACTCAAACTGCTGACTCTTTCCCCAATAAACTACATGACAACTATGACACTATATTTTGCGTTATATTAGATTTTATTTCCAGTTTCACCTTTTATTGTTGTTCTGGTCACCTTTATTTGAATGTGTTAGAAGGTGATAAATGGCATTAAAATGAGGGTTGTATATTTGTTAATCAGTGACTCTGCAAATAAACTTGAGATTTGTAGTGGGAAAAGAAGAAACTTAAGGCACTTTGCACCTGTTGTGGCACAGTGGCTCCCAACATTTTTAAAGCTTAACCCCAAGTATATGTTATTTAGTTTTCTGTGCATGACATGGATGTATTATTATATTATGGTGCACAGTGTATTGTTTTTCTGTGACTTCCTTGTTGAATACACGGTGTGTGCGTATGATGTGATTTGCTGGTCACATGATGACTGTGGTCACGGTACCGGTTTATCAGCCCTGAGTTTACCCTCAAACGCACCACAGCTCAGACTGTCTGTGATAACGCCACCACCAGCCAGTCATCTCTCCTCTCCGCTCCCGGTTAGCGTTACTTGGTGAAACCCACCGGTGGTCTGCTCGTTGTTTTGAAGATGGCTCGGACAGTTCCGGTTGTTGTTGTCCTGTTTTCAGTCGTGCTGTCCGGTGTGTCCGCCGGAGTGTTTTTCAACCAGAAGCAGCCGTGCTATGTCCGCACACCGAGGAGAGACGACTTTGGACTGAAGTGAGTTCAACAGATTTGTTTACTTTTCGGTCACGAAGAACAATAAACCGACGTTAACGTTATGCTAGTGTGCTGCGGGTAAGCTAGCTAAGCTAGCTAACGTTAGCTACAGTTAGCCGTTAGTTGACTTTATCAAGTCACAGCAGACAGCAGGTTAATTTAATATTAGCAAGTTAATTTTACACTCAAATGTGATCAATATGTCTTCATATATGACATAAGATACAGCTAACTGAGGTGTAGGGAAAAAAACAAGTCAGTGGGTTAAGGTTGATCAGGTAGAGAGTTTTGGTTTTGTACTTTTGTACTAAAATTGGTCTTGAGTAAAGTTGGTCTTGAGTATTTGGTCTGGAGTATTTGGTCTTGAGTAAAGTTGGTCTTGAGTACTTGGTCTTGAGTAAAATTGGTCTTTAGTACTTGGTCTTGAGTAAAATTAGTCTTGAGTACTTGGTCCTAAGTACTTGGTCTTGAGTAAAGTTGGTCTTGAGTACTTGGTCTTGGGTACTTGGTCTTGAGTAAAGTTGGTCTTGAGTACTTGGTCCTAAGTACTTGGTCTTGAGTAAAGTTGGTCTTGAGTACTTGGTC
>NTHP01000301.1:333984-367749 GCA_003416845.1 Oplegnathus fasciatus
GAGTCACAGGTTGAGGAAGTTATCAGCACTGTCAATTCCCAAAAGTTACAGTGGAGCTATCAACACTGTTTTGTTTTCTACATTTTATCTGCCAGCATTATGCTGTAATTAAATGTTGCTTTAAAGCCTTCAGTACTGTACATACAGTATGTACTATGATGAAGAATATTAAGTATATTAAGTAAAGTTTTCAAGATAATGGATAAGATCAAGATAATATCAGAATTAGCCTTAAAAGCTGACAGATGTTTATATTTTAGAGTTTTAAAAATCTTATAATAATATATCGCTTGGAGCTAAAATGATTAGCTGATTAACAGAAATTTCACCTGCAGCTATTTTGATAATTAATAATTGAATTATTTAAGTCCTTTTTTGAGCATAAATTAAGGAAAAAGAAATGAAGCAGGAGTGAGAAATTATCTTAACGTAGTGCAACTGGTAACTGTAGTGATTTGTCTGAGGGAGACTGGGATAAAGTATGTTTATGTTTCAGATGTCTTGTTTTGTCTGACCAACAATCCAAAACACAAAGAGATTCAGTTTACTGTGATCTAAAACAGAGAAAAACAGCAATTCTCACACTTGAGAAGCTGGAACCAAAAGACATTTTTGGCATTTTTGCTTCATGTGTAACGTAAATTATCAATTATACAATTTTTGACATGCGTCTTGTGTTTAATTGAGTGTGTTGCTGCTGCAGAACTAATGAATCTAATAACCTGTCCGTTCACAGGACCGGTCCTCAGCCTCATGAGTATCTAAACATCTCCGATCTGCCCAAATCCTGGGACTGGAGGAACATCGACGGCATCAACTATGTGAGCACCACCCGCAACCAGCACATTCCCCAGTACTGTGGCTCCTGCTGGGCCCACGGCAGCACTAGCGCCATGGCAGGTATGACTCTTTGGGGACTTTAAAAACATGCTAAGTCATTGTGGTTTCATAGCAATGCAGACCAGCAGGTCCTCACATAGCCAGTTAGACACATAAATTTAATACAGGATGGCAGTTCCACTTCCTCTTTGCACAGAAATGAGTTTGGTGAACAGGAAGTGTTTGTCGCACCTTTTATTTCTCATTTATATTAAGGTCTATGTTTACTCTCTCACCAGACCGCATCAACATTAAGCGGAAAGCAGCGTGGCCATCTGCCTACCTCTCTGTCCAGCACGTGATCGACTGTGGTGATGCCGGCAGTTGCCATGGAGGAGATCACAGCGGAGTTTGGGAGTACGCTAACAAACACGGGATCCCAGATGAGACCTGCAACAACTACCAGGCTAAAGACCAGAGTAAGTGTCCTTCAGTGCTCAAAGTGTTGGTTACAGTCACTTACGCTGTCTGAGTCTGAGCTGTGCACGTTCTGTGTCCCTATCTAAAGAGTGCAAACCCTTCAACGAATGTGGCACCTGCACCACCTTTGGCGTGTGCAACATCGTGAAGAACTACACCCTGTGGAAAGTGGGAGATTTTGGAGACGTGAGCGGGAGGGAGAAGATGATGGCAGAGATCTACGCTAGAGGACCGATCAGGTTTACAACTTATTTATGCTTTTATTTTGTAGAGCTGTAGCTTTTTATATTCATTAAAATACTCAATTTAACACTTATTTGATTACAGGTAAACTCAATGTGCTTTACATTAAGATGCACAATGCAAACACCCACTCGCCCAAAGACTGTAAGGAACAAACATCCACCTTACAGGCCAACAACATGCATCAAGACAAACACATACCATCTGACAAACACATGTAGTAACCAATGAGAAAATATAAAAGTTTTCAAAAGGGCTTTTTCACTGAAGACATTTTGTCACAGTAGGAAAAGTACAGGTGTAAATAACACAATTAATGATGGCTGAATTCCATTTAGCTGCTTGAGTTTCAGGGTCCTGGTGTTGTTCATGATGGCTCACTGTCATGGCATACTGAGATGCTTGAATGGAACAGAGACATTGTTCATTTTATTAGTAACACCTGTGCTTTTCCTACTACAATGGAAACTGCTCATAGTGATCACGGTTACAGTGATCAACCGTTTATATGTATCAAAAAGCCTGGGACAGAATCATTCCTATATAAATGCTCTTTAAATAATCCGGTTATAGTAATCAAATTGTCTGCTGACAGTGTTCATTTTGGGTCTTTTCATGCATGACAACATCTGGAAAAAAAATGTAAACTTTTTTTACTTTACTCCCATGATCTCTCGGTAAACCGTCTGCTTCCAGCTGGCTACGTGAGGCCGGTGCGGTGTGCACATTGAAATCATTTTCTCTCAATGAAAAACGTGGTTTCCTCATAGCTTATGACAAACTTCCAAAAACAAGCCAACGAGATGCAGCAGCGACACTTGGTGTTCCTCAGGCCACCCTGTGTAGTCTACTCAAACAATGAGAAACAGACATGGCTGCTCGTGATGGAGACTGAAAACAAATGCACACGGGGAAAGCACCTGTGGTTGAAGCCGCCCTCGCCAAGAGGATTGATAATGCCTGGTCACGTAATGCCCCCTAAATAGCGAAGCTGTCTGTTTCATTACTTACTTATTTATCATCCATGTAATAAATATACAAATGTCAATTAGATGGTCATCTGCATGAGAAATAAAGAAAAAGAAAAATATTCGGTTATAATAATCATCCGCTTATAGTGATCAATTTGACCCCGACTGACATGATCACTATGAGACGTTTCCACTGTATAACAAGTCAAACTGTCTGCTGTGAAAAAGGTGTATTTGCTTTTGAAAGTAGACACAATTGTGACAGATCTCAGGTCATCGGAAAGTTATGGAAACTTATAAAAGTGAAATGGGTAAAAAGTCTTTCACAACCACGTGGCTCCACAAAGGAACACAAATAAAGAAAAGAATGAAAAGAACTCAGCTGAATGCAGCATTTAGACTGACTTGTCTGTCCCTTAAGGTGCGGTCACATTATGTTTCCGTTCAATTAAATTTCCCCGCACTGATGTCACGTTTCTGATGCAGGTAATAAATATTGATCAGAGCGATCACAAAAAGTGTCTGAGAGCTACGCTACAGTTTGTAGTCTGGTAGTGTGATAATGTACTAAAAATGGTGAAGAAACCAGCTAGAATAATAACTTCTCCATTTCCAAACACAGTGCAGCAGCGTTTCACATTCGCCTGGTCAAAGTTGAACAAAGGTGTCTGTCGTTCAGGCTTCAATAGAAGTGAACGGGAAATGGAGCCTATATTCGTAGGACAGAAGTGTAATGTGAGCGTACCTTTGGATGACAGGAAAGTCCCATCTGTGACATCTACATGTTTCTGATGGGATGTTAACCTCACACCATCTTGACTTGCTCGGCGCAAGGAAATGTAAATTTGGGCAGCAGGCTGGAGTCTGATGTGGGACAAACATCCCCCTCTTTAAGCTGTAATGACGCTACAATGGAAAAAGAAATTCCATTGTGAAAAAATATATCAATACATCTACATTTAGAGAGCACTGGGAGCCAGTCTCTGTGGGCTCGACAGGGAGTAATGATGAAAGATACAGCACAGTCAGACCGGGCAAAGTTTACCGCATAAATAACTGAAAATAGTCTATAAATAGTCTATAAAGCTGGTGTATAAAGTTATATAATTATTATCAGCTTTTTTTACTGTATCATATCTTTTCCTTGTATCTTGGAAGCAATGTTCAGTGAACTGTACCGGTCTGCCATTCGTGGGTTGGAAACCAGGCTGAATTATAGGATCTGAAACTTCATTCAT
This sequence comes from Oplegnathus fasciatus, assembly GCA_003416845.1. Classification (NCBI taxonomy): domain Eukaryota; kingdom Metazoa; phylum Chordata; class Actinopteri; order Centrarchiformes; family Oplegnathidae; genus Oplegnathus; species Oplegnathus fasciatus. Next base: position 337,736 of record NTHP01000301.1, read on the forward strand.
AGAGGCATCGAGACACACTGTTACCTATTGTACAATTGCTGCATACACGTCATTGTTTCACCTTTACCCAGAGGACATCAGTAATCTGTGGTGTCTGTTTTCTCCAGCTGTGGGATCATGGCCACAGACAAGCTGGATGCCTACACTGGAGGTCTCTATTCTGAATATCAGGAGAGTCCTTCCATCAACCACATCGTGTCAGTGGCAGGATGGGGAGTGGAGGGCGGCGTCGAATACTGGATTGTACGCAACTCCTGGGGAGAGCCATGGGTAAGTCCTTATCAAACAGAAAAAAGACAGCTTGCAGCAGATTCGTTTGTCTGCGAGTCGTCATTTTCTTTTTCATTCTGTTTATAAAAATGTCACTTAAAGCTCCCTGAAAACTAACTCCTGTGAAGTTCAAGAAAAGTATCCTAGATATTATTTATTAAGAGTTTAACAGACAAAGACTGTTCATCAGGACTGTGTGAATGTGTGCTTTAATCAGACTTGACTTTCAGCAGTATCTTCCTGACAACAGCCCCTGTCATAACACTTAAATATTGCTAAATTCTGATTGGTGCACAGAGATACATGACACCCTTTTTCCAGTTGAGTTTTAACCACTTCAAACCAGCGAGAAGATCACAGATGAAACAGAAATCTCTCCTGTGGAATAACCTAAACTGTTGAAACTTTGGTAAATAAATTGACACCTATGTCGTTTAATCTGATAATTGAGCTTTACCAATACATTTACATTCTTTTGAATCCTCTGAATCTGCTGTCAAACTAAAAAAAATATGCAAGGTCACCATGCATAACCTTAATAATGACAGTAGCAGGAAGAATTGTCTTTGTGTAAAACTCATTAACTGCACTGGAAGTGATTGTATAAACATGTCCAGTATTGGGCTGCAACTACAACTTATTTTCAGTATTTACTGATTATTTTCTCAAACAATCAATGAATTCTTTGGTCTATAAAATGTCTGAAAATTATGAAAAATGCCCATCACAATTTACCTGAGTCCAAGGTGACGTCTTTAAAGTACTTTTTGTTCGACCAACAGTCCAAAACCGAAACAGATTGAACTTACCATCACATAAGACAAAGAAAACCAGCAAATTCTCACGTCTGAGAAGCTGGAACTATTGAACGTTTGGCATTGACAACGATTAATCAATGATCAAAACAGTTGCTGATTACTTTCCTCCCTCTCCTCAGGGTGAGAAGGGCTGGCTCAGGATCGTGACCAGTGCCTACAAGGGAGGAAGTGGCAGCACATACAACCTGGCGTTGGAGGAGGACTGCATGTATGGAGACCCAATTGTCCCCAAGTCCTACCTGTAGAGGAGACCAGTACCCACGGTGTTGGGAGGTCGTCACCACACACTCTCATGTGTGTTCTTGTCTCGGGCAGAGGGAAACTTTTTATATGCAAAATGTTGAAAAGGGAATTTTTCTTTGCAATTATTTTTTACACTTGTAATCAGGGGGTCACAGCTCAGCGCCAGGGTCTTCCAGCTGGATATCAGACTTGCTTGAAGATGTTTTGATTTTTTACCACAGTGAGGTCTGCCGGCTGTACAACTAATCTCTGTGCGTTAGCAAAATTCAAGCACTGCATGAGGACACAGACAGCTTTTCATAGTTTTTCACTGCATACTGACTCAGCCAAAGAACACAGTGTTTATAATTTGTCCTGCACTGCTCCGACACTGAATGTTTTCAGTGTGTGGTGTTAATGTCTTGACAATATTGCACTACACCCTGATATAGGAACTGAAAAAAAAACAACTTTAAATGTGCCTTACATGAACTTGCAGTCAAGTATAGATTTATGTAATTTGCTGTTTTTCCACTCTGAACAATCTACACATCAGATCAATCTTTGTTTTGTTTCAGACTGTGCCAATAAATACAACACTTAAAAGTGATGCTCCACACAACGTCTGTCCTTTGAGTATCAATCTCTCCGTCTGTAGTGGCTGTAAAAAGGTTTTCTCCTTCACAGAGGGATTCCCATGGTGACGTGATTATACAATTTCTTCTCAGGCCACTCCTGCAGCATAACCCACTTATCCACTGTTCATCTACTGTATGTGCCCAGTACATACAGCATGTGCCAGTCATCAGATTACAGTATATTGGCCACAAGTTCTTGTAACAGTCGAAGATTTGCGATGCTGTGCGTGCCGTCAAAACGAGCTCTGTTCAATTCAGAAAACGTGTTTTAGATGTTATTCTTAGATCAGTATTAACTCAGATACGACCGATGTTATTTTAAACCGTCTGCACTTAATAAAATTAACATCAAGACACTTCATCTGTCCCCATAATGTTTGAGGTCTTGATCCAGAATGGGGAAGTAGTTTTACTGCTGTGACATGTTGAAAGTGATGCGAGTTTGATAGTCACGAGGGCTCTTATTACTTATTGCATTTTCTTTGAAACGTTACTGATAAAAATACGACAAGTGACATTTAATGATGGCATAAAATAAAAAAAATGCAATTACATATTCAGGTTTTTATTTTAAAACAGCTTGAACCAACATAAAATATAGAAAATCAAATATACAGGTGAAAAAGAAAACTGTCTGTCTTATTACGGTATGTTTGCTTTGCCTTTTTGTTGCCTCGACAGAAACTAATCGTTCAAACTGAACAGTCTGTCTCCGAGCTATGTGCTTCAACGTCAAGCAGAGCATTTGGTTACCATGGAGATAACAGATCTTCTGTTAGGTCTCTGTGGTACGATCTCCAACAAGAACATTTTCAGTGTCCTCTCCACATCAGTTTATCATGATGAAGTTTGACTTGCAATGAGCTGAAAAAGAAGGAAATAATTACCTACATGTTGGTGCTTCAAGAGGATGATGAGAACGTTTACAAATTTAAACACATGACTTTAAACAGACGTTTCGCTCTAGTTTTACTGTCCGTGTTCATGCATGAAAACAACTTCCTACTTATTTTTGTGTACTTGAAATGCTTTAATGTGTTGTGCACGGAAGCCTCGACTTCATCTGGAAACTGCAGATTTTTGTTAGCACGTCACTTACCAATGAACTCTGCGACAGGGTCATGTTCTCCCTCTGTGCGGATTGTTCCTGCGATGCTGTCGTTCTCCAGGATGGGCAGGAAGAGCTGAACAAAGTCTGAAGTGTAGGGTGGCGCGATCACATCCAGCACCTATAACAACAAATATTAAGAGTTTAAATAGTTTGTTATAAGGTTTGTTTTAACACACAAGTTACAAATGTTTTCTGATAAAAGGTCAGTTTATGTAAGTAATGTTTGTAAACACAGCAGTAAAAGAGGCCTGTTTTCAATTATGATCACTTAATAAATAACAATAACTGCAAGAACTGATCTGTTTGGCCACTTGGGGGCAGCAGAAACAAGCTGTGAACACAACTTTCACACATCACCTTTAAAGTTGACATGGAGTTTTTAGCAAACAGTTGCTTATTTATACATCCAGCAGATACAGAGCAACATTATCATTCATTTGGAGTCTGTTGTGTTTGTGGTCACCTGATATCCAATATTCACTCTCTTTAGCTGTTTTTGGTCTCTACTGACTCCGGAGGGAAACATCTGGCTCTTCAGCTGCTAAATGCTACACTGTGTTCACCAGCTTGTCTCTTACCGTGTCTTTCTGCCGCTTGGTGCTGAGCAGGTAGTGTACAGAGGGTTTTTAGAGCTTTTTTAGCTGAAAATAGCGGGCTGCTGCAGCCGAAAACTACGCTATGAGAGTGAACCAAAACAGTAATGAGCTGAAATTCCCCATAAAGTTCTGTAAAGCAGAGGGGAGCTGCAGATTCAGGTGATGATGATGATAAATGCTGATTTGTCCACACCAAGACAAAAGTCTTGGATTATTTAAGTGAATTAATCTCAAATTTATACACTCATATATATATATATACAGTATAATATCCCCTGAAATCAAAATCTCAAATTTCTTAAACTTTATTCAAGACCATTTTAGAGCCTTGAGTGTATAAAACATAGTTTTAGACTTTCAGGACCTGCAGACACCCTGTAACTTCTGTGATGGAGGAAATACTCGTAAACCAGGCGTCACTTCCTTTCCCACATTTATCTCTTTACCACTAATCGAGGTCAGAAGCTGCCTTTACCTCAGTGACAAAATATCTAATGAGGGAGATATCCGTGTTGAGTTTCTCCAGACACTTGCGAATGTAACCAACTACTGGCAGGACGTAGCCACGGCTCAGCAGATGAACCATTCGGTCCAGCAGAGTCTTCTTCAGCTCCAGCTGAAGGGGAAATAAAACCAACACACCGTCAGCTGAGAGACGGCACAGCTAAAACAAACCCACTTCTGTTGAAAACTAAAATAAGACGCATCAGAGTAACCCAAACACACCTGCTCCATGACGTCCAGCTGAGAGTGCTCCGTCTCAAAAAGCTTGATGAGCAGCTGGAGGACCTGCGGGTGCAGCAGCTGGTGACACGTACAGATCTGTGCGGAGGAAGTATTCATGTTTGAACTGAACCGCTGTCTTAAAGAGTTAAAATTAAAAGTTTCGTCTGGTAGTGAAGTCGTACCTCGTCCAGTAAAGCTAAATGTACTGGAGTGTGGTCTGTCTGCAGCTGGAAGTACCGTGGCTCAGACACCGTCCAGTCCACCCATTTCAAAACCCCCATGGCAACTACTGGAAACCTGAAGACAAACATGAAGTCAGCAGGGATCAGAAGAGAGCAGGGCTGACTATCAAACCTCAGTTCTTCTTTTTAGTACAACTGAAAAGTGTCAAAGTACCAAAGCCTTTTATTTTTTTGAGATTAATCATTTTTAGACTTTTATTTAGACGAAGTTCTTGTTCAGTTAATTTGTGTTCAGACAAAAATAAGTTTGTTTGCAGTTTGTCTCATTTTAATAAATAGGAAACTGGGTTTGCAGAAAAAAAAACATGTTTATACTCATCAAAGGAAGGTACTGAAATAAGATCGGTACCAAAACTTGATCATATCAGCCTTGGTGTTGGAAAATTTGAAATGATACCCAGCCCGTAGCTGTGAGTAACCAATCAATCAATTAAAAACATCTGGGTGATTATCATTAAAAAAAGTTACTCATTTTCAGTTTCACCTCATTCCCTTCCAGATGTGGAAATATCAAGTTAGATCAAACTTGTCAATACAATTTATTTCCAGGTAAAATTAAACTGTTTATCTAATTTAAACTAATCTTCAAGTGGCATCTAATTGCACAAATTAATGTTTTGCCTTTCACAACACCTCCCTCTCTTAAAAATAATAACAAGTTGCAGACTTTTGAGGAACAAGATCTCGGTCGTCCGCTCACCGGATGCACTGGTACAAAGTGCCGAGTTCAGCCACCAGCTCTGTAGCTCCTTTGTTCTCATTGCAGCACAGGTTGTGCACAGTCTCGATGGCTTTGGAGGTCGACTTCAGCTCATCTTTATTGATGTTGACTCGCTTGTTCTGGGATCGAACAGAGAGAAAGGTGGAATGTGTGAAGGAGAGTTTACGAAACAGCTGTTAAGGTGAACCCAGAGGGAATTCTGTGAGGAAATAAGTAGTTTACAATTAACTAACTTAGCCACTACTATCACTGGAATTGAGTTGAACTAACAATCAACTACAAGAAAAAACAGTTACTCAGTCGCTAACTTTTTTCGTGTCTAACTGATTTAACAACACATAGATACGTCAACAAGTTCGTCCCTGTTCTCGGTACCTTTTTCCACGTTTCAACCACACTGGCAGCGTAGGCCAAGATGTGGATGTATTTGTGTTTATGGTCTTGGTTGATCTTTGATCCAGGCTTAAACAGCGACTGCATGAACAGGTCCAGAAAGGCAGGCACTCTGATCTAAAGACGAGAAAGATGAGATATTTCAGTTAACGGCACCTTATCGAGCACGTGGTGGATGCAAACGGGGTGAATGATGCTCCGTCCTCACCAGCTCCACAGGAGGCGGGTCCATGCTGCTGAACATCTTGAACAGGACTGTGATATCTGCAGGATTCAGGGCTCCTTTAGACAACATGGCACCCAGCGCCTGGCAGGCTCGGGGGTAGGCTGCCGCTGTACCGAGCGCGAGGGTTATCTGACTGGCATCATGACCTCTGTGATATAAACCACAACCACAAAATTAATATCAGTGTTATCTACACACACCAACCAACCAGTTTACCTCCGTTTATTGACACTTTTAATGGTTCTATGTTTGTTGCACAATGAATTGTATCCACTTGATCAAGTTTAACCCCATGAAACAATAGAAAACAGGGAATATCACGGTGAATTTCTGCTGAAGAAGACACAAAGTTACCTCTCATGCGCTGACTTCTGCACCTCCTGGCCGATCCTACGAACAGCCGAACCGCCCTGCTCCTCCTGAGCCAGGATGGACATCATCGCCTGGGCAAAGAGGTAGGTGTGCTCACCGTGACACACCATCTTCTACAGGAGAGAGGAGGGAACAACTCAGCAAGGATCATCACACAGCAAACACAGGAGGAGAGCATCACCAGATACACTGAGTGGTGATAATATAACACAGCTTGTTATTTTCATTTGGGACTAAACTCTTACTTCATTAAGCGAGGAGGTAAATAATCAAGAAAAAGGTCACAAAAAGAGTGAAAAACGGCCATCACAGTTTCCCTGAACCCAAAATTACGTCTTCAAGTTGTTTGTTTCATCTGACCAACGGTCCAAAATTCAAATATATTCAGTTTACAATGATATAAAATGGAGAAAAGCACATTCACATTCCTGATGTGAGGATTTGCAGTTTTGTTTGATAAATGATTAAAAAAAAGCAAAATGTCAATCATGTATTAAAAGAACCGCAAGCTACTAAAGGTACAATATAAAGGATTTAATACTTGATAAGATGAAACTAAACTGTAAAGTAACAGAAGCTGCAGGACTGTAAAAATAATAAATAAATGGAGGTAACAACTCTTATAGCACCGTGGTTAATAAAACAGAGAAGTTAAGTGAAGCTCACAGCAAACTCCGGCAGGTTCTTCTCCAGGTTTTCTTCTCCTCCATCCAGCAGCGTGGCCAAAGATGTCCTCAACACCCGGGAGAAAACCTCCAGTTGCTGACACGCTGTGGACACACTGGTGATCTCACCCTGATAACCTGCGTCTGAAATGAGCTAAACACACACACACACACACACACAAAATATATGTGACGTGACCAACACACAGACTCTTCTGAAAGATTCATTTTCATCTTTTCAGACATTGCAATGTAAAAACGTAAACTGCAGCAAACAACTACTCAAAACTTAAAAATAGGTATTAGCAGTTCTACATATCGATCTGTCCAACTACTGAACTACCAATTATTTTAATTATTTATCAATTATTGTTTAATCTGTAGAATCTCAAGTTACAAGAAGACAAATCTGTCTTCAAAGTCCTCATTCAATGAGCAAAATTCTATGAGATTTAATTAAAATGAACATAATAAATGACAATGATAGGATATAACATAAAACATTAATAACATTAGAAGTAAATTTTCAGTTAATTGGCTAATTGACTGATCGATTAAATGATCGTTTCAGCACAAAACTATTTTCCATTTATCTGATGAGGAAAGTAAATAAAAAATAACTCCTTCCTTTATTCTTAATTTTACAGCAAATGAACAAAAGCGATCACGTTGGTGACTTAAAATACTTCAAATTGACTCCATCCACTACTACTACTACTACTACTACTGCTGCTGCTGCTGCTGCTGCTGCTGCAGTACTACTACCGTACCTTTACAGTGAAGTTGAGCATCAGGCAGTCTGGGTGAGCCTCTGCCAGCTTATAGAAAAGATCTCTCCACGTGGTGTGTGCGATCATCTGCTCGAGCCAAGCAGGAGTCTGAAAACAGGAGGACACTGGGTTGTTTTGGTCCATAAGAGCTTCACTTACATGAAACCGTGACAACTAAACCTTTTGCACTCTTGTATTTGTTATTTGTAAGATCACAGCTGCGAGTTCAGAAATCTCACCTCTCCCTCAACAGTGAAAATGGAATCTGCTTTCTGAGGGTCAAAGTGTTTTATCAGGAGACTCTTGAGGTGATTTTCTACCCGCTCTTGGACCTGAGCAGGCTCTACACCTGCAGGCAAAATAAAGAAATTACACATTAATGAAAGGTCATCAGGCAACAGCTGGAGGAGGGGCCCTCCAAGCCCAGAAAACATCGCAGGATCTCGCAGTCTGCTACCCACCCATCTGGATGAGCCACTCTGCCAGCAGATTGACTGTCTGAGCCACGGCAGAGTAGTTTTCAGAGAGAAGCTGGATGACATGTTCTGGAGAGCCACCTGCTTGGAAATACCTGCGAGAAAAATATAGTTTCTGTCATCCAATTCATTCATGTGTTCTCTCTCAGTGGTCAAAACACTTTGGAGTTATTTTGTTGTCTCGTTCTCATTTAGAAATGTTTTTTGTGTGTATCCAGAATTCACTTTTTCTTTGTGTTTGTGTGAGAAAACAGGTGCTTACGTTTTGAGGGTGTTGAAGATGGCCGGCTCCATGATGTAATCCCTGCTGGAGAATTTCTGCAGGCAATCCTCCTGGATTTTCCCGTCATTTTCTCCTTCCACATAATCCTCCTGAAAGACACATGTGTTCATGCTTCTGTAGCGGCTCGTCTGTCTTGAGAATAGTAACACGCTGTTCTCTTTTACACCTCTACCTTTTTCACATACAGTAACATTTATGGAGTGGCAACACCATGAATAATATTTTAATGGCACTATCAGATTTCTGTGCCAGCTGTCTAATGTGACAAACTTATCTCATGCTCCAGTTGCAGCGGTGGAATCTTCTTAAGTACATTTACTCAAGTAGTGTAATAGTTTTTATATACCTTGGTTATTTATTCTTTTACCTCTATACTTATCTGTACTTATTGCTGTCATTGTGCTGCTGCAACAACCAAATTTCCCCGCTGGGGATCAAGGTTCATCTTATCTTACTTAAGCAAAGTACAAGTACATCAAATCTGTATTTGAGTATTTCTATTTAATGCAACTTTATATTTCTACTCCATCACCACTACTTCTCAGAGAAAATATTGTAGTTTTTACTCCACTACATTTGTCTGACAGTTTTAGTTACTTTTCAGATTACAGTTTTTCATACCCTTCCTGTCCAGTGAAAACCACATATATCCAAATTTGGTTTTGAATTAGATTTTTATTATTATTGAGGTCGTAGTGGGTGGTGGTGTTGTACTGGAGTGCATTATACTGAAAGGTGGTTTTAAAACTTTGTTCACCCCATTTACATACATGAGAGGGGCAGAATATTAAAACCACCTTTCAATATAATGCATTCCAGTACGACACCACCACCCACTACGACCTCAATAATAATAAACATAAAGTAGAATTATTACCTTTCTGACAGTGTCAACAAAAACTGACAAATCATGTGGCAGAGCTGTTGTAGTGGATCACATTAGACTGTGCAGATGTACTTAATGTTGTGGCTGATCTGTGTATAAAGTAGTTAAAGTTAAACATCTACAGCAGTAAAATGTAACATACACATTAATGCAGCAGTGATATTAATCCAAACTCATCATATATGACAGTAAAACACTGACAGGGACCATTTTACTGCAGAATGAGTACTTTTACTTTTCATACTTGCTGATTTGCTGACAATACTCACATACTTTTACTTAACCTAAGTAAGGTTTTGAATGCAGGACTTTTACTTGTATATATGGAGTATTTTCACAGTGTGGTATTTGTACTTTTACTTAAATATAAAATCTGAATATTTGTATCACTGTCCAGCTGCATGACTGATTGAGCAGATTTAAAGCACACTGAAGTGTGCTCGAGTTCAACAGGGATCTAGTTGATGGATTTTATAAACTGTGTGTGTGTGTGTGCGTTATCCACCCTGCACGAAGTCATTTGTCTTCTGCTGCAGAGCTTCACAGGTTCACCTGAACCACCTGCCAGGTACCAGGTACATTAAAGAGAGCTGAGTAACAGTTAACGGGTGACTTTAACCTAACCTGTCCACCAGGTGTAACGTTAGCTAGCCTGTAGCTGGCTAACGGAGCCTCTAAGCTGCTGCGGGTTCAACCCACGCAGAACATCTCAGCAGTCCAGCTGTGTGGACACATCTGTCTCTGCACCTCTGTGTTGGCTGAACGTTAATGAAGGGTTGTCACAACGAGTCAGCAGCTTGTGTATTAGCCGCAGCTAAGCTAATGCCGCCTAGCCTTTAGCTAACTAACTGTGCAGCCTGACAAACAGCAACAAGTCTCACCAAGTTCCCGTCCGTGCCTTCCCAGTCTCCGCCGCCGCTGTAGTATTCCTCGTCCATGATGACGGGACAGGAATAACGCTGAAGTAACGACAGTAACCGGGCCGTAAGTTTTAAATCTTCACGGGACTTTGTTTTACCGCTGATGATGCTGGGCGAAGATGCTGCGAGCAACTAGCTTGTTTGGCTAGCAGGCTAACAACAACAGGCGGAAAATGGCGAGACGTTGAGCAGCAGGCCACGCCCCCTGAGAGGAGTTAATCCCTGAGCTCTGTCTGTCAGGTACAACTGTCCTAATAACTCCAGTTATTAGTTTAGATTCAAACTGTTTAGTCGGTTAACTTCAAAAACAGAACAATACCTGCCTTTATGATTAAAGTGAGATGTCGTGTCAAAAAAAAGAAAGAGAAACAGTAAAGTTATATAAAGATATAAAATATTCCGGTCAACTTATTGGAACTATTAAAGTAAAAACACCATCAGCTGCCAGTTTATTAGGAACACATACCTCAAACTACAGAGGGGCTTCTGTTATTTAGCCCAGCAACATTGACAGAAACAGGGTGGACAAAATAATAGACACACCTGTCAGTATAATGCAATACAATTCAACAGCACCACAAACTGCAGCCTCCTAAATGATCATACAGTTGAATCAACACCTCCCTAAAAAACATTATAAAGATTATAATGTTCAGTTTTTGTTGAAACTGATTCAAGATTTATTGCAGGACTGTCTGTCATCTGACTGAATCCCATTTGCAGGTACCAGTGTATATATAAAAGTGTATCTCAGGTTATATAGACTGGAACAACTCCTAAAATGAAAATTACAACTTGACAGAAGCAGCAGGTGGTGAAGCTGCTCAGGATGTGAAATTACACTGTTTTGTATTTGCATACATTACCGAGACTTAAGGCGAGCGTGTGAGCAAATAGTCTGTTTGTGCACACTTTAAAAGTACTTTTTAAAAATTGGCTTTGCAAATGTTTTATGAAGAAGGAATATACTATGAATAATGTACCTGAGAGTATGTGTTGTGGAAAATATTTTTTTTAAATTAAAGTTTTCTTTCTCAATTGTACTGATACAGACAAAAATGCATTTCCCCACACACATACAGACACAGGATTGTTTCCTGTTGTTGTTTTGAGTTCCAGAAATACACAATTTGAGTAGAACAGTTCCCCTTTTACAACTTCACTTGATTTTTGTGCAGCTCCACAAGTGAGGCACATTTTTTACACCACAGCCGAGCAGTTTCTGGATGTTTTGTGTAAACACTAACTGAACAGGAAATGCACTTAACGCTTTAATCGTTTTTGAAAACCATTTTGAAACTCTGCAAACCTTTTAAACCAAGTTAAAGGTATGAAGTGACAATGTGAGGCAGTTAAATAAATGGCCATCCATCGCTGCAATGAATTCAGGTGTTTGAAGTCACAATTTGCTCGAGTTTTTCCACTTCCACAGCTGGTTTGGAGAATCCCGACAGGTCAACTACAGTCCAGATAAAATTTTACTTGTTTGGCATTCAGCACTAAGAGGATTGACGAGTCCAGGCACATGGGAACAAACATTTTTATTTTATAATGCAAACTGCAACATATGAATTATATTATTTACCCAAAGGAGCAGAAAAAGGTCATATACCCGTGGCAAATAAATCACACAGTCTGTGTTAAATCTAAGTCCAACACAATATTTGCATCCTAAAACATAAAGGGAAAATCCACCCTCAAACAAAATGTACATTCCTTTGATGTCGGACAGTTCATTTTCATTTTGTGAATATAATCAAGTCTCACCGTAACAAGGGATCCAGGACTCATTTTTCTTCCTCCGCAGACAGCGCAAAAGGGAACGAGACTTCATATCAAAGTCAGTGATTTGTTAAGGGATATGGGCAAATATTCAGGTGCAAGTTTGGATCAACAAGCCCAGATACAGTTGTTGCTCTCTGGTTTCTGATTCAAGTTATTTCTGTTCACAAATTTTAATTGAACTGTGTCATATCATAGGATTCATAAAGTGAATTCTTCAGGGTTTTTGCTTCAAGAAGGCATTCTATCAAAAGAATTTCTAAGCACAAATATAGCTCAGGTGAAAACTGAACCTCAGTTAATCGTTCAGTTATTGCTTAGATAAATAATATTTACTCTACAAGAGAAAGATAAGTTTCACATTGTTCAGATGCATGTAAAAAAAAAAAAGCAGTTCTAAAATGTGATGTCAAATTGACTTTTTTTTTGGTTGAAAAATCCCTGCGCTGTTGGTTCTTGAAACATTTTGCCGTTTTGTACACCTGCATCAAGTCTTGGAAAGTTTCAGAAAGGATTAGTTGATTGGCTGAAAAAAAAAACAGCCACGTGACGAAAACAGTGACGGAAGTCTTTTGTAACTCTGGAAAAACAGTAAATAGCACCATGTTCACTAAGGGCAAGCCAGAGGGTAAAGGGGAGAAGCCACAGGGCACGCACAGTTCAGGTGTCCACTTTAAGTGCTGCGGCTTGCAACAAAACTGCTGATCCTTCAAAGTCACTTTTTGGTCTTCATTCTCCTCTGTCGTAGTCCGGCTGTGTGCAGCTTATGCAAATATAGTCCTCCTTCTCTGCTCGCTCAGCAGACAGTCCCACACAGATCTGGTGGAACCACTGATTGCAGCTGCCGTCACACTGGACCCAGTTTACCTGAAAAGCAGCAAAACGAGGAAAGAAAATGTGTTTTTAATGTGTTGTTGCGTTTCTATTGTAGCATTATCACTTTTGTACATTTGAACATAAATCAGTAAAAACTCAGATTGGGTGATGTAAACCCTAAATATAGTGTATAAATAGTAGACAAACCTCGTCACCCTCTGGCTCTCTGCACCATGGTGCAGCACACAGTGAGTAGTCCTCCTCTGAATCTGAAGGAGCAGGGTCAGACACTGTGTGTGTGGGAGAACAAGTCCTCTTGGTTTCCTCACTCCTCTCTTTGCTTTTCTTGGACTTCTTTTTGCGGAACTTCTTGGCCTTCTCGCTGTGCTGAGAGTCGGAGCTTTCCTTGCGTCGCTTGGTCCTTTTGCTCTGACCGTTCACCGCCTCCTTCTTGAGACCGGAAACTCCATTCTGCGTTGAGACAGAAATATTATAGTAAATACACCAAAAAGTAGTGATTTAATATAAAGTGTGACTGAGAATATGATCCACAAGCAATAAATTGTCATTACCTTGATGTGGTGGGGGCTCCCTCTCTGAGACTCTTGGTCCTCTTCTGTGTTGTTCCCACAGGGGGTGCTGTTTGAGGGCTGGGGGGCCAGTTTGTACAGCAGGTATCTGTACAGCTGCTCGGTTTCAGGCAGAGTGACCTGCAGCAAGAATCCCTCCACCATCAGCTCCTCCAGCTCAGGACCGAGACCTGTGACAAATATGACGAGCAGCGCAGAATTCAGAGGTGAAACAAAAAGAAAAAAATAATATTATGTGTGGATGCAAAGTGCTTAAAGTTTTAACATTCACCCTGGAGTGGAACCGACTGGTGCTCTGTGTGAAAAAGTGAACCATTTATTTCCTGAGTCAGATGTGAAGATACTCCGGGTCCAACTCTCCCCTGAAACAACAAACAATCAACTTCAGTGTGTGTATGATCAGCACCGTCCAGCTACTATCACTAAAAATTGTGAATTACATCAACAAAGCAACACTCAAGAGACTCATCTATTCAACTACATTTACCATCTTTGACACTTTCTCCAGCACTCCCTCTGTGCACGCCTGCTGAACTCTGTGCTGCCACCGCACTGTCCTCTCGATGAGGAAGCGCAGGGCGTCCCCTTCTGGCAGTCGAACCCGAATCCTCTGCAGCGAAGCCAACAGGGGCAGGACCTTGTCCAGAGGGGGTTTCCTCGACCGCTGGCAAAGTGGGCAAAGCCAGGCTTGGCCGTACTCAAGGTCTGCGGTTGTTGTGACGCAGCCGCAGTGGAAAACCTCTCGACAGAGCTCACACTGCACCATGGCGCCGGAGGGGGCCTTTTGGCAAACACAAACACTAAGTGCACAACAGTTCTCAGCAGGAAGAAGCTTGGACTCGTTCGAAGCACGCAGCGCCAACAAGATCTCCATCTCCCTCTGGCGGACCTCAGCGAGAGTGGCCATCTGTGAAGGAGGAAAATTTAATTTAATAAATAAAATTTAAGACTTTTATGCCCTGCATTGGGCCTCTCAGGCAGCATCCACTTGTAGGCTGTGAGCTTGTTGGGTATGGCGGAGTAAATGCTGTCTGAGAAGCAGCGCTTCAGAGAAAATACAAGATACGTTTTTTACTCTTTGCTCAGTTACAGAAGTAAAATGTTTCATCACCTGACAGCCAAACATGCTGCTGTTATAACAATACAGGGTATTGTTATATAAAGTATGCTTCACAGCCTTTTCAGCTTAAAGTATGTATTTTTTTTAATAAGATTTTTTATGGTATATTTACCTTTGATAGTATGACAGTACAGAGAGATAGGAAATACATAGAGAGGGTTAGCCCCTCTATTAAGTCTAAAAGTCTCCCTTAACGTGGTTTGCATTTCAATGAGTAGACTCAAGGTCACCTGGACTTTATACAGTTTAAATCACCTTTTAACACTTTAAGAAAAAAAAAAAAGAAAACTTTGAGTCTTAATCCAGTTGGATTTTAGGATAGTAGTTTCTTACAAATTTATAACAAACTGTTAACACAATTGCAATCAAGAAAAATGTTGTTCATAATCACAATTTTAGAGTTTTTTGGCAAAAACTAATTATACTGTAACACAACTGTGCTCGTTGCTGTGGGGAAACATGAATACTACAGCTACACTCACAGCAGAGGCTGAGTCCTTGCTCTCAGAGAGAGCTCTCTCCACGTCACACAGAGACTCCAGCTTTGTAGAAGGTTTTTTACTGATCTGTGTAGTTTCCTTTGCTTTCTTAGTTCTCGACTTCTGATGCCCGGCCCCTACGTCACATCTTGGGCAAAGCACCTTAAAAACACAAAAGCAAAACACACATTATTTATTGTGTCCTGACATATTCGGAAAACAGCTTTGAAAAGGAGCACACCCTACGAATATCCGTTTACCTCGAGGAGAGAGAAAGGGGAGTTTTTCAGTAGGAATGTCTTTGCTGCGCTCTCCTTCCAGGTCTGAACGTCACTGACGAGGGCCTCCAGTCGACTCAACGGGTCGAACCGCACTGGGATGCCCTCTGCTCTGAGAACCAGCTCAGAGAGGCTGTCCAGCACAGGAATACGTCCCCCGAGCTGCAAGCACACACACGATTTATCACCATCTTCTAACTTGAAGTGTTAAGTGCTGAGAACATTCAGCGTGGGTTAACTTGAAGTATATTTCACCTGGAGTGCTTCGGCTTCATGAAGCCATTTCTTGGCCTTGGTGATGACATCCTTCAGCTGCAGACAGTTGGGCAGATAGGCAGGGATGTTTTCTACTTCCTGTAGAGCAGCGTCGAGTGTTTCTATGCTGTGATACGGCCTGTGAAGTGACATGACCTTTAGTAAATACAGCTTACATGCTCAGGTTTATTTAATGCCTGATGTTGGAGTGTCAGTTTATCTTCTGTCTTGTGTGTTTCAGTTCAGATTTTAGTAAAAAGATTTCAAATATCAGATCACACGAGGTGCCTGCTATGGCAGAGCTGCTATGGCAGAGTCTGGTGCTTTACAGCGTGTAGCTTCTGTGGAGCCGTCAGTGGGTTAAGCACTGTCACAACACCATGATCCTCTTTATCCACCATGATCCAGCTCTGCAGACTTGGCACATTTCACTCTGCACTGTCTGAAGTTAAAGCTGAATTTACGCTTTCACTTCACGTCACACAAGACGATCGTAAATTCACAAAACAAAATATGTATTCACTGTTTAGAAATACAGACTTTACTGTATTTTAACAAAGTTATAGTAAGTAAGTTCACAAGTAAGTAAGTTCACAGTCTGGTGTTCCTGAATTCTGATTAGCGTCAGATTTCTTGTTCATTCATAGAAGAGAAAAGCTTTCAGAGCTTTAGGAGACTGACTCTCTAGGTGGGGTAGTGTGTTTGTACATGTGTAATGAACCCTCTGTCACCACTGTACTTTGTTTTTCATGGTAAACTGATACCTTATGCTGAAACTTTGGCACCCATGACACTATTGTTTCTGAAGTTTATTTTATATAAAAAGGTAGTAACTTAAAAAATGGTGGGAACAAAAAAATATTGAACATTGAGGGGCAAAAATAGATCCAACTTAGAACCTGGTAAATGGATCATACTCATTAAATGACGGAGTAGTCCATCTGTTTTTTTCTCCACCCAAACCACAGCAGGGGTGCGACACAAAAAAAGAAATTGTTGTGAAAACTACATGACCCAGTGCAGCTCAGTGTCCTCACCTGGCCTCCATGAGGCTGAGCACTCGCTCCTCCCACTGCTCCGACACCGTCAGCAGCTCCTGCAGACGAGCCATGGCTCGTTCCACGGAGCTGTGGGGGGCCAAGCCCACGCCCTGATCTATCAGCCTCCTCATGGTGTCCAGACAGAGGCTTTCTGGCCGGCTGCTGGCTTGCTGCACGGCCTCCAGCCAGCGGGCCTGCTCCAGTCTCTCCCTCAGCAGGGGCAGCTGAGGCAGCTCCACGTCCAGGCCCAGGCTCACATCCAGCAGGTCCTGCAACTCCAGCGGGCTGGGTGACTCATCAGAGAGGAGACGCTCACTGCGCTGCTGGAAGTCATCCACCCGGGTCAACAGGTCCTGGGGGTCACATTCAACAGGCATTTAGGGACTCACATTTAAATACTGGGACAAGACTTCATTCAAAAACTGAACCAAATCCACTCACTTAAACCAAAAATTCAGATGTTGTTAGACTTCAATGTGAAAGTGTGATGACTGAGAAACGTGAAGAGTTTTAAATGTGCTGATCTTTCAAAGTAACCAATTCAACTTTAATTATTTAATATTCAGGTGGTCAGAAAATGTGTACAATGGATGTAAAGAAGTTAATGCATGTAATCTGAGCTCACAAACCTTCAGTAAAGGAGCCTGTCGGATGTTGCACGGCAGGTTGTCGAACTGTCGGACAAAACACCTCAGCTCCTCCACAGTAAGCTCGTTCTGGTTTTGAGACTTTCCTCCTCCAGAACGATACCTAAAATACACACAAATGCTGCTCAAAGGATCTATAAAAACAAGCATCAAAATGACAGCCAAAATAAATTGTCTCCAAACTGTGAGGCTGGTGCCTTGAAAATAAAGTCTGCATTCTGCCACCTTTGTCTGGCAAGTTAAATACAGACAGTAAATGAGCTCCACTACCTCCTATAATGATACCATGGAGTCAATACTAAAGATAAGTAGGTGCCAGCTCACACCAAAAACATACCAGACAACTGTAATGTACAGAAAACACAGAATGTCGAGTGTGATGCATTATGGGTCAGAAAGATAAATGGGATATTTATTGTGTTATGGTTATTTATTATATATTAATTTGACTTCAAACCATACTGGGAGAGAACAATGTCAAATCTCTTCTTGTAGTACCTCGTCTGCCTCTTTCCATTGAGGAGCTGTTGTGCCATCACAGCAACTTTATCGGCCTCTGAGGTGACTATGCGCAGCTGATCCAGGAGGCTGGTTTGTGGGAACGCCTTTGTTTCTGCCTGCTCCACCAGGCTGTGAAGCTCTTCCAAACCTGACCAGAAAGCAGTACAGATTCTTAGAAGGTATAAAATATAATATAGTGTGGCCAGCTGCCAGAGTAGGATTGAGTGTATCTCCTTAAATGAGAAGGAGGTAAAAGGGCATATTTGGAATAACAGTTTTTTAGTACAGGCATTTTTTTTTAATTGACTTCTAACCTCTTTTCTTGTTTCCTTTGTTCTCCAGGATGCCCTGCACATTACAGAGCCAGTCCTTATAGGACTCTGCACGCAGCGTCACTGATGCCATCATGGGAAACAACTCATCCAGTGTAAACTTGTAACTGCAGGGAAAGACAAAACGAGACAATGGATACATAATGATGACTGACATTTGTCAAGGTTCAATAAAAAAAGAAATATTTCTCCAACTTAATGCCAACTGTAAAGTGACACTTTTGTCTAAATTTATTTTGGGAAACTGGACATAAGAAAGCAGCCAGGCATCGTGCGCCTTTTTCTTTTTACATTTAACAGCAGTTTGTCATGAGAGTAAGGAACATTAAACTATAACTAATATATGTGCAGTATATTACTGCAAAACCAAACTGCTTCAGTGTTTATATACTGTAACATAGTATTACATTATAAAGATTATGGAAGAGACCTGCTCCATTTTAAGTGGCATGAAATAACTTTTGTAGTGATTTGGCGCTATATAAATACAATTGACTTAACACTGCTGATTTCATGAACACCCTCTGAACTTAAAATGCTTCGGCAACATGCAAAATTTGTAAAACTCTGGCTAAGTGTATGCTTTATAAAAAGCAAAAAATGTATGTTGTAAGAGTGATCATTATTAGTAAGTTTTAAAGTAATTCCTACAATCTAATAAGATCAAAACTTTCATTGCAGACAAAAAAAGAAAGCAGGGCTAATTTTTGCTGATGTACCCAAGTTCTGTCTGCTGCAATTTACAGTTAACAGTCTTTATTTTACTCTTTATGTAACAACATGCCCATTTCTGCGAGTGTGATTCTCGTACTATTGTTTTGAGTGATGATTTATTTGTGAATTGTGGTCAGAAATATTAAGCAGCTGTGATACATGAATTATGTGAATTTGTGTAAATGTATTTCTTTTCTGAATTACTTTACTCAAATTTAATACAAAAATACAAGTTCCTTTTATGATAGCTGTTGGGGAAAAACCTGATGCATGTAGCCATTTGCAATCCCTAGAGGAAGCTTAGCTGAAGCAGATGATTCAGAATAGTAGTAAAAACAAAACACGAGACAAATTCAGAGGCGAGTATGTTCAGTTGTTGTGGTTACTGAAGACTCACTGGAGCGTGAGGTTGCTATGAGGGCAGGAGCAGAGGTCCTGGGCGTGGTTCAGACACACCATCTTGCCAGGACTGCAGGCACAGGTGATGCCAGACAGGTAGCAGGTGGTCCGACACTTGCAGCACTGTCGCTCCTCATCTGGGAGCACCTCATAATCAACTTGTCGACATTGCACCACACCCTGGGGATTCAAATTCACAGTCATTAGAGCTGCAGGAGAGACAGAGGACCTAAATGAGACAGATGTGCAGACAAATGAAGTCTTCTGGTCTAAATCTTCTATTACGATAAATATAAAGTTCAAATTTTTCTTTAAAGTATCCTTGATGACGCACCATTAAGGGTATACTAGCTTTGCTATAACTGCCCCACGGGAGCAAACACAACAAACAGAAAATTTAATTCAGACCTTAAATTGCAACTATTCGCGCTATTCAAATGTGTTTTGTTTCCATACTTTAGACCATAGTGAAAGTCAACTAATTGTGTCCAATTAACTGCTTGTAATGATACGTAACTTTCCATATCAAGGCACATTAGTGACAACAACATGCACTTTACCTCCAGGATCTATTATATGTGCTGAAATACTAAACCTACATTCAGCCATCATTGAACTTGGTTAATAAAGAAAGACACAATGGATCATTGAGATAAGAACTACTCACCATCTTGCTGATCTTCTCTCTTAGTTTCTCTTCTCCTTGGACCATGACGGTCATCTCCTTCTGCACTGCTGACGCCAGGTCGACATCCATTGTGTCGGCTTTAAAGGCCATGTTACAAACCATCTCGTCATGGGAGAAGACACAGTACCTGCTCAGCTGGCGGTAGTGAGTCACACAGTTACGGCCAATGGGCATCTGTCAGAAGACATACAGACGAGTTTGAGTTTAGGAGCGATGAGGGTCTATAACTTTGTTTTTAATCCTGGTTTGTAAAGCACTTTGGGCTGCATCCCAGCATGAACAATTAAACAATTAAACTATTTTTCACCACTTTTGTTTTCCACCAATTATCATTATCATACTTAAATGTTACTGATGGAGCAAAACATATTTTCCAGTAAAATCTAAATGCATGAACACAACTCCTGCGAACATCAAACCCATGATTTTACAGTAAAAAAGGAGGATGGTGCAGAGGTTCTACATTTGAGCCGACCACAAGTCTAAAAATAATCTAGTGCTGTGCAGACAGAGTGATAAAAGATTTTCTTACCCAGTCCATGGTGCAGAAGTTGACAGCTTCTGCAAAGTTGAAACCCTGGTTGAATCCACTGTGGTAAGCTCTGGGGAAAGTGATGACAAACTCGCCTGCACATTGGTTGGTGCGATAGATCTAGTTTTGAGTAAGAAAAGAAGGAAAAATGACCTGTTTTTACAATAATGTAAAGAGGATACAGGCACTGACAACCAGCAAAGTCCAGAAGTCTTGATTTATATTTGTTTTCATCAAAAATCTAGATTTACTGCAGATGCTGCAACATGTTTAATATTTGTATCTACTTTGTTGAAACCAGAAGAGCACGGTATTTGATTTATATCTTTTGCCACACTTCCTGTGCAACTGTGATGTCTGATATTTGCACGCAAGACATTTTGTCATCCAGCTTTGTTTCAGACATTTAAATGTGATGACTAATGAATGAGTGTAACAGTGAGCAGGTTACCGGGACGCCGTTGTTCATCAGCGTGTTGGGGTTCATGATGGTGACCAGCTGGTGAAGGAGGTCTGGCTGGGACTCAAACAGCTCAGGTGCCAGATTCTTCATGACCGACTCGAGGTGCTCTGCAGCATAACCGGGAGCCCCGTACCACGTCTTTGGCTCCCCCCTGCACATGTGGTCAAAACCATTGGTGAAAAACGCTTTAAAAAGATACACTAGGTATCATGTGAAATACAGTGATATTTACCATGATATTTTGTTTGACTTCATAATATGTTTAACTTTCATTTCTTGTGAAAATACCAGACTGTTCCTGGTGTAAGAAAGTCAACCTTCTACTTTAAAATCACTATAATAGATACACAATAGAGTATAGAGAGTGCACTCTACCAGTGAAGGTAGTTTATGGAGTAGCTCCAGTGGTCCTCAATATGCCAGCAGAAGGAGGAGAAGCACATGCCCACATACAGCCAGGGTAACTTCATCCCACAGATGTCAGCTGTAATGTGAGTCAGCACCGAGGCATCCAGCACCGGCATGTTGTTCAGGTTCCAGCCGCTGCTCAGGTAATGCTGCAGGTCAGAGGTAGGTCTCACTTAGCTTCTTACTCAAATATAGCCCCGTCCAGCTGCTGTTACAGTAGCTATCAATGGGAAAACTGATCATAACATGTCTACCAGCCAAAAACCTACATTGTTTTGGTATGAAAAACAAATATCATTTGTAGGACTTCATATTATTTTTGCTTTGTTGATCAATTTTTATTAAGTATTGTCGGTGGGCATGTTTTTACACATGTGGTATGACAAAAATCAGTCTCTGAAGGTTGTGAAGGTAAACTATTATATAAATTTCCCCCTTTACTACCCCATGATCACTTATATTTTTTCATAAGGTTGTACAGAGTTAAAGGTTTACATATTTTTTATAGTTTCCAGCAATGTTCAAGTCCATTGAATTAAGTAAAAGACAACAATTTATGGAGAAAAATGAATTTTGACTGTAGACAAATATAATGCATCATCCCAATAACAGCAGACAGATTGTACCTCATCCTCAGGAGAGACTTCAAAATGGCTGTTCTTCACAGGGAAACCACTCCCAAACTCCTTGGAGGCGATGTCAGCTCCGTACTCTACAGTGACGTCCTCCTCAATGGTGCTGACTAGACGCCAGAACTCCTTCTCCACTAGCTCAGTCGGAACCATCTAAAATTCACAAGAAGATGGTATGAATGGTGTGATTGTGTGCTGTATTAACACAAAACACAAGTTCAAACAGATTAAGGAAAGTGTTTGTACCATCACTGCAACACATGTCCGAATATGTCTGACAAGGAATTCGGCGAGACTAAATTTTCTGCCTCAAACTCGTTGCTCATGAGATCTTTTTCCTGCCAGACCTCTAACCTTTTCACCTCTTTCAGTCTCTTCATGCAGTAAGAGTATCCCACAGGATGTGTGTATGTTATAAGAGGGGGAGGACAACATCTGATAAGGCAAACAGGACTCTCTCTGAAAGTGTGTTATCAATGCATTCCTTTGTCACTTTTGTTTTATGACTTTGGTCTGCAGCAGGACGGTTTTCCTAAGATCCTAAAAAAAATCTGCCTCAAGTCTCAGAAAACATGTTTGCGATATAAATAAAACAATTTCAAATTATTGAAATATTTTGTGGGTTTGGTAGTTGAATTAAAACACTTTATTACACCAGAAACAAACAACTTTTGTTCTATGCCAAACAAGTCATGTTTTATATCATATTATAGCACAAGTCATGACAGTTTAGGGAAAACTGCTTTAAAATGTATATCTGCTTAAACATACGAGATATGTTTACATTCAATTGTAAAAGAGCATCTGATAACAGAGGTGTAACCTTAGTATGACCGTATGTTCAAGAGGCTTTAATAGAAATAATGTCAATCTCACCTCTGTAGGCGGTGTAGCATCCCTAAACAATCATACATGTAGATACCAGAGGAATAATTAAATGTAGTATTATTATGTGTTTTCCTTATACGAGTCCATGTCCTCGTCATATTTTAAGCTGGTTCAGCCACTGATCACACCCTTGCTTTCATTTCAATCACCTGTCCTGGCTAAAAAACAAAAAACCAACATAACTATGAGAATTTCCTTATTTATTAATAGATATGGTTATCTATGTCAATATCATGTCTGACCATGTATCTCATTTTCTCATCTCTCTGTGCTAATATATGTGCATATTTTAAATAAACCTTCATATACATGAGAGAAAGAGCAACTTTCATTCATATATTTCCAACGACTCTTTAACATCAGTAAAGTGATATATGACCCACCATACTTAAACCAGTGATTGAGATGAAGTGTAATCACCAACAAAAACATGTTGAATTAGTATAAACCTCTTCGTTATCAATTAGCAAGGGATGCAAACTCACATGAACTGGCATGTTGAAATAATCAGACTTGAAGGAATCGGCCATGTCTCCAAAAGCTTGGAGGGTGTAGCTCCTGCTGGCCTGCTCAAAGCCAAAAGCGACCGGAGGTTTTCCACATTCCTGAAAAAAATTAAAAAATAAATAAAATAGAAATATAAAATATAAAAAAAACCACCTGGAGTAGTTTGGGGATATCAGGCAGATGATTATACTCTTGTTCCCAATTATGAGCTTCTCTGCCAGGATTTAGCTCCCTGGGGCTGAAAGGGAGAGTCTCCAGCTCACCTGAGCCAGGCACTTGGGGCATCTCCAGTCGCCTTTGGGAACGTCGTGGAGGGGAGGGATCAGACAGAAGATGTGATAGCTGTCATCACAGCCGTCACACAACAGCAGGCGGTCCTCAGCAGTCCCACTGCCACATACCAGGCACATGTACTGGTCCACCTGAGTAGACAGAACAATTGAGCGCTGCCTTTGTTCTGTGATGTGCAATTTTCTCCGATATGTGTAATTTAGAGAGTGCACAATACTGGAATTCTAGTGATGTAAGCCTACATTTTAATACAAAACAATATACTTACTTTACTCAGGGGAGGTTTGTTCATCTCATTTAATACAGTTTCTTTATAATCTGTTGGATGCTCATGTTCAATGGGCTCCTTTTTCACCTCAGTGACTGCCATCCTCACTGAAAGACATGGATGAAGGTTCAATAGTAGCTTTAAGATTCTCCAATAATGTCACTCATTTTAACCGACACTTTCCCCTTTTCTCTGCTGGCTTTGCTTTGTGCTTACCTGGTTCTGGTTTGGCAACATACGTTCCCATCCTCCTCCTGAGATTGGGACGATTCAGTTCCGGTTCAGTTTTAACACAGCCTCTCTGTCGGAGTCATGGTGAGAGTCAGAGAGAAACAAAGAGTGAGTGTGAGACAGAGAGAACAACAGTTGGACATTTTACTGGGTCCGCAATAAGATATGAAGGACATCCTTTTACATCAGATAACCGGTGAAAAACATGCATCTCATAATGCAAAATGGCCACAGTCACAATCCAGATTAAGATCAGCTGGTCTTCTGTCATATCATTCCTGTGTTCTATTGTGTGTGGACTGAATATGAATCTGAGCATTTACGTAAATGTCCAGCTTTAAGAACAAACATTAGCATATTATACACATAATGAATTAAACATGGAACAAGTGACAATGTCAGAGAACAGAGGGAGAGGCCAGACTCACTTCAGATCTCATTCGCTTCGCTCTGCGAGCAATGCTGCAGGTCTCCTGGGGCTGGACAGACTGCCGCTGCGGCAGGTCATGAGGAGTGTACTCCTTATCTTTAGTGTCATTGGTCAAGGTGGCCCTCTGCAAAAGTAGGTAAATGTGATGAAAGTGGAACTTCACCAAACACTGAACAAGCCTGACTAAGTGTCCGCTTTTCTGTGGCAAAATATCTTAAGATTATTAAGGCATCTGCTTAATGAGTGGCCATACAACACTGCTGAATTTATAACATCTTGCACATTTGTACAATGTAATGAGAGCCTTCCACTAAAGAGTACCTCTCTGCACCTTATAAGAGCAAATTTTGTGGAGACTGTATCCAGAGATGTTGATTCGATTGTATTGTGATTTTTATTGTACTGGGTGTTCAAATGCTCTAGTTGTTGTGTCCAACCCCTGAAGATAGTGGCACTAACAGCCCAAAGTAAACAGTCCCTGATAGCTGTGTCTCAGCGCTTCATCAGCACTGCAGACAGCTGTGACTGAGACGCTGCAGTGAGAGACCAAACATTCAATAACTACACTGTTTTGTGACTGTTGTTTCTACGTTATTTTCAGGACCAAACTAAGACTAGGTCAAAGGACCACTTTAACTCCAGTAAAATAACGATTTTCCCAAATTATGATACTGTCAACTATAATAATACTGTGTGTATTGAGCTGGTAGAGAAAGAGTTCTAGTCAGTACCAGGGGATTATAATAATAAACTGTGCGGCTTGAAAAGGCTCTTAATGGACTGAATTCTTCCAATAAACATCCACTCAACTGTGAACAAGTCTAGTGACTGCTGCTGTACTGGGGAAAAGAAAACATGAGCGACAGAAGACGTACAGGCAGATTGTCTCCAGTCTGGAACACGTTATATGGGTAGAGGATCCTCTCATAGTGCGCCCGCAGATGAGAGCCAATAGCCTTGCCTGGGGCAAAGCCCATCTTGACTGATATCTTAGTCCAGCGCCGCTCTCTGCAGACTGCATCGAAGCCTCCCTCTTCGTTCACCAGCTTGGAAAGAGAGAAATCATGTATTCAGTCTGTATGTGTAGAAAGCCGTTTTACATCCATATGTAAATAAACATTTTATTGTGAATATACATACAAGTGGTGATCTTTACACAGACCTGATCTCAAAACCAAGATCTGCACGTACCTTGTTCAGCTGGTAAAGATCCAAAATCTTTCTTTCCACGTGAGGGATTTTCAGAGTGCATCCTTGAAGCTCCCAGAATTTTGCTATTTGATCCAGGAAGTTGAGCTTGACTCTGGTCTGAGCCTAAAAGCAGTGAAAAAAAAGTTAATAATGTTGGAAAATGGACAAAGACAGGAACAATGTAGCAATAAAAAACACCAGCATAAAATCATCAATTGATAGGATTTTTTACTTGCCAAATACTCCATTTACACTTACTGCATTTCATGTGTCTTAAATATATAAACATAATAAATGAATGTACCTCCAACTCATTAAGTCTTTGTATCCGTGGTGTGAATTTCAGTCTGTCAACATCACAGGCAAATGGTGGCTGCCAGTCCTGAGAGAATAAAAAAAACAAACATTGAATTAAGCAAAATGACACCAAATCTTCGATGGTCACACTGAAACAGACGCCTTTGAAAACAAATTTTATTTGCAGATTTGTCTGTAAGAAAGAGAACATCGTGTACAACAAGGCCCCGTGTGAATGGTGGGTAGTCAAACCACTCTCAACAAACCTCTTTCAAGGATAAGGCTGGCATTCTTGTAGATTTGTTTTTGTCAACAAATTCCATGAAAACACCAAAACCAACAATATGTTTTCAGCCCTCCTCAGCCTGTCTGTGACTCTCGGCTCCATTAGTTCCAATTGAAGACTTAAATCTTTAAAACCGGGTCATGAATATAGACTTTAAATTTTTAAAAAGCCCAAGTAATTCCCTAAACCAGCCGGGCACTGTCATTTTTAGCAAATGTTACTCATAACAGAATAAATATTGTTTTTGTTGCAGACCATTTTCAGCTGCAGATTTGATCCACTAGTCAGTATGTGCGTCTGCAGGGCAGTGTATGTGGGATTGGCCTTAAAATACACTATTTCCTTGAACAAATATTAAACCATATCAAGGTACCAGAGTTTTCTTTTTTTTTTGGACTGACTTCTTGACAACAAATGAACAGGAAAATTAGAGGAGAAAAGACCCTTTGGCTGCTGCTTCTTATCGCTTCAGTGTGATGTCTTTACATCTATCCTCTGATCCTCTTTACAAGCAGGCCTGCAGTCAATAAGGAGTAAAAATCTAAAACTAATCCTAACAACACATCCAGTCTGCAGTTCTTCTAGTAAACCCATAGACTGTTATTAAAGGCAGAACTACAGGAAGTCATAGTGTGTCTGTGCAAACATGCTGTGCACAGGGTTAGTCAATATTGCTAATCGAATAATGGTTGATTAAATGTTGATTTTTTTGTGACATGTATTTATGTAATATGTTTGCATGCATGAAACTACATGGTAAATAACAAGATTCATATAATTTGCATTCAACTGCACGGCAATGTCAAACTAAACACTAAGTTAAACAAAAGCCTTCAAATGTTTGTCAGAGCCTCTCAATAAAAGTGTCTTATTTATCAAAAAACATAATTGTCACCAGGATGCCAAACGCACAGAAATATCCCACTGCTGCCTGTCCCTACGCGAAGGAGTTAACTACACCATCTGTCTTACTGACAGACTAAACACTGACATTTCTGATATTAATGCACTTGCACACCGTTTTAAAACAAACCTACTCATGCAAGACCACACAACTTCCTGCAAAACTAGAGAACACGGTGTCAGTGACGGCTCAAGAGTCAGCAAGATAATCTCACTCAATCCTCATTAAATGTGCGACACCGCACTCCTGCTGATTTGTCATGAATGAGAATGTTTACAAACCAGACAAAAACAACTTGTGAAATTGTGTCCTCGAGTGTGATAGAAAGTGTGCTATGCTGGCCAACATGAAGGTGGAAATGGTACACTCTGTCACAGACGGACATGGTTGTAGCTTTACTTTGGTAGCTACAGAGCTGTTATTAGTAGGATCGAAACTCTAAACATGTAGAGTTGAAATAATGCAGCTATTTCTTTAAAAGAAACACCCCAGGGTCATTTGTGAGGCTGAGGAACAGACAGAAATGCTTATCATACAGATAAGTTTCAGATTTCAAATTTGCCCTTCAAAAAGTGTGCGACAAATGTTCTCAGACAAACTGACAACGCATTAGCCCGTTTACACACTGTCTTTTGATGTGTGAAAAAACACAGAAATTTATGAACTTTAAACAAATCCATAAATTGAAAGTATGTATACCCACGCCTGCTCTCCCACAGCCTTACTCTTTCTTTGAAGGCTCAGAATCTTAGGCTTTCAGAAAAACCAGCCCACGTTATAAATGCCAATATAAATCAAATGAACCAAACAGGCTTGTGTTTTCCCCATTGGATTACTGCTCAAAAGCAATAAGTACAACCTAAATCTACAAATTTGGATTTTGAAATTTGCATTTGAAATATCTGCACAAAATCTGTATTTGATTTTTCCATATTCAAACTTTTTTATTCACTCTTAGTAATTTGTAGCGATACATTTACTTGTTATTACATGTGTATCATAACCAAATGAAGCCATCGACACTGAGCTACGTTTTGCACTGTCCTTAGTTTTGCTTTAAAGTCACTACGTTTACATCTTAGAGCCAAACTCACACTGACACTACATTGCTATGAAAGGGGAACGTGCCAAATTAGCATGAAAGTTATGTAAATTGATCATGTGACCTGACTCAGCTTGGCCTGGAAATTAGGCTACAGCTCTGGATCTCATTCAAACTTTAACCATCACAATATTTCTTAAATGGTACAGAAACAAATCGTTATTTTCTCTTTATAACTGACCACCTACTACATCAGTGTTACTGTGGGATTAACACTATAACATGCAACATGTTACACACAAGATTTACTGGGGCTGGACAGGCTTTTTTTCTCTTCTTACTAGGATGGAAATCTGGTCAGAGTAACAATAGCTGCATTAACACCACCTTCTCGTCTGCAGACAAAGCTGGATTAGAACCACAAATGTCCTGGCACAAAAGGGAAACAATCGCTTTAAAACATATGGAAGTGCACTGGGGTTTTTTGACCATCCTCCAAACACAAGTCTGACCACACCAGTTAACATTACAAGTGCAGTTTTGGTCTAAACATGACAAGCCGTCCGCCAAGTACAAAATGATAAATATGAGCGGTGAGAAGTTAACCACAAACAGCCTTAAGATATCAATGAAAATCATTTGCATATGTGCTATTAACCTCTACAGTCAAAATGAGATCCATGTAAAACATTATACTGACCGCATGTACTGTGCGCCCAAAAATCACTGATCAAAAACAGGTTGTGGTGCAATGTCTTCTTCATTTCTAAAAGACTTTCTGCTTTTGTTTACATGTGAGAAACAGAAGAGAAAAAGGAAACAAAGAAAAGGAGGCCATCTCAGGCCAGATCATATCTAAAAAACACAAGACGTTACATGCACACAGTGTGTACCTTCTTCATGCAAGCCTCCAGGATGCTCAGCGCTGTCCTCTTTATACAAACGTACAAATGACACACTTAAAATAAATTGCCCTGATAGAAATCCACTCTCTAGAGCTAAGATTCACATCACTGACAGATTTAAGATTGTTTATTGGTTTGTTTGGCCCACACACACACACAAACACACACAACCCTGGAGCCAAATTTTGGTCTGAACATTCAGAAGAAACTGCTGGACTGAAGATAACGGTGGTTACACAATGTGGGACAAATGGTAGAGTTTGGCTTAAAAAAAATGTTTTGTTTTTTTTCAACTTTTGGTATCAGTTTTATATGCCAGTATATACACTTTATATGCTTGAGTAATTGGACCTTTTGGACATGCTGCTTCTCACCATATAGTTTAACAAAGAATCACCCTGCATTTTAAAACCTGCCAAGGTGGTCATAAAGATACCAGTAAATACAAAGGACTTGCAGTGATTTCTTGACGCTGTTCAGGCTAGAGCGTAGTACTTTGTCTCTCCAGCATTTTTAAATTATAAAAATCCCTTTTAAAGATATGCATTTTACATTACAATACTTATGCACTGGTCAAAACAATGCAGTAAATGGGACAACCAACAGTTCCTAGGGCTATCCCATGTGAGGATCAACCTAGACTATCAGCACTGGCTTCTTTTGTTTACACAAGCTGTGCATTTTCAGCCATGCATTTAAATGTAGGTTTCTTTTTGGATGCACAAACACCAAGCAGTCCCCCACCCACCCTTTTTTTTTTTTT
>NTHP01000301.1:369126-382185 GCA_003416845.1 Oplegnathus fasciatus
TTTGGTTATAATGCATCCCCTTCACCCCTACCCGTCCTGTTTCACCGTGCAAAATGGGCTTTTACAGCTTCCTAATTCCTACTAGAGACGAGTCTCATGTTATCTGATGGCATACAGATCAAAGAAAACTATTTCCACC
Source organism: Oplegnathus fasciatus (assembly GCA_003416845.1). Taxonomy (NCBI): domain Eukaryota; kingdom Metazoa; phylum Chordata; class Actinopteri; order Centrarchiformes; family Oplegnathidae; genus Oplegnathus; species Oplegnathus fasciatus. The sequence continues at coordinate 369,266 of NTHP01000301.1, forward strand.
CAAACTGACACACTAATAACCAGAACCCACGTTAGCCATCAGTCATGGTAATATCATTTATTTCAGCTGTATTTGCCCTTTATCTAATTTGCGTGGAAGCTTGGACACACCCTTTAAATAAGCCCTCTCTCATCACCATGTATCAGAAATAAGGTCAGTGAGAGATTAATTTGAATTATGTCCATTTTGGGGGAGAAAAGCTGTCTTCTTTCTGTCCTGAAAGACTTAATATTTGCCTCTTGTGAGATTAAGGAGGTGTGGATTATGTCAGAATAACCGTCCAATTAGAAAAAGGACAATATTATATAAGACATGATGATAATAATAACAACGTTATTCTGCCAGTCTAAAACACTTAGCTAACAAACTAACAATGTGGAATAATCGTATTCAAGTATGTTTGGTGCTAAACGTGATAAAACTATGTTAAAAACAGAGTGTCCGTTGAGCCCCGGTGTTAAAGCGACCCCTCTCTCCATAAACAGTTGGTCACCGAGCACGTACGTAACGTTAGCCAACGTTAGCTGTCAGACAACCGCAGCTTTAACCGGGCCTGATTAACGTTAGCTTCGTTACCTCACACACCAGCTAAATCCGTCAAATCCTGTTGGGAAAGTTAGGCTACAGCACATTTAATTAACTAACTAACTGTTTTAAAAACAGCAAGCTAGTTTAAATACTGGTGAGCCGTTTCCGTGCGACCAGTCCAGGAAGCATTTCTGCGCTAACGTAAACAATTTCCATTATATTTGCATGCAGGCAAACTTTAGCGTTTGAATTATTCTTATTTTTTTAAATTATGCTCTTTTAGCTGGCTGTTATAATGAATATATGTCCGTCTTTGTTTGTTTTAAATACTTGATTTCCTCCTAAATATGTGTGTGTGAGTGAAAGAGAGAGCTTCACTAAACACAACACCAAGCTCAGGCTAAGTGACAATTCAACTCGGAGCCGCAATCCGCCATGTTGAAACCTGTCTAAAAACACAACTTTGCCTGCTAAATTATCAACAGCAGTTGAGGGACCACGCAGAACAAAACTTCAATAACCGTAAAAAAAAAATATATAATAACTAATAAATACTCACAGGCGGCGGTCGGACCTTGCAGATGCCAGTTTTCTCTGCAATGGGTCGGATTTTGTTGATGTACGCAAAAGGGTCGGCGAATTCCTCCCAGCTGGGCTCAAAAACAGGGCACTCCGGAGGGGGAATGAACTCATTCAGCTGCGGTTGAGTCATCGTTGCATCTTCGTTATGACTGCAGCTGAAATAATGTGTTTAAAAAAAGAAAAGAGAGAGGGGGGTTCCTCACGCCGAGAGTATGCAAGCTGTGAATTTCAGTCTTTCAGTTCATGTCCACTCTCCACTCATTGAACTCAAAGACGAATTATCTAGTTGGAGACGAGAGGGTGACAGCCGCGGACTGTGTTCCTCCGCTTCACAAAGTAGACACACACACATTATGTATTATGTAGTCATTTTCACACCCCGTATGTTGCTCTATCTCACTTTTAATGCATTATTTTACATAATAATACTGATTGTGTTTATATTTTATTTTTACTACACCGATACAGCTCGTATAGTGCGTGCTCGTGTCCGTTTGAAAGCGTTAAATGCCTGTTGGGCTGCGTTAGAGTAGAATAAACGCCTTAAACGTAATTTAAATCTACTTTAACACCGTGCTATATAAACTACAGTAGAGTTTGCTGCCACACAGTTAACACTTTGTGAGCACAGTACTCTTTAGTTGAGGATAATAAGAGTTTATTGGTTCCGTGGTTTCCTCTCAGATGAGCGTTCCCTGTTGGGTGAGTTTGATTTAATCACCCTTTCGGCACGCGGGTGGAAGCGATTAGTTGGATTTAGATCTTCCACACCCCGCCCGGGTTAACCGAAATAATAGACGTATGAGACGGTACGTTGGGATTTCTAAACGAACACACCCAGCAGATCGATGCGCGCTGGCCGGCACTTCGTTTTTAAATGGTCTAGAGGAGCTCGTTGATTGGTGGACGCTGTAGTCATATGTTGATACTTCAGCTGTTTATCTTTTAATAACAAACATTTTAATTAAGGCATTTATTCTATACTAACTCCTGGACGCCTCTAGCATAAACTAAAGCCTTTATAAAATAATAACAATACTGTGTTCTTAAAATGTGCCACAGTTTTAACTGTTTAATATATTTACATGTTCTCCCAAATAGCACATTAATAGAGAAAAAACAGACTTTTTAATCTACACATTGAAGGGGTAACCACTTGACATTATAATGCTTTTATTGGGGTTAATTTGTGCCAACACAGGATTTTATAGCATATATTACTGTTACTTTTGATCTGTATTTACACATTTACTTGCTGCTGTACACTGGCATCAGTTATCGTCTGTTGTCTGTTGAATTGTCTGTCATATCCATTGACATATATTTATTTTGTCTAATGAGCAGAGGTGGAAGAAGTACTCAGATCTTGTACTTAAGTAAAAACAGCAATACCACAGTGTAAAAATACTGTTACAAGTAAATGTCCTGCATTCAAATTATGACTTAAGTAAAAGCACAAAAGTATTAGCATCAAAATGTACTTAAAGTACCAAAAGTAAAAGTACTCATTATGCAGGATGGCCCATTTCATAATAATGTATATATTATATTATTGGATGATAATTATTGATGCATTAATGTGTTCATCACTTTAATGCTGCAGCCGGTAAAGATTGAGGTAATTTCAACTGCTTTATCTGCTGGGTAGCCTGTGAATTTGTCCCCCAGGGATCAATAAAGTTTTCTCTTCATCTATAATATTACATCATATTTTATTTGTTGATTATATTTTGCATTAGTAATCTGAACCTGCAAAGTAACAAGTAACTAAAGTTAACAAATAAATGTAGTGGAGTAAAAAGTACAATATTTGCCTCTGAAATGTAGTTTAGTACAAGTACCACACATCTGTACTTAAGTATAGTACTTGAGTTAATGTACTTAGTTACTTTCCACCACTGCTAATAACATTGTTATATTAATATTGTTTGTCAGTCTTACATTATCATCACATAATCTGAAACCACTTGTTTTACTGAGGAGCAGTTGTATGATCCTTTAAAATGGTAAGAGTATGACACTGATGTAATCCTATACAAAAGTTAAATATATCCCTTATATTTACTAAGGCTTCACTTTGACTAAAAGTTAACCCTTTACAATCTGTATGTTGCACAGACTGTAAAGCCTTTTGAGACAAACATGTGACTCTGGGCTGTATACTGTAAATAAAGACTTGACTGTGAGTTCAACTTTTCAGCACAACCTCCCAAATTTCAGGTGTTAACTGCTGGTAAAAGTTCGGCCTGCCACTTCATTTGTTTCACTCTGTGTATGAGACTGATTTGAATGTCCCTGTTCTCTGTTTCGTTTGAACTTCCCGTTGGCAGATTCTGGACAGTAGACTCTTCCGGGTACACATGACAGGTGTCTTTCAAAATCAACTGCACATATTCAAAGCTGCTCAAGATCACTATAACAAAAAACTTTGGCTCACCACAAGCGTTCTGCCCTATTAAGTGTGTGGTCTTGAATATTATGTAGAGTCATTTGATGCATACTTTTTTATCAGTCTGGACATAACTCTATAAATTCTTTGCACAGCCAGTACGTGTACGTCTCTTATACTACCTCAATAATCCATAGTTTTACTAATCCACAGTAATATTAGATCTCACAAAACATATACAGCCTCAACCTCTTCATGTAAAATGATGCATTTTTACAGCAGCTGTCTTTTGTAGTATTGAGAACATAATCCATCATCCATAATGTTTTTTAGGCTTGAAAACACACAAAGGGAACAGATTTTGGCTTGGTGGGGTTCAGCTGACAGGGTGGGAGCAGAGCCTTTAGTTTACAGGTGCACAGCACATGAAATAACACTGACCACATCATATAAGAGCCATGAAATTATAAATGTCTGTAAAAATACTGAAATCACGACATCTAGTGGCAAATAGTAGAACTACACTTTAAAATAATGAATGCGAGGAGGTTTTAAAGGGCTGGTTCACCCCCATGATGCTGTAAACTGTTCTTCAGTGAGTATTATCTGCAGGTGACAGTGAGGTCTGTGGATTAGCCAGCGTAATCAGGACATTGTCTCTGGAAAGAGATGCTGCTGTTGGATTTTTTTTAAATACAAATTTATGAGCGCCACAAACAAAATTCTATTCATATCTGAAACCAAAAACTAAACCAAGGGCCTGAGCAACTATCACGTAAATTTACATACATTTTCCTGCACATTTGACTAGAAGACTATCTTGGCTGCAAATTTTAATATGATTTGGATTCGCCTCGTTGGGTACTCGAGAGTCATGCACCATGATATGCTTTGATAACAATTTTATAACTGAAAATGTTTAATAAAATAGTTAAGTTACTGATAAATGCCTCTTGCTGCTCCTTCAGCAAAAAGAGATGTAGCAAGGTGGACGTCAGGCTGTGATGCTTGTTGCAAATAATGTATCTTTAGGGCACACCCACATAAATGGAGACCTCAACTTTCTTAAGCTACACAAATGATTATTTAATAATCTATCAAAAACTATTTTCAGTGAATCGATTAACTTAGTGAAAAGTTCACAGAGCTCTTCGAATTCTTTTTGTTTGACCAAAAGTCTAACACCCAAAAGTATTTATTTTAATTTCCAATGATAAAAAAAAACAAAGAAAAGCAGTAAATACTCATATTTGTGAAGCTGGAGTTAGTGAATGTTTGGTATTTTTGCTTAGTAACTGACTTCATAGATTCATCAATTCTCAAAATTGTTATTTACTGTCGATTGACTAATCTGATCGTTTAAGTGCTCAAATATTTTATAAATTAAACAAGCACTAACTCGTGTTAGGATGGATTCCACGCATAATATACACAGTAACGTCTTCATCTCATTAATCTGACTGGAACAGATCTGTGGGTTAAAAGACGCCGAGATGGAGGCACTTCCATCACACTATCCAGGAAACAGCTGTACGGTGGCATTCAACATCAACTTCCCAAAAACATCTTTATTAGAACACGATGGTCATACTGGTGTCAGTGTGATAACGGAGAATGGAAGTGACACAGTCCTGTTACCATAAACAATGTACACAAAACAGCATAAGTTCTTGTCTGCTCACACATGCATTGTGACTATGCATGATTCACCCTTTCCACGGCCACATAGAAACTTTTCTTGTCATCCAAACAGTGCCAGCCGATTGGTCCAATCTCACAATCTGCGCAGATGAGATACTTGATTCTCCCCACGTCCTTAGTGAACCCCACGTTCTCAAAAGTGTACATGTCGTCCACAAACCAGTGGGCGGTCAGAGTGTCCCCGTCCACCGAGCCCTCTGTGGTGCTGAGGCCGCTCTTTTTCCGCATGGATGGTAGGAACAGCTGTTGGGAGAAAACACAGCCTCAGATGACATAAAACACTTCTGAAAGAACTCAAAATCAGTAGTGCAACAGGGGGTTTGGACTTATACACTCCCCTCCAAAAGTATTGGAACAGTGAGGCCAATTCCTGTATTTTTGCTGTAGACTGAAAACATTTGGGTTTGACATCAAAAGATGAATATGAGACAAGAGATCAACATTTCAGCTTTTATTTCCAGGTANCAGATGTAAATACCTGGAAATAAAAGCTGAAATGTTGATCTCTTGTCTCATATTCATCTTTTGATGTCAAACCCAAATGTTTTCAGTCTACAGCAAAAATACAGGAATTGGCTTCACTGTTCCAATACTTTTGGAGGGGAGTGTATATAGTATATACAAGAAAAGGTTGCCTATCTAAGTCTAATTGGGATGCTTTTTGTTGTGTATAGTTAGATTAGTAGTTAAATCTCACTCAATATCACTCTGGTCATACGTTTTTCAAAGTCTGGTGAGATTGTATGCAGCATGTATCCACTGACAGTCTGCCTGCTGATCTTGGACTAACACTGACAATATGATCATTTCAAAGCCTAAAAAGACCTTTTAATTTTGTTGAGCATTCTCCTGAAGTAATTTACTGGTGCCTCAGCATTGTGGCTTGTGTATGAATGCCTGTGTATGTGTTGTAAATGTATGTGTGTGAGTTTTGTGCCTTTCTGCTTATTGTTTTATTCAGCGCTAGAGTTAGCAAGTAAAATTAACAATACTGCAATGTAAGAATATCCCATTACTAGTTTAAGTAATGCATTTAAAATGTTACTTAAGCAAAAGAACATAAGTGTTATGAGCAAAATGTACTTAAAAAGTACTCAAAGCATAAACATTGCCCCTGTGATTGTTATACTATCAAATATTATCATACTACTACTATTGTTGCTGATGTATTAATATATAAGTAGTATTTTACTGCTGTAGTTGGTCAGGGTGAAGCTATTAACTACTTTATATACTTTCGGGTAGTTTAAGCTGTAACACTGCATCATATTTTAAAAATGTATCGTATGTTTTGAATGTAACACCTTTGTTAATCCATTAGTACCTCCAGCTGTCAAATAAATCTAGATCTAGTGGAGTATAAGTACAATATTTCCCTCTGAATAGTAGCAGAGTGCGTGTTTAAAGTAGCATAAAATAGAAATACTCAAGTGTAAAATTTGTACTTCAGTAAATGCACTTAGTTGCATTGTATCACTGGTTTTACTATCCTGTAAAGCAGCTTGGATAAAATGGTGATTTACAAAAACTATTCTAGGCCTGCAACTAACAATTATTTTCTTTATCGATTAATCTGTCAATCATTTTCTGGATTAATCGATTAGTTGTTTGGTCAATAAAATGGTGAAAAATGTTGATCACTGTTTCTCAAAGCCCAAGGTGACATCCTCAAATGTCTTGTTTTGTGACAACCCAAAGATATTCAGTTTACTGTCACAGAGGACTAAAGAAACCAGAAAATATTCACATTTGAGAAGACAAAATCAGAGAATTTTTTTTTTCTTAAAAAATGACTCAAAGCGATTAATTGATTATCAAAATAGTTGCCGATTCATGTAGTAGTAGACAACTAAGCGATTAACTGACTAATTGTTGCAGCTCTAAACTATTCGCTGTATGTATATTATCTGATTTAAAGCAACATATCCAGATGTTGAAGGCAGCTGTCTGTCACTGCCTAACGTCATCATACCTCTTTCTCTGCTAACACAGCCATCCCCGGGCAGAGCACCTTGGATCCGCAGCGTTGACACACCACAGACTTGCTGTTCTTGCCGTCCTCAGAAACCAGGTCGGACCGGTCCGTGCCGTCTTTGGACTGTGGATTGTTGTCCATGTCGAGCCCTGACAAACAGCAGGTTCACTCTGATGCTCATGCACACAAAAGGCTGAGGACTCGGTATCTTTCACCAGCCCACCCGGACTGAACCAGAAGACAGTAATTACCCGCGTATGTTAAATTAGAAAAGAAAGATGGGGCGCGCACTCACAGTGAGGGGACCGGAATTAGTTACGAGCCTTCGGAACCTTTGTAGTGCGGAAGTGCGTGACAAAGAAACTCACTAATGTTTATATTTTTCATCATCCATTAAACATCAATTATGGCAATCTTTACTAAACTACACAGTTTGACATATTTATGTTAAAGGCTCACCAGAATGAACGTTAGTTTTAAAAACTACAGTACTAACGCTCATTGTCAGCCCCGCCCCTTATATTGATGCTAACATGTATGCTAACACTGAATTAAACAGACCAAAGAGAAGACAAATAACTACATCACACATCCATCAAACTTGGATTACACATATCAATAAAGTCAAATAAGACATACCTAAATGTTGAAGTAAAAACAAGGTTGAACACGACAGAGAGGTTAGCTAAAGCTAGGCTAACATACTAGCTGCTCCTTACGTTTACCAGCCACTAAATGCTCTCGTGCAGAAACACATGGCTAAACTTTGGTTCCGTGTTAAACAGGCTCTGTAGGAAGAAATGTCAAGGATCACACTATGGCTCCTTTTAGTTATCACGAAAGAACTCAAAATCAGTAGTGTAACAGGGGTTTCGGACTCTGTATATAACGTTACATGAAAAGACTGCCATGTATCTAAGTCTTGGGATGTTTTTTGTTGTGTATAGTTAGACATAAAAATCTCACTCAATATCACTCTGGTCCTCAGAAACCCCCACGGGCTACCTGTTATACATACTAATACATCCATAATAAGGTTCAAGATCCTCCTCCTGGTTTACAAAGCTCTCCTCTGTATATATTATGCTCTCGGTTTATAAACCCTGCAGATCTTTCAGGTCTCAATGCACTGCTCTCCTTCGTACGTTTTTAAAAGTCTGGTGAGATTGTATGCAGCATTTATCCGCTGACAGTCTGTCTGCTGATCTTGGACTAACACTGACAATATGATCATTTCAAAGCCTAAAAATACCTTTTTATTTGGTCTAGCATATATTGGAAGATAATATTGGAAGAAAGATCATATTAGAAGAAATGTAGTGTAATGTTGAAATGTCAAGGATGATACTATGGTTCCTTTTAGTTGTCTCCAAAATAATTGGGACAAAGTTAAAATAACAACAGAATTTTGCAATAAATTGTGAATTTTTGAAAATACCAAAGTTGACACTTGAAGATTTTTGAGGGTGTGAAGATAAAACTGGGTTAAAAAAGGTGGCAGAAATATTCAGATGTTTTGCTTGTTGTGGTTGTTACATATCAATGTAAAAATACTCTACAAGAAAGTCCTTCATTATTTTTTTTTATGTTAAGTTAAAAGTATGAAAAAGTATGTTGAATGGACCCAGTGAGTGCATTATTGAAGTTTCACCACTGATGCCTTTTTCTGTGACCAGTATTTTAATGCAACTATAGCTACAAATAAATGTAGTTGTAGTAAAAAGTATAGTACATCACTCTATAATGTAGTGAAAATACTCAAGTAATGTACAATTCATTCATTAGCACATTACTTGGGTAAATCTACTTTACTTTCCACTACTGGGGTTGGGTTAGGGCCAAATGCAGCATAGAGGGACAGTGTAAAACAGGATGACCATGATACATCGAGCCAGTGTTGTTGTATTGCTGTGTTTATGGCTAATAAACAAAAGAGGAGACTTCTGGGAGATGCAGCATTCCCACTAAATACACACCTGATGCGGCCTTATCCAGGTAATCTCTCAATTGTACACTGTTATCAAATCTGTAACGCTGTGTCCGAAATCACCCCATTGTTCACACATTTACTACAAAATACACATTCAAGACGTTGAGCATAGCAATGACACAGATTCGGCAACATTTGCATGTTTTTATTAAAATTGTGCAGCATCACAAAAAAAACCCCTCCACTTAAATGATGATAAGACTACAGCATCACAGGAGCTTCTGCCAAGTGAACAGGAGAGTCTGGTCGCCCGAGACAACAACCGGTTGGATCCAGAACGACCCTCGACGACTGCGAGGACACAGCAGTCCAAAACAACCTGACAACACGGCAGGCAACATGACGGGACACAGTCCTTAGGAGAGGCTGGTTGAACTAGCGATGTGTATTTTGTGAAAACAAGCCACACACACACACACACATAGTGAATACAAAAACTTGTTATTTACAGTATTTTGTATACTGTTGACATATTTGTCAAAAAAACAACCTATAAACAAAAGAGCAGCTGTCTTTTATTTACGGTGGTTTTGGAAAGTCTCTCCCCGCCTCATAGAGCATCTGATATATTTTAAACTTAACTACTGGTTTATGCTCCGGACTGATTTTCGCCAGCATGTCACCAACGACTGCAGCAAACCGAAAGTCCTCGTTGTCCGGCAGACTGAGTCTCTGTCTCTCTTGGTCCAGGTGCGGCAATCTTATGCCAAGGGCATAATCTAGGCCGTGTCTGCAAGTTGGTGTGCCGGGAGATGTTGAGGGTGAAGGACACGTGACCTGGTGTGGCACAGAGGAAAGCAGGTCTGGATGGGTTGACCGAGTGGCGACAGCAGATGTGAGGAGAGTAAGAGGAGATGATGAGAGATCGGGGTGAGGTGATGAGTCGACAGTGAGATGGTGAGATGTTGCCCGGTGCTGATGAAGACACGGGTGAATCAACACTTGTGGCGTCCGTGGTGCAGAAATTTTGTGGCGACTTCTGGACTTTACAGTCGAGTCCCGCCTTGTCATCCTTTAATAAAGACATTTATAATTATAATGAGGCCATAAAACACCATATGTCAAGGCATACAAAGTACACTGCCATTATCTATGTATACAGGTCATGTCTGACCACTCTGGTACATACTGTAACACATTAAGTCCTGCTCATGTCAAGTCTATACAAGATGCACTGACATGTCATGATAGGCAGAACAAAGATGAACAAAAATGACCGGAAATTATATAAAACAGTGAAGAAGCCATGTTTGTGAAAAGAGTACCCATTCTAATACTTCTAAGCAGTAGATAAGGTACTGTACAAGTAACGTTGGTATATAGCATAGATTGTGTGGCAGTGGTGGAAGAAGTATTAAGAACTTTTACTTAAGTAAAAGTAGAAAAGCCATCGTCTAAAATACTCAATACAGGTAAAAGTCCTATATTCAAAATGTTACTTAAAAGTACTCTATGGAGTTTTTAACTGGTTATGAAACAGTCCCAATTTAATACCGATGCCTCTATATGACCTACATAAGCAAACGAGACCAACAGCGAGAAGATTGGCTATTTCTATTAGTTTCTAATAGTTATTCTTAATGCCTGCCACCGGGTCAGATTTTGCCGCAACATCAGACGAAATGGCGCTAGGGTTTGCTCTGACTGAATTCGCGTTGCTTCAGCTGCTAACTGAAGGTCCATCTCCGGAGCTGCCACCCGCTCTCCCCCTGGCGAAGTAGTCTCCTTGCAGTGGGGAGTGAAACGGAGGGAATATGTAACCTAACGTTAGGTGAAACACTACCGCCTTTGTCCACAGGGACCGCCAAAATCAACAAAAAATGAAAGTTCCACAGAGCTGCTTTAAGTAAAAGTACAGAAGTATTATCAGCAAAATGTANTCAGGGGTTAGAGGGTGGGGCTGTAGTGGGTTTGATGAAGGGGTACATATGGGGGGGGCTACTTGTATGACTGTCATTTTACATCCCCTCCCCTATACAAACAATGAATAAATAAACAATTGATCACAAAAAAAAAAAGTATCTTGGGGTCTTGTTCACGAATGAGGGTCAAATGGAGCGTGAGATCAACAGGTGGATTGGTGCGGCATCTGCAATAATGCGGGCCTTGTAATGGACCGTTGTGGTGAAAAGGGAGTTGAGCCGGAAGGCAAAGCTCTCGATTTACCAGTCGATCTACGTCCCAACCCTCACCTATGGTCATGAGCTGTGGGTAGTGACCGAAAGAATGAGATCACGGATACAAGTGGCCGAAATGAGTTTCCTCCGTAGGGTGGCTGGGCTCAGCCTTAGAGATAGGGAGCTCAGACATCCAGAGGGAGCTCGGAGTAGAGCCACTGCTCCTTCGCACCAAAAGGAGTCAGTTGAGGTGGTTCGGGCATTTGATCAGGATGCCTCCTGGGCGCCCTCCTCTGGAGGTATACCGGGCACATCCAACTGGCAGGAGACCCCGGGGTAGACCCAGAACATGCTGGAGAGATTACATATCTCATTTGGCCTGGGAACACCTCGGGATCCCCCCGGCGGAGCTGGAAAGCGTTGCTGGGGAGAGGGACGTCTGGACTACCTTACTTGGCCTGCTGCCTCCGCGACCCGGCCCCGGATTTAATACCGATGCCTTTATATGACCTACATAAGCAAATGAGACCAACAGCAAGAAGATTGGCTATTTCTAATAGTTATTCTTAATGCCTGCCAGGTTGGGGTTTTCCACGACATCAGATGAAATGGCGCTGGGGTTTGCTCTGGCTGAATTCAAGTTGCTTCAGCTGCTAACTGAAGGTCCGTCTCCAGAGCTGCCGCCCGCTCTCCTCCCGGCAAGTAGTCTCCTTGTGGCAGGGAGTGAAGCGGAGGGAATATGTAACCTAACGTTAGGTGAAACACTACCGCCTTTGTCCACAGGGACCGCCAAAATCAACAAAAAATGAAAGTTCCACAGAGCTGCTTTAAGTAAAAGTACAGAAGTATTATCAGCAAAATGTACTTAAAGTATCAGAAGTAAAAGTGCTCATTGTGCAGATTGGCTCCTTTCAAGGTGTTCTATTATTATAGAATATTATATTATTCTGTTTTTATCACTAATAAATACATGTTAACACTTTAATATTGTAGTTTGTCAATGTGGAACCAATGTTAGATACTTTGTGTACTACTAGGTAATAGTAGTATAGTACTGCATCATATCATGTGTTTTTATGTAAAAAGTAGCTAGTAACTATAAGTGTCAAATAAATATAGTGGAGTAAAAAGTGCAATATTTCCCTCTGAAATGTGGGAGAGTAGAAGTATAAAGCAGCTTAAAAGGGGGATACTCAAGTAAAGTACAAGTACCTCAAAACTGTACTTAGTGCAGTACTTGAGTAGCCTGAATGTACTTAGTTACATTTCACCACTGCTGTATGGTATGTACTGTAGTAAAGAGCTCTACTCGTCCCACAAACATGGCGTCTTCTTTGTTCCATGTTCCTTAACACTTCCGGTCTTTTTTGTTTACCTTCTTCTTCGTATCACGTAAATCATGTGAGGAGTTGTTACAAAGTTATTTTCCTGCTTTGTTGTGTGTTGACAATAACAGAGAACACACGTGCTATAAAGACACACAAAATAAACTACAGTGGAGAGACAGGATATTATTATATTATTATATATTCTCATTGTTTAAATATACACTGTTTTTATCATGTAAATATCATCACTCAAACACAAAACTATGCACACTGTGTATACTGTCATATCCACCTGTCTCATGTGTATAAA
>NTHP01000301.1:382262-396870 GCA_003416845.1 Oplegnathus fasciatus
CTACCTGTTACAGTAACCATATTTATTTCAGCATCCTTTGCACTTTGCTCCATTGCACTATTGTCTGTCTACACTTGCTAGTATATATATATATATATATATATATATATATATATATATATATACACATACATACATATATGTACATATATACATATCTGTACATAGTAGTTTAATGTTTATGTTTACCTTGTCGAGCTTGTTGTCCTTGTTTTAAGCTGCATGTGTGTCTCTTTCTGTGTATGTACATTGACAGCAAAGACAAACCGGAGTCAGATTCCTTGTATGTGTACACATACCTGGCCAATAAAGCTGATTCTGATTCTGAAGTGGGCTTCATTAATGGCAACAGTAGTAAACAGCAATGTACCAACAAACACTGTATTACTGTAGAGTAATAATCACTGTCGCTCACCTCCGAGTCCAAGTTATTGTGCTCCTCTCGGTGTTTAGTGAACTGGGACAGCCATGACAGCTCCTGCAGAATCCGCGGGACCACTTTGTTTCCTCCTGGGTGACCTGTCTTCGCACGACTCTTTCTCTTGGCTTTGACGAAGTGGTCCCTCGTGTTCTTCCAGACCCTCCGACAAAAAGCCTCATCCCTCCCCAGCGCAGTGGCTACCTCTCTCCATGAGTGTAATGCGCGATGACATCACCTTTGGCGCGCGCACCCTCGCGCCGGGGACACAGCGTCGAGCACAAACAAGGCTGCGATCGGACAATGTTTTGATTGATTGGATACAGCGAAATCAGATCAATCAATAGAGTTTGTGAGACGAGTTTACATGTTTCTGAGTTAATGGAGTGCAATGCATGACCCAAACAGAAAAACACCTGAGGACATAATATGAAAAAGTGCATATGTGATGTTCTAACATTATATTTAATAAGAATCCAGGTCAGGAGTCTGTTTCACTCGACATTTTGCACAAAGCCCTGATATTTATAGAGTTTAGGGTTTAAAAGAAGCACAGAGTGCAGAGTGTATTTTAATGCAGATTAAAATACAAAAAAATGTCAAATGATTGTCAAGACTTGATGTTACCAATGATTGCTTTCTAATTATGTCTGATTCATAGTCCTGATAGTCTGGCATTTTGATACAATTACATTATGCATACATTTATTTCTGCAAAATAACACACAAGGGAGCATTTTCTAGTGATGTACAGCTGTGGACACATCCCACACATCTTCCTGCTCTCAGTGATCTCCAACCAGCCGCTAATCCCAGGACATGAGGGAAATGATGCAGAGCCTGAGTTGTTAATCCAAGGTTTATATGCTCAAAACATGGTCTCTATAATTCATTAAAACTGGTTTAAAGATAGAACACTGTTTTAAATCATGAATCATTGTCATCATGAAGACATGCCTGACCATACTCTTTATTTGTGGTTTGTGTTTTGATTTTATCAATATTTTCATGCTTATTTCCTTTTATTTTTGTCTTTGTTTTCATTTGATTTTAATTCTTCCGTAAAGCACTTTGGTCAACGTTTGTTGTTTTCAAATGTGCTCTATAAATAAACTGACTTGACTTAAATACTATTTTGCAAACAGTTTTGTGCTAGGCAGTAGACCATGAATCTCTTCATTGTTGCTTACTGCTGATGTTTACACTGTGAGAAACATGCATACATCATATCGCCTGGACCTGAACATGCAGTGGGAGACAGTTGGACACCATGTTTGTACATGTGGAAAAAAATTTATTACAATAATTTTCCAAGATTACCATTAATAAATATTTATGTTTACATTTCAGTGAAATGTATGATTTATCACTTTCTACACAGGACATTACACAAAGTCAAGAATACACATTGTTTTAGTCTTTGTAATAAAGCTTGAATAAGTTGATCTAGAAAAAGGAGTCTTAAACAGCAGTTGATACAACCTATCAATGGAGTTGTAAGTTCAATAATGATTCGATTGTATATATATGGCAAGGAAAACAAGAAAAGTCAACATCTGGAAATCCTTGAAGCTCCCTTGACTGTTAAGATAGGCCGTTTTATTTAAAAACATTTCCATTGGCCTAAGGCACAGGAATACTAAAAGTTTATATCAATCATACATAACACATTTTAAACCCCATACGGCGATTTACAGTTTTGAATTTAATAGTATACACTAAGGTGCTTTTGATATTTACACCTCTCATTGCATCTGAAATCTAGCACAAAAGAAAGATCTCTAGCTGACAAAAACACAATTTGACCTATCCAGATCTGTACATTGTGCGTAGCCCAGGAACTATTACTCTAGAAATTAATCAATGATGTGTTGTCTGACTGAAAAATGATGGCAGGGGAGTTCTTTTAACTTTTTGCAGCTTCTCTGTGCCATTATATAATTTGAATATCATTTGTTTGGGACTTTTGTCAATTAAAACACTGCATCAACACGCAAAAGTTCAAAGACGCTTCAGTTTCTCAAGTTTCCTTTCATAATAAATGTATTTTTTTATTTTGTTTCGATGGGATTTTAGAGTATTCACTGGGCCTTCAGAGTACAGTTCATGTTTTATTGCAGAGCGGGCAGGGGCGGGTTTGTGGTGGTCCTCCGGGTTTTAACAGACAGCTGCACAATCGAGTGTCAGCACAGTTAAAAAAACACCTGGTGACATCTACACACACTATATGTGTATACTTTCATCTTCCTCACACAATGCACATGCAGGCCCTCAGGCACCTAGATGGTCCTGGGCTGCTCTACATCTTACTCCTGGTGGACAGTACATTCATCCTCTAACCTGCATGGAAACTGGGAGGGAGGAAAGGAATGATTTACAGTGTGTGCCCTCTGCTACAGCACAAATAATACTCTCTGTACCCTTTGTGCAATGGTAACAGACTATGGAGAGAGGTTTGGGTACGAGTGAGCTTCTAAGAAGTAACCATCAGTTACAGGAATATATGATTTTGGTTAAAATCCCATTTTGATCTTACTTGAAAATGCAGACTTCAAGCTTCATAATGATTGAAGAAGTGGTGCCTGTTGAAGATTCCCTCTGTAGTTCAATGGCTAGTTAATGCTACTTTATTGGAGCAAAAAAGAGCCAAACAGAAAGACCACCGAAACCCAAACAAGATGTTAGCAAATCAGAAGTACAGAAGGAGCAATAAGTGACTATATTGAATTCCAGCAGCATTTTAAGTGTTTGTTTGTGTGTTTGTGTGGTGTGTGTGATTGTGTGGTGTTTGTGGGGCTGTAAAGAAAAGTATGAGTAAGTCACAGTCAGGCCTCTCAGAGTAGAGTGTCGTCTGTGCATCCTCCCTCGAGGCCGTAACGGAACTCCTGCAGGTTGGAAACCCCGTAGAAATGGATGAACGCCGCTGCCACGACCAGGACGTGAAAAATCTGATGAGAATGGAACTAGAAGGAGGGAAAGAGATGTATCAGTGTCATTCATTATCATTTACCCGTGGTTGATCAAACAAAGGAAAAAAATACATCAATCCCTACAGTGTAAAAAGCAACACTCAGTCGTGTACTCTATAGTGAGCTGTACTTTAAGATGTCAGTCTCTCGTGAATAATCACTATTTTGACAGGTGTACTGCCACAAAGGCTGTGTATTGACCCGCCATATCTTTTTGGTAAAAAAATGTTTTTAGAAAAAGTGTTTTTGGAAAAATGTACCGAAAGTTAGTATCGAACGTCTGGTGAAACTCAGAATCAAGTTTACATATTCTTTGATCAGACTGATCAGACGTTTCTCATTTAAATTAAAATCTTACCAATTTTAGACTGCATTTTATCTAGTTAAAGTTCCTGCTGCTTGTGTGGTTTGGTTTTGATTGGTTTTGATTTGGTTTTTATATGTTTTTAATCGAAACTTGGCACAGAAACTTGGATATTGTATCGGCACTAGAGTAGAAAAATTGTGTCTCATATCAGTAATATTCTCATTCATCGGTTTTGCAGTTCACATTTACAGTTATCCAAAAAGTAAAAGTGGAGCACTGCATTGTGAACATCACGTAAAAACATCTAAATATGGCAGATTTTCCTTCTCCATTATGGTGAAGAAGTATAATATAATCATTAGTCAATTTTCTTATTTTTTTTTCCTAAACTGTAACTAACCGCCTGACTTTCTTAAGTTCTGTTTTGTAAATGTAAACACATCAAAAACGTACCCAGATGTCACACTTTCCAGGAAAATAGCGCTCAGGGATCCTGGCTGCATACAGACCAGCACCAGTGATGTACATGGCACCCATCAGGTAGAACCAACCCATCTGGCCGACTGTGGTGGCCTTAACAAAGCCCTCCTCAATGGTGAAGTGCATGGTGGGGACAATGCCGCTTAGTCCAAGACCCATGAAAACACCTGAGAGAAGAATTGGACATCAGTTACTTTGTGTGATTTTTAAGTCAATGTCAATGACAAGAAATGATAATTACTATCAGTGTTTCCTCTGCAAGAAAATTAGCACCACTGCTCAGAAAAGGCAAAAATGGTGACAGATATGTGATAACACTAGAATTATAACCAACAGCTGCATAAAATTACAGAGAAAAAACAGCATCTAAAAAGCACATATCATCTTCAACTGGTTTGCACCTGCTCGTGTAGGTCTGTGACGAGGTGTAGAGAACCGGTCCCACTGGGCCACTATGATGGCGGCGATGCCGAGGACACATACAATGGTGAGGTAGATAAGTCGAGGCTGAGGGGAACAATAGAACGAGTAGTACAGCCAGGGCACGAAGGAGCCCATGATCAGGAGGGCGATGCCCGAGTAGTCAAGCCTGGAGAGAGGGGGTGACACAGAGACAACGGCTGAGTGTTTGGATGGAGGATCTGTTTCCACATGTTTCTAAACACATGTATGTTTCCCAACAATGGGCAACAACTCTGCTGTGGATTTTGGATTATTGACAGGAACATCTATATCACCTCAGGCAATAGTTGGTAAATTTCTACTGTTCTAACTGTTCATGTAGGACATACTGTACATGTTTACAATAGCATAGAGCAGAGGTTTTCAAAGTGGGAGACAGGCCTCCCCAGGGGGGCTCCAAACAGTTCAGGGGAGGCTCAGTGAATGGAAGTGAAAAAATATTACATTAGTTATCAAAAGGAAATAGAATAGGCTAAATGTGTGTGATTTGGTTAAAGAAATAGTTCAGAGATACAGTAGTTTTGGGGAATTTTACTGTTTTTCCCACTTTCCCAGAGTCAGAAACTAATAAATGCCTTAGGACAGACCTGTTTTTTATGTATTTGGTGTAGTCTGAAGTTATGTCAAACAGCAATATTAGGCTATCTTGGCTTAATTATTGATTGTCTATGGGTTCAAATAACATGATCATGACCCCATAGGCATCCAGGAATTGAGTAAAACTAAGCAAGTAAACTAAAGGGGGTGAGGGGGCGCCTTTTTCCAAGCTTTGTCTGAGGGGAGGCCCACAGTCTCAGACTTTGAAAACCCCTGGCATAGAGTAAATACTCTATAAGTATTTTAGAGGTTGTAGTTTGTGCAATAAATGATAATTAAGCCTAAATTAACTGGATGCTACAGCAGTCTGCCCGAGTAAATGCACTTATCTTGCAGCTTTGACCACAGATCAGTTTAAAGAGCTTCACAATGCCTCACATTCACCCACAGATACCTTTGTGTTTTTAATGTGATTTATCAAGGCTGAAGGTGGTTGTGTGTAATATTTTATTTTATTTTAATATCATGTCTTTAATCTACAGAAAAGGTTTATTGAATTTACACATTTATTTGTAAAATATTGGCTCAGGTGCAGGTCATTTTTAAGAAAATTTCCAGTCATTTGTCTTTTGTGTCTTTTCATTACTGCAGCGATTACATGCCAGAAACATTTAGTCAGACTCTGAACTTGAGGAAAACGTCACGTTACCTGACAAATGGTTCATGTATGAATCAGAATATTTAACAATAACAAATACTGTAAATTCTTGAAAAAAATCAAATCCACTAATACAGATCGCTGTAGGATCATGTTAGTCTTGGCTGAACTATGATTAATTTTGCCCTGAATGATGGTTTGGGGTGTATCCCTCATTAATTGCACTGAACTCTAGATGGCAAGTTGGAGCTGAATGTCCAGTATGAAGAAACAGTCCTGCCTACTACAAGAGCAGTAAGCCTAAAACAGGAAAAGAACTTTGACAGCTGCAAATTAATTCTTTAAAACAGTGTTTGACAGCAGGAGGCCTTACTTGGAGAAGGTGCGAGACACTTTCTCAGAGTGGCAGTAGACGGTATGAAAAAGCCAGGAGAAGCTGAGGCAGAGCACAGCTCCCAGGAAGAACATCCCGAACACCACTTTCTCTTGCAGCGGAGCCATAAAATACATGTTGGGCCGCAGCATGGTTAACGTGCCCAGACAAAGGAACAAGATCAGCCCTGAGGGGGAAAAATAGGCCAGTTTTACTCAAGAGATGACAAGAGAAGAGACCAGAGCTATCCAGAGTTACACAGTTAAAACATAAAACCCAACTTTCAACAGTTTCAGGAATGTGATCTATGGCTTTTTACTCTCACCTAACAGGTGAGTCCAGATGTTTCCTGTCTCAGTGTGAATTCTGAAGATGCTTCCAAAACAGGCCCTGAAGGAGGGCATAGGGGGCCGATGTCCATGCAGGAGGTAATCGTTGTCCTTAAGCCACTCTGGCAGGACATGAAAAGGGATGACCCTCCAGCGCCCCTCCCAAACCTGAAAGGCAAGAATAGCTTTCACTCACAGACACATACATTTCCAATCACCACATGGCTCTCAAACTGAAACCTGTGAGGTTGATGCAAAGACTAATGTTTTCCAACAGACTATTACTTTACATGCAGTTTAAATATGTAAAGAGGTTAAACGCCAGTCAAAGGTTTTAAACATCTTAGATAGTAATTCAGTATCTTGGTTAGATTTCAAGTGGTAAAATCAACACCCTAAAATATATAAATTGATATACACATGAACTGAGAAATGTTGTGTCTGTTTGAGTTATTGTGAACAAAATAATGTTTATTTCTTTTACCACCGAAGCTGGCATCATCTTTGTCTTTAACATAAAGGAAGTTGGCCCGATCTTTTTGATCAGGGTTTTTCTCAATTTCCCTGTGCGTTTTGATGCCGTTTACTGAGAACTAAAGTTTTCCTTGTTGTAAGCCGACACTTGTCTCCCATTTTGACTTGTGCGTGTCTTATATAACACACATGTCCCGTGTCTGACGTGGAATCGTAAAAAAAAGACACATGACTCCCTCAAACTACACAGGAGTCACAGGTTAATCCCTGGTTGTTGCCGTTCACCCAGATCTGCAACTGTATGTCCGTTAACACCACTGCTAAACCACTGAATTCTACTAGACTCAGTTAACACCTTTGAGAAGAACAGGGTGTTGAGTTTCAGCTCATTTAATGTGGCTGATGCAATATTTATGCTGGTCTTCTGTTTTCCTTTCTCTGTCACATTTGAATGTTGAATGTACCAGTGTTAATGTTCAATCAACTTAGTCTGACTGAGAAGTGCCGAATTTGTTGTTGAAAGAACCAGAAGTATCTACTAAATGTGTTGTAACTATATCAATACCTGTTATTATAGAAACCTGTGTTCATCGTCTCACACTAAAGCTGAGGTTGGGAGCAGGGAAGTGAAGCCAGGTTGTACAACATGTGCCGACCTGTTCACACCAACCTCAAAAACAGGTTTATTTTAAGTCCTGGAAAAAGTCTGACTGGCGGTTTAGACAAGTAAGATCTGGATTTGTGCTGTAAACTGAATGCAAGTTTTGTGTTTATTAAATTGAGGAGACATTTTTACTTTGTGTACAAACTCCTCCATCTTCTCCATGGCATGGTGAGCCTGCAGTGGTAAAGTCAGGACCTCTCCCACTTCATCATCCTCCTCTTCCTCGTCAGCGAGCATTGCGGCTCCCTTTAAAGAGATCACATGAGAATACTGAAGCTACTGCGCCATCACAACTTTTCTCTGGGAAGTTTCAGAAACAGTCCTACCTCTGGATGGACGCCTTTAGATGCTGCCTGCCGCCCCCCTCCCTCCTCCAGCAGCGGCCCCAGCTCCATCAGCTCAACATCTGGGACACGGCAGTCCTCAGAGATCCGGCAGTCTGCATCACTTGCAGACCCGTTTCGGCCTGACATAGGGAGACTGCCTGATGACCCACTCACAGCCTCTGTATTCTGCTTCAGATGGTACACTTCAGTTTCCTCCTGAGCAACCAGAACCACAAACAACTTCAGTGGCTAAGTGTGTTGACACAAACAAGAAATCTGACTCCAGTTCTCAGCAGCTCTCAATATACTGCAGAGAACAAATTTATACTTATAGCCATAGAGATAAACAAAGACCATAAACTAAAGAAAGATAAGCAAACATAAACATCGTCGCCATTATACACAGGCAAGAGGTGGAAAACAAACAGTATTTATATACAGGTCTGATAATCACTGTGTTTTGTGAAGGTTGTGTGCAAAAGTACATTGCAATGCAAAAAAGATGGAATAATCATTATATTAGAGCTGCAACGATTAATCAATTAATTGTCAACTATTAAATTAATCACCAACTATTTTAATAATCCAATAATCATTTTGAGTCATTTGTTAATAAAAACTGTCCAAATTCTCTGATTTCTGCTTCTCAAATGTGAATATTTTCTGGTTTCTTTAGTCCTCTATGACAGTAAACTGAATATCTTTGGGTTGTGGATAAAACAAGACATTTGAGGACGTCACCTTGGGCTTTGCGAAACAGTGATCAACATTTCTCACCATTTTCTGACATTTTATGGACCAAACAACTTATCAATTAATCGAGAAAATGATCGACAGATTAATCGATAAAGAAAATAGTTAGTTGCAGCCCTACATTATATAGATAATAAGTAGATTTTCACAATAAATGGGTGGCCAACAATACTACCTTATTGGCCGATAATTGGGAAAATGTAATTATTGATATTCCAATGATGGAATTTCAGCTGATAATTATGTCACATAATGTAATAAGGAGCCTTTTTACAAAAGCTGCAGACTGCGGATTTCACCTGAGACCTGGTTCTGAAAGGGGACAGTGAAAACTAGGGCTGCAAATAACGATTATTTTTATTATCAATTAATCTGTAGATCATCTTCTCGATTAATCAATTAGTTGCTTGGTCCATAAAATGTCAGAAAACGGTGAAAAATGTTGATCACTGTCTCCCAAAGCCCAAGGTGACGTCCTCAAATGTCTTGTTTTGTCCACAACCCAAAGATACTCAGTTTACTGTCATAGAGGACTAAAGAAACCAGAAAATATTCACATGTGAGAAGCTGAAATCAGAGAATTTGGACACTTTTTCTTAAAAAATGACTCAAAAAGATGAATCGATTGTCAAAACAGTTGGCGATTAATTTATTAGTTGACAACTAATCGATCAATCAACTAATCATTGCAGCTCTAGTGAAAACCCAGAGTATTTTTTAAGGTCAGCTCTTCTAATGTTTTTTTCTGTAGCCTAGCTTGTCAATAAGGAGAGAAGGTCTGACTTTAATTAACCTACATAAATAAACTTAGGGTTTTTAGATTATATTGTCACACACAAGTTTAAAACAATTAAATATATTCTTTACTCTGTGGACGGTGCTTTTGGTAGTGGGAAAATAAACATGTCAATCTCACAGACAGATCGGTCCTGAAAGGCCACACTGGTGCATCACTGATAATACATACTGCTCTATACACAGAGGTGGTTTTATGTGCATATATTGATGCATACAGTAACACACAGTCTGCCTTACATACAACAATGAAAGGACATGATGCAACCTGCATGCTATTACACTGTTATATATAGCACAGTAAGGTGCAGGGTTATTGCAGATCAATAATGAGCGTTTAAAGTGACTATTACTTTACCAGAATTGCACACACGTTTTTACTAAACACTAATCTTATTCCTGATTTAAAATGGCTGGTGATTAATGTGTGAAATCTGTGTTTTAATCGATCAGACGTTCCCAACAAGAGAACAAAGGAGCGGCTAAACTTATTTACATCCATGTCACCAGACAAAATCATCGGTCGACAGTTACAGTGGGACAACACTGCAGACATAGGACACAATACTGACTTTTGATGGAGAGCTGACAACAGAAATAAAACGTTTAACCACGTTAGAGCTTAGCAGAGGCTGCCAGACGGATGTTGATTAGCTGTAGCTCAGCGTCACACGGAACATGGAGTACAAAATGTAAACAACCGCAACATACTGACGACCTGACGTCAATTCATCGCATCTCCACGGTTTGGTACATTTCATAGCAACGAGCTGAATTAAAATTCAACAGTACGTTTTTTAAGTGAGCAGGTTAGGGATCGCTCATTGTATCTGCTTGCTAACGTTACCTTTTAGCTAGCGCTGAGCTGTCGCTAACCAGCCGAGCAGGCGACACTGTGAATTAACTCACAAGTCTTTACGACGACACCGACATATAACGTTATCTACAGAGCATACTGTACCGACATCTGCTGTAGCAATTCGATTAAATGGACATAAGTTACCTGACAAGGTAGCCTTCAAACCAGGAAGGTGAATTATTTATCGATATGCGAAACACAATCCTTTCCGGAAGTTGAGATCTCTTCCGCAAACCTAATCCCCGTCTTTTTTCCCAAAATAAAAGCACCCATCACACGTAGAAAACCAAATACTTTTGATCATTTGTTTACATTTACTTCATGTATTTCAAACCTGTTTACAACATGTAAATACGATAATGCGATTTTAAAAAATGTATGTCTTAATCATATCAAAATGCATTTACAATAGTATGTCTATGGGAATCTTATACAGGGTTCCTACACCTTTTCCAAAGCCAAATTCAAGCACTTCTCGAGCATTTTCAAGCTTTTCCAGCACCTGTGGTAAATTATACTCAAATCAATTAGGCTCTCTCCGACTTATATTATTTCTTTATCTAAAAAGCGAACTAATCAGTCAGATAGCGATTTATTATATGAATGCAATTAGAATTTCAAGCAGTTTCAAGCACTTTCATTCAAAATCCAAGCACTTTTCAAACCTTGAAAACAAAAAAGGATTTCCTAACAATATCTAAAAATGCATCCAAGTACCTTGCATTTAAATATATATATTATGAATGTATCACAAACAGTTAAACAATTCGAAGGTATTTGAGATCATATAACTATGTAGTCTATTTAATGCATTTTTAAAGGAATACATTTCAGAGACAGTAAGCACATTATGACCATGTCTTGTACATAAAATCCATTTGAAATGCACAGAAATACTGTACGTGTTAACTTCTCAATACAGTGAGTAACTTGGGGATAAAATTCACAGTGAGTGTCACAAAATCAGGAGAGGCTGATGGGTGGGGATGAACAAAACAGAATGAGAGAAACACATGCCGTCGGATAAAAGCCTCTTTTCTCTCAGACAGATGGCTACTCTGATAATAATCTTATACTTGTCCCATTTTCTGGGAAAAAGCGACCATCTTCACAGTTCAGACTAGATACAACCCCGGACACCGTTAAAACATACATGGTGAAGGTCCATATATTCAGTTCCTCCCACATACAAAACAGTCAGTGGGATCAAAGAGACTAACTTGATCTAATGTTTTCATGTTGTGTCTCAGAGGGTAAGAAATACTTTCAGTACATACTGTGTGTGAAACGTATTAAGTGGTGCATTCAAAGGAGCATTTTTTTTTACATTTAAAATGCCTATCAATAAATGACTGATAGGAGAAATATGCCATTTCACATACAACATTGATTCCAGTATGTCTGGTGTTCACATGACGGTTAAAAAGCTTCCCCAGAACAATTCATTACATAACCATTTTCCTTATTTCCATTAAGCCCTCTCTTTTATAAATAATCACCTTCATTAGGGACACACCTTTCAGGCGTGCACACATTGCAGAACCAGGTTGTGATGCCAATATCAAAACTAAGTATAAACAATAGGCCTTTTGTACAAATGTCTTATGCCTATTCAAGAGCTTTGACGCTGGAAAAACAGCACATGATGTAGTAAATGAAACTCAACACTATGCAAACATTACTCTTTATTTTCTTCCACAGGGAAAACATGTTCACAGATTTTTTTTACAGCAACGTAACACATTATTAGCTCCACTTAAACTACTTTAACTGATAAATTAGAAAAAGACAGTACAAAAGAGGCACACAAGGTAACATGATTGGTTTTTTTTTGTTTGCTTTTTTATACACAACTAGACACAGTCTACTGCTGCTGGATTATGCAAACTCAGGTCCATGTCTCACAATAAATTAACACATAAATAGATCACTGTGAGAGACCAGTCAGTGTGTAGCTGTAGTTGAATTAGCAGTAATTTTCTCTCATTCTCAAGTGATCTACTATCAAAAGCTTGTGGGAGTCTCGCTTGTGAATCACATATTGGCAGTGTTTCAAACATAGTTCACCTCAAGAGTTTAAGTGGTTCTAACAAAAAGGATAGTGTCTCGTGATCTCAAACACTTGTGCACCAACACAGGCACTAATAAAGATTCTGTTAAAGCTCAGGACATTTAAATTTGACAAGTTAATAGCTGCCAAGCATCAAGACTCTGCTTTTGTCTTAATTTGCTACTTTATATGCCATGTGAGTAAGTTAATATCTAGTTTCAACTAGTTGATTAAGTCCATTAGTAATTCAAGTTATCTGGCACAGCCACAGACAATTGTAAGTATAAAAACAAATTTGACAAATCTTAAACTTAAGCAGCTCAAGTTCATTAACATGGTGACTCAATCAAGGCAACATTATACACAACATGTAGTTAAAAAAGGAGATGTTGCTCATTTACATTATTTTACATTGAATCTATTTCCTTCATACAGCTCGGTGAAAAGGAGCACTTTATCTCTCATCTGCCAAACTGCAAAAAGTAAACATCTCTCTGTTGGGCACATCCTCATACAAAGTTGCATTATTTGGCAGAGAGCCACATCTAATGCAGCACTGTTGTATGATTAAGCACCCGCCGGCTTTACACTTGACTTTTTTTTGAAGCAAATCGTAATTCATCAGAGATCTACTTCAGCAATGGCCTACATGCTGGTTATATGAGAAACGTTATTTTAAAAACATTCACATTTCTCATAATCTAACTACAATGTGCAATTTTGGTGGACATTTCTGCATTAAAACTACTGCAATGTCTGATTATCATTTATAATTGCTACGCATATGAAAATAACCCTGTACTTAATGACGAATGAAACACTGAGAAATCTGTTTTTTTAAGAGACTGAATAACCAGTTTTCACCTTAAACACGTCGTTTGCGAACAACAGTCGCAGGTTAAAACAGCGCTCAGTAACAAAGAGTATTTATCCCCCTTTCAGTTCATAACATTTAACAAACATAACTGTTAGTACAAAACAACATACAGAGAGAGGACAAAAACAACACGTACACTTTACAGTTGTACTCCAAATTACTATTAGTACTGCTCTGCAACCAGCTTCACTGTGATTGTGTCAGGGAGGTGTTCGATTCAACACTGAATGTGTTACTGTTATAGTGTAAGATGTTCCGTTTTTTTCATCCTCTCTCTATAAACCCAAATACAGGCACGCATATAAACAGGATGATGTGAACTTTCATGAAAAAAGTTGTTCTTGATGGGCATAAACTTGATTTTCTGACTACTTCACTTTGGTTACTTGGGAATTAATGAAGCTGCAGCCTCTGAGTTAACATGTTCAGTTTGTGGTCCAAGCCTTAGTTTACACTTGACTTACAAAGTGAGAGCCATCGTCTACAACCCAGTGGCATTGAGAGTCACCTGCAGCCCTTCTTTGGATAACCTGAAAGTTAGCGACAGAAAAAAGCAACAATAATTTTAGAACCATGATTAAGATGTGAAGATATATAATAACATACATTTCATTTGAGAGTGTGCAAATGTGTTGGCAGCTTATTCTCACTTTTGCAATAAGACTAAAGTTTTGGTGTTTAGTTTTATGTATACTGTCTTCTGAGTTTTCAACATTTCTGCTGTAACCAGTTGGACTTCATCTGTGGTCTTCTACAGACGTGCCTGCATTTAAAAACTGAACTGAAACTGGGCCGAGTCTCCAACAGCTGCAGTAGTTAGTGCCTTTATCATTTTAACATCAGATTATCACAATGCATATAAACATTCTGTCTGTATCCTAAATATAAAGTTCAAATATTAAAATATAGTGTACATGTTTCTTATCTCTCTGTATTTCACTTTTCACTTTTCACATGTCTA
The DNA here is from genome assembly GCA_003416845.1 of Oplegnathus fasciatus. Lineage (NCBI taxonomy): Eukaryota > Metazoa > Chordata > Actinopteri > Centrarchiformes > Oplegnathidae > Oplegnathus > Oplegnathus fasciatus. Next base: position 396,555 of record NTHP01000301.1, read on the forward strand.
CTAAAAACTAGCTAAAAACACCTGTTTCTGTTATACATTTGGAAAAACTTTGTCACAGAATGTCCACCTGGCAAAAATCTCTTCTACAATATCTCGAGACAAGATACATGAAGGCTGACTTTTGGTTTTGTTTCAGTGTCTGTTGGCGTGACTATATATTAAAAATCCATGAATAAAAACAAAACAAACACACACACAAAAAAACATCCATTTATCTATCGAGAAACCCCAAATAGCAGGAAAATAGCAGATTTCTGGTCAAACAGGCCAATTTCCAAAATACTACGTAATCCTAAATTTAGTTTCTTTTCCAGCA
>NTHP01000301.1:405207-434580 GCA_003416845.1 Oplegnathus fasciatus
AAAAAAAATTCACACGTTTCTGAACAGCTGTTTGAAAAGTTTCTGGTGTAATATACAAAAGACAAATACCACCAAGAAAAACATTTGAATGAGTAAACAATATTTAACATTCCACAATGTTTTTTCTGTCATTTCATGAAGATATTATTGTCTTGTGTCGGCAAAGCTTCAAAGAACCAAACCAGGAGAGATTAGCCTGGAAAGCAGCAGTGTTTAAGCCTCTGGGAGTCAATTCAGGGAAATGTAAAACAAAAAAACACCTGAATATAAAAATGGGATTACAAGCAACCAGTCATTAAGGTTACAAACAAAAGCAGCAGATGAGTAGTCAAAATCCAAAACCAAATCTAAAGCCAAGCATTAACACAAGCTTTACCCATTACTCAATCGTGTGACCTGTTGCCTGAGTGATTCAGGTGTGACTTGCCTTCTTGACCCTACAGTCAGGTGTAGTCATAGTCTCCCACAGCGTGAGTACACATACATGTTGCCAAGTCTAGGGTGTTTCCTGTGACTGCCTGTTTGTGAGTCTCTGATGTCATATGATCGCCATTATCTCATTCCTTCAGATAAGAGGCTCAGGACGTATGAGCCACGCATATGAGCTGGCGTCCAATAAAAACTGTGAAACTTGTTGGTTGGATCATTAACTAAGAGAGAACAGGAATGTGGCGGTGGCTGCATACCAACACACAGAGGAGGTTCGCCTCAGCCAGAAGTAGGAAGCTTCCCAGCAGTCAATGTTTTGAGGAACAACTAGATGAAGTGAGGTCACGAGCCGCAACATACAAGAGTCTACCATATGTTGGTCCAGCCACATGGTGACGTTCAGGAATACAGGGATCCATAAAATGTATCCCATTATCATCCTGAACATGACACATCCTCCACACGGCTCACATGATGGTGACTGCAGCCTTCACACCTCCAACTCACAGATTATTGGCTGCTGTGTTTGCAAAATTAAGGCAAAACAGCTTCTGCACAGCAAACCTAAACAACACCACCCTATAGTGCTGAAGTCAAACTGAAAAATAAATGTAAACATGTGCAAGATTTTACAGAAATGTTCAGACAATCTACAGTCTTTGGTATCCGCTGGTACGTTTGGCAAACAACTATTAACCACTACAAAAACTTCTTCTTTACCACATTCAATATGGCAGGTATTGCATGCTGGTCAGTGGGTGAATACAATCCTACTCAAGGACAAGATTTTTTACTGTACATTTACACTATAAAACTACAGGCAGCAGTTGGTGTTTAAGGATCACATCGATGATCAATTTGATAGCAACAAAAATCAAAAAGGAAATAAACCCACTATAGGGCTGCAACTAATGATCATTTTCATTATTAATCAATAAACACCCTTTTTCCCACAGCGACAGTGACTTTTTTTTATCTGACCAAAAGTCCAAAATCTGAAAATATTTCATTTACGATACAACACTGAGAGAAGCGGCAAATCTTCCCATCTGAAAGGCTGAAATAATCATATATTTGCTTAAATCATTATTCAATTATTAAAACAGATGCAGATTTCAGTGTTCTGTTCATTTCTATCATGTAGATCAAAGTACTGATTAATCAACTAATCATTTCAGACCTGAAACCCAACAATGTAATTATCTAATACAGCACTTAATATATCAAGTAAGTAATTTCATCCAACACTAAGACACGATGTACTTTAAAAAGCTGGGGGTTTTCATACGTCGTGGAGTGTTTTGAGTTTTCAGATTCCCACTCCCCAGTTCAAGGTGTGCTAATCACTGAAATCGACTGAAAAACCAGCAGACTCTCATCCCTCCGCCGCACACGGATGGCATAGCGTTCCAGAAGGAAGGAACCGAAACTACTTGAGTACTGTGATGCACTGTAGATGTGCAGTATCTTCCCGTCAAAATAAACAACATGAACTGTCGTTACACTCAGCAGTCTGTAACATTTTTTCTAATCAAATGTTTTGTTGGACATATTTTATCTGTGTCAAACATTTCTATTGTGTGCTATATTTTCCAACAGTTTTACATTTTTTAATACGCTGCTACGTGCACAAATACAAACACTTAAGTACGGTAAAATCAGAGAGAAGTTAAACACTCACATACAAAAAGGGAAGGAGTTGTCTCTGCCCTGAAGGTGCTAAGAAACTGTACTGAACTACAAAACACTAGCTGGAGGCATTTCCACATTATCTTAAGTGTCAGTGTAAGTGCCACACACAAAACAATCACACCACACTGACAGTTTGTGTAAAAGCATGAATGTCTCAATATTAACTCAAAGATACTATTAACACAATGAACCACTCCACATTAATCCAAACTCACCCAGAGGACACTAGATGAATTAAAAAAGGCAAACACTACATGAAACACAACAAACGGGACAACATGTGAAAAATCAACTTACTTGATGAGAAAAACTCAGAAAAACTGTAAAAATCTGAAGAGTGAAAACTTTCCCAGCTTGAATGGATTGCACAAAACCTGAGCTGTGTAGAGTCTGGACAGGAATGAGAGACTCGCCCACTAAGACAGCGCTGCCTGCTGAAGAGGAGTGGCCTCATATACAGAGGGCCGAACACAAGTTGAGTCAGTATCATATAACTGAGCGCTCCCGTCTCAGTTTGAAACTGTGTCAACAACAATGGCAAAGATACCGAGAAATTACACTTCACTTTACCCTCTTATCAGTGTCCTAATAAATGGGCGGTGGCAACCTGAGCGAAACGTGTGTCCCACTACAAAAGAACTACTAGTATCGAAAACAGACAAAACATATCATAGGAACATATGAGCAACAACACTTACGCTATGTCAGTTTTAGAGCTGAAATGATTAGTCGATTAATCTATTAGTTGATTATCAGAAAAATAATTGGCAACAATTTTGGTAATCGGTTAATCGTGCAAGTACTTTTTAAGCAAGAATTTTGTTCCAGCTTCTAAAATATGAAGATTTCCTGCTTTTCTTTATGTTATATGACAGTAAATTGAATATCTTTGAGTTGTGAACTGTCTTTTGGACCAAACAAGCAATTTGAAGACATCACCTTCCAAACTTTATTGTCCTCAGAGAGACAATTCGTGTTAAAGCACATATTACAGGTAGGCAGACACAGGGGCACGTCACAAAAACTACATGGAACAAATATAAAACAACAACAACAACACACAACAACACTGCATCAGCCATCGTAGCATCCTCGGCCAAAGCAATTCATATCATGAATAAATAAATACATGCTAAAATTGTGCATAAATAAATAATACTTGTGGATACTTGTGATTGGTATTTTGTTTACTATTTTCTTACATTTTATGGACAAAACAATTAATCGATCAATTGACAAAGTTGTCAACAGATTGATCAATAATGAAAATATTCATTAGTTACAGCCCTCGTCAGTTTATCCACATTATTGTTGTTCACTGTTCAACTCTGTCAATAATTTCTGGGCCCAGGTTTGTGGGACAACTTGCAAGGTGTCTTACTTTCAAGCATAACTATATAAAGACAAAAATCATGCGTTCATCACTGGTTATAGATGACTCCATGACTTGTTAACTGACTGTTGATGGCTCTCTCACGCTCTTGACCTCCTCTGTTTTCATACAATAAAGTGAGGCAGTTCAAAGATCAAATGTCTGCTCAATGCATTTCTACTGCCATCTCCTGGTTGTTCAAAGGGTCAGTAAAAATGGAAAACCAATTATGAACTTAAAAACAAATAATCTTCTAAACTTCTCTTCCTACTTCCAGCCTCTCAGTGCCAAGACCCTGTTGTGGCCTGACATTTTTGCCTCCACTTAAAAAAGAGGGAAACACATGGTGATGGGATAGTCCGCATGATTTACAGAGACCCAGAGGCAGCACCTGCTCCGTAACCGCATGGCTCGCATTCATTCTGAATCTCAATATTCATTTTGGCTTTCCAAGAATGTTGGTGCTCAGACACTCTGGAAAAAGGTCCAGCAATTCCCAGACACTCAAGAATCAGATCTCAAGTAACACGGCACCGAGAAAGCAGCGGCCAGCCGTGGTGATAAAAGCAGCAGATATTTGGTTCAGTAGTTTCACAGTGTGAGCACAACCCGGCTCATTTTCACTATGAATTATTTGCCTTATGCTGCATTCATTTGGTTGACAGTGAGTTTCAGTCAACATTTTAGCCAATATTATGGGCTGATATTGGCTTATCACAGATCAGTGACAAGTTAACAACATATATGTAGGCACTGGAAGCCTATCGCAAAATACCAGCCATGGCACACCACCTCCGTTACAGCTTGACCAATAAATCAGCCAGGCCGATAGATCGTTCAATATTGGCGAATATGTCAGCCGATAAATGAAAAGAAAATGAAGAACAGAAATGTCAAATTAACTGTTTTGAAACAGTGTCTCCATTCTATGGTTTGCCCACCAGAGAGTAGTGAAAAGTTTATCTTTCAACTGTAAAATATCGATAATTAAAAAGTCCTTCACTAAAATGATGGACAGAATAATTTAAAGATTACACTCAGTTGCCAGTTTATTAGCTAAAACTAATGCGGTCTAATACAACACTCTTCGACTGTATGTTCATTTTAGAGGATGTAGTTTGTCTGTTGAATTGTATTGTGGTATACTGACAGATGTTTCTATTATTTTTATTTTATATCTTATGTCTTAACTTCTCCTTTTACTTGCGTGATTTTCTATATACATGTTTTTCTGGGCATTGTTGGAGGGAGTCAGAGATTTAAGAACTTCATTGCCAATGAATGCTGCCATGTAATTGTTGTGCACATGACAAATAAAGATCTTGAATCTTGATTATTTATACCCCATTTATGTCAGTGAGGGTAGACTAAATAACAGAGACGCCTCTCTGTATAACGCAATACAATTCAACAGCCTCCAAAATGAGCATACAGTTGAATCAACACCTCTCTAAAACAGAGAAAAAAAACGGAGGATTTACTGCATTAGTTTGAGCTGGGTGTACCTTATAAACTGGAAACTGAGTGTAGGTGTAAGTGTGACCTGCCAGTCACCAGCTCCTGTATGGTTAATAGAATAAAAGAGCAGCAGCTTGTGTAAACAGGCCACATACCAAGCAGTTTGATAACCTAAAATCAGATATAATGAAAGTGCAGTCATGTAAGTGAATAGTAATCTCTTCTGATCGTGGGAAACTACAGTTAAGAGGTGGTACGAACACTAATGCCAACAGTATTGCCGCTGCCCTCCTGAGAGGGAGCTGAGAAAAAGATAAGTCACTTCAGATTTGGAAGAAAATCAGATTTAACACAATTTAATGTAATCACAACAAGTGTGCAGTAAAGTCCATCATGCTCGGTGTGAAGACTATTTAAACATCTTCCCACTACGCTGATGTACAACACAGACACTCGTCCAGTGTTAGAGCAGCCAGTTGGTGGATGTCACGGGTAGTTTATATAAACCAGAGGGTCCCTGAGAGGCAGAGAGAGGGCTTTGTGTAGGCAACACAGCAGCTGGCAAAACAAATTCTTTACATATTCCTGAGTCCTTTTATAAGTGTGCGGCTAGACTACTGCTGCCAGTGTGTGGAGCTGTCAGCTGCCAGGGGGATCACACAACATTTCCCCTCAATATTTTGCGGCTTCCACCAGGTGCTAATAGATCATTTCGCTGTAATGATGCTTAAATCAAAGCTGCGTCATAAAAAAAGTGCTATAAAGTTACACTAATGTACAACAAATCCTAAAGCTTTGAAAAGCAAACAAAGAAACTCTTGGAGCTGCTGGGTTCCCTCCCTCCTCTCTCCCTGCCTGCAGCTTTATGTTGCCTAAAGGCTTTAATTGACTGTAATAAAGACGTGGAAAAAAAAGACTACACGTATCTCAAATGAGCAAGCGTGCAGAAGTGGTGTGTCTGATGTGGATTACTGAATTACACGTTTGCGCACCACCATGCAAATCAAGCTCTATTCTAAACTGTGGCCAGCCCCAGACTGTGGCCAAGAGTGAACAAGCCAAAACACATCAACACCACTTCACAGAGAAAGAGACATGTGAAGCTCCTCTTAAGCAGCTTTAAAATAAGAAATATCAGATTGTTCCACACTGTCTGTATCATTCTGCATCAGCTAGTTCGTGCTCTTCTTGAGGCGATATGATGTTTACACTGAGAGAAATATTCAAACCCTGGATGTTGGTTATGGCTGTACTATTACATCAGATAAACACATTCTAGATGTTTGGTTATTTTTGGAAACTTCAGGCTCTGCACTAGAATCTAAAATAAAGTTTTAAGGGTTTGAACAAAGTTTGGCTGCACAGCATGAGTTTGTAATGACTCTCCCACCGGCAGGTCAGTGAGGTTTCAGGGGTTAAGCCACTCCTGTCCTCTTGCCCCCTGGTCAAAGCTCAGGAATGTGTAGACAGCAGAAACATTTCAATGCACAGAAATCACAAACTAACTACTAATGGGACTACTGAACTGAATAAACCTTTATAGAGATTAAAGTTAATGAATATCATTAGGTTTCCAATATATCTCTTCCATTTCAACCATTTTTTTGTTCGGTAGGTATACTGTTAAACTACCATCATACAACAGTAGTGAGTGTGAATGCGTGCAAGACAGCATCAAACACTCTCATGAGTTGTATTTCATTGTTCCTCTCAGATAAGTCTTCTTTAAAATGCTGTGTGTTTCTGAGGAAAGAGGATGTTGAAAGCTCATAACTTCTCTGCTGGTCAGATATCTTTACACAATTTATGGTACACCTTTAAACTTTGGTTCTCTTTTCACACAGAACTGACATAAACAGGTCAGGCACTGTCCATGAAACACAGGCTTATTACATATTATTATAGAAAGAAAGAATAAATAAATAAATAAACTCATGAGTTCAGTGAGAAAAAGAGATCTTCTGTTTCAGCAGTTTACCTCCATGTTAAAGTTAAAAACACTGTGGAAATGTATAATGGATGGTACTTGACAATAATGACATAATAAATACACACATGTAAATATACACGTGAATACTGTAGCTGTGTAAAAGCAGATTTACACAATAAAGTCAAATGGAGCTTCACCTGGACCAACTTGAGAGTTGAACTAATAGGTGTCAGATAACGATATAAAATCTCTCTGGGGTAAAATAAACAAATAAAGACATCTTGTGGTATTTATTGATCCATTTCATCCACAGGCTAACAGCTTCATACAGCTGCTGGGCCTCGGCTCTGAGGAGTTTCTCAAAGTTTAGAAACTTTATTTTAAACCTTTAATTATCTGCTCCCGAGTACTTATTTTCACAGGAACAATGAGTTCAGAAGCGTTAATAAACAACCGAGTGCGGACATGAATTAAAAGTTTGTAAACAAAACTTCTTTTTGCTCTTACCTCCGCAGCTTGTTAGCTAGCTAGCATCGTGCCTCCTCATCTGTATCCATACAGTCTGCTCTCCATCGGCTCCCAGATTTGAGCTGGAAGTTTATTTTCTGTTTACAAAAAAGAGCTGAAAACAACAAGTCCTCGGGGTGCGTCTGTGTGCTCTAAACGAGCGGATAAATCACAGCACAGACACTGAAAGTAACGTTTTACTCCACAAACGTAACTTTAGTTGGAGAGGCTTCTTCTTTTTTTTTTTCTTCTTCTTCTTCCCCTTCTTCTTCTCCTTCAGCCCAGTGAAGTAAAGCAATGCTGTGCTGCCTTCAGGTGCTGTCGGAAACGTGATCTGAGCTAACAACATCAAGGATTTACCATAGTAACCGCGTTTCCGACACGCGGCATATACACGGGCATGCATATCGAGTTATGTTATTAAAGTCTATAACACCATAGTGAAAGTGGTCAACACAACTCAATATAGTAATTTAACTGAGAATTAAAAATTCTGCCGATGTGTCACTTGATTGCTAAAATAAAACAAAACACTACCCTGTAAAACAATCAGTCGAAGGGTAAATCTGCTATTATTGTCATTTAGTGGTACTTGAAAGGGCTTCAAGTTGTCTTTACCACTATAGTGGTAGAAATCACGAGCTTAAGATGTTCCACTGAACGCCTCACGGATCATCCTCCTCTCCTCTGCTGTGTGGGCGGTTTACGAGCAGTAAACTCTGTCTGATGGTTATTCAGAGGATTTTGACGTCAAAAACAATTAATTATTTCTCTGACATGGCCAAAGTTTTTTTTGGTTTTTTTTTTTACAACCAAGGAAGACAACATGTATTGAAGGAGGCCAACAGTAGCATTATAGTCTTCTTATTTCAGGCTCTAGAGGGCAGCAGTGCGTTATAGACGTATAATCCTGTAAACCACGTGATCTTCCACAGAAACACTGTCGGCCACAGACCAACAAAAATAGTGAGTATCCTATTTTCATATGACCAAAGGCTTGTTTTGATTCAGTTAGATACTATTAAAGGCTGCATTAGTGTCTACACTGTTGGTGTCTGAAACCCACAAGCCCTGCAGAGGAATAAATAAAGTTAAACAGATAAATATGAAAAACAACACAAAAGTAGCTCACTTTGTCAAAATAAATTATAAATTATATGAGGAAATTGTCGTCTACTTGTTCACTAAATGATAATGGATCCAAGTGTACATAATAGTGCCACCAAATTTGAGCTTTAGTAATATTCAATATTCATTTGTAACCAAAGAGTAAAACCAAAAGTAATTATGAATATATAGCTGGGTTTCTTCATATTTGCCTTACAGACCTGATATGACAAAATAACTCAGCATGTGTATAAAAAGCTATAATGACCTTTAGCCATTCACTCATCCGGTACATCACTGTAAAACAGACCTGATAGAGACATTTAGCCTAACATGACTTTAAAAACCAACTGATGGTCATTATTAAAGCTAGAACTGCAACAATTAGTTGATTAGTTGTCAACTATTAAATAAATTGGCAACTATTTTAATAATCGATTAATTGTTTTGAGTCATTTTTTAATGGAAAGAGTCCAAATTCTCGGATTTCTGCTCCTCAAATGTGAATATTTTCTGGTTTCTTTAGTCCTCTATGACAGTGAACTGAATATCTTTGGATTGTGGACAAAACAAGATATTTGAGGACGTCACCTTGGGCTTTGCAAAACAGTGATCAACATTTTTCACCATTTTCTGATATTTTCTGAACCACACAACTAATCAATTAATCGAGAAAATGATTGACAGATTAATTGATAATGAGAATAATTGTTAGTTGCAGCCCTAATTAAAGCTAAATTACTCACAACTGCTGTTATTACAAACCAACAACCTAAAGCCAGTCACTCAAATGGACAATTTTGCTACGGCAATAAACATTTCATGATAAATTTAATGACAGATTGTATAAAGGATGAAACTGTTCATCACTATTTTTTTTCTAATGTAATTTGACTTTAATAATGTGTGTAGATTATCTATAAAGTGCAAAATATTTACATTCACAACAAAAATATTTGTTCTGGTTTGTCAACACAAACTTTTTGCTGTTAAACCAGTTTTTATTTTTCACATGTCACATAATTTTAATCCAAATTCATGGATACATGTCCCATTTATAGCACATCCAGTGGTTATTATATATACTTAGGTTAACAGTGTTGATGAAATCATGTTTCCACATGGAAAAGTCTGATAAAATATGAATTTTAGTAGTTTCTCAAAAAGTAAAACACATTGACTGCCCTGATTTGGTGATATTTAGATTACAATAAACTTTCTTTTTTTTTTAAAAAAATTCACTTTGTATTGAAATATACATAAGTCCATACAAACAATGTGGTCATTGTGAAGAGACTATCCAATCCTTCTGTGAAAATGGTTATGACCGACAATAATAAAGCTGAGTAACAGTATGTCACAGAAGCAAGTAAGGACCAGTAAAATAAATATAAAATACATGTATACAAAACAATATACAAGACTGACTAGATTACAATAAACTTTCAATGCTGTATAATATGTGAAACTGCTCAAATTAAAATCACATAATGTTTTGTCACAATGTGATTGTTGGACCTCCATATATACATCTCATTTTAAATATTCTTCTGATTAACAGATCAATGGATCAAGTCCTCATCTAATTGTAAACAAAGTCTGTTTTTTGTCAGTACTTCCTCGTTTTTTGCGTTGAAGAGCCTCTTGTCAGAAAACAACATTAAACCACATCTGTCTGTCTCTGTGGTTTTATCTCACAGGTAGTTTGCTGTTGTGACTAAATCGGAAACCACGGTCCTTTGATACGTTTTAATGGCTCTTTTAATTGTCTACAGAACTGATAAAACTGCATATTATTAAAAACATGCTTCACCTATGAATGACATTTGTGTCCAGAGGAGGAAGTTTCAGCACAAACCAAAGTCATGACCCTCTTTTGTCACTCGAAAACAAGTCATCCCTTCAAAGGTCATCAAAGGTGCCAGATGTCAGGTTTGCATAGGCAGAAATGAAACATCTATTTTAAATGAATTACTTTTAAACCTTCAACATGAGCTTTTTGTCAGCGAGCTGACTTTGTGCAGATCAAGTGCAGCTCGTGTAGATTTGAGCTGAATTTTTAAGGAACAAGGAAACCACAGCCAATCACCTGACCTGAGAGTTGCAGCGTTGGTATGATGTGATGTCTGTGTGAACGTTCTGCATGTTGGTGGTTAAACAGTGTAAAGTTTATATACGCCACCATTGTGCTACTTTATCTCTGAATTCAGTGCAGCTGCACTTACAGGTAGTTGAAAAAAAACCAATATCACTAATGTGACAGTTTATTTTATGTGTGCCTTTTTGAAAATATTGTTTATGTAATCTAAACTTTGGGTGAGTGATATCTGAGGAAAAAAATATTAATAATATGAATGTGGTAGTTATGAAGGGACAAGCTCCAACAGGTTAAAAAGTTGTTTCATCCAGCTGTGATGCCACCTGTTAATAAAACACAATAAAATAATAATAATAATAAATGCTAAAACATGATGCGACAGTAGCACAAGTGGAGAAGAATCACTAAGTCGGCAAACTGGCTGAAAAATGTTTGCTAACATTAGCCACCATTAGCTATGGTCATACCAGTCCAAGTACTTTAAAGATATAATCTCGAAGATTTTCATTTAAATAAACGTCTGTTAAGTCACCATCTATCGCTGAATGATGCAACACAATGGTGATTGAGCCTATGGCCCACTGATGAAAGGTCTCGCTTTTGCAGTATTACAACCCGGGTGTCGGCGGCGACTTTCCCAGAAAAATCACAAGCGGCGCACAGTTAGGCTTTTAACAAGGCTTTTAACACAACTGACTCGCTCTTCAACTCACCTGTGTGTGAAGCGCTGTACAGTTTTTTCCAGTCTCTGCTAGCGTTGTGAGTAAACGGTTATTATGGCCAAACAAACAAAGAAAAAGTCGATGACTACAGACGAGGAAACTGAAACTGAAATTTAAATGAGGTCCGAAAACACACCTGCAATTACCGATTATCGCCATAGGTGCCGTGAAAGAGAACGAAATGAAAATCTTCGAGATTACAACTTTAAGTATGTTAAATTGAGTGTGGGTTCATTTTTACTGCTTATGAATTCAGCTTTTCATTTGTAAGAGGAATGATGTTTTATTTCTTCTTCTTCCTCTTAAAAGACCAGAAAATCTGGAATATTATTACCATAGAATATTATCAAGATCAAAATCCTTTACTGACAAATTCTCTGATGCCACTTTATCAATATAACATCAATATATCTCCAGCTGAACCTGCAGGTTTATATATACTTTTATTGCCATTGTAACATTTATCATTTTACTATGATTTAATTGTCCCCTGAATAGTTACAATACTCATTTTACAAGTTGAAGGCGAGTTCACGGATCGAGGAACATGACTGATGTAGTTCTGAAAATCTTTTGTAATGAGACAGAACAGAACTGAGAGCTGTGATGGTGCTGTGGGAACATCAAGAGTTTGTAGTCTCACCAGTAACAGAAACTGACTGATAGCTCGCCCACTGGAAAAATCTTATAAGACTGAGTGCCAAGGTCACACCTTTCACTTGGTGTGAGACAGACTGGCAGAGGAACGGCCCTTAAATTCATCGAATTACTTTTATTCTGAACAAGTGACACAACTATTTTAATATTAATTCAGAAATTCAGATTTTACTTTTACAAACAAACAAAAGTCCAGAAAGTATCAAGTATATTTTTACAATAATTCAGCCAGTCAGTTTAGATTCGCAGTTCCTTTATTTTAATTAAGCATATTCAATAAAATACTGTACTGTCTGTGTTAAATTGGCTCTATGAACAACATGCACTTTGGAAACCACCACCTGAACTATTTCTTTCAATTGCTTGTTTTAATCCACTTGACCATTAACATCAGTATCACATCAACACTGAAGAAAACATTTGTCAGAGGACACTCTCCACTGAACTCCTGTCAGTGTTAGCTGCAAAAAAGCAATGAATCTGCATATAGTAACATTATTGTATTCTTTATATCTCTGTGAAACATTTCCCATCTATTCAGTTAACAAAAACTGAGCATCTGTTGTCCATTACTGTCATCACAGGGTTGGCAAGTTGAACCCCGGCTCCTCATTTCTGCATGACTAAGTTATGACTAAGTGTCCTTGAGCAATTCACAAACCTCATTGGCATTGCACTTCCCCTGCCATCGCCGTGTGTTTGCGTGTGTGTGGGTGAAGCTAGTGAGCTTATCTGTTCTCAGGTTAAAAGTGCAATCCATTAACATGTTCAACTGTACAATAAACACCAAATAAAAACCCTCAGCAGTGAGAATAAAGTACACTTTTGTCATCAATATAAAATAAAGCTGGAAACAGATTTGTATAAACTTGCTTTAAAATAGTATCTGGTAAAATTTAAAAATAGATACTGGAAAGCCACATTCACATTAACTCTGATGCATTTATTTCAACTTGTAAAAATGAATGTTTCTTCATCCTGAAGAGGGCTGTTGTCTGAAACGTCAATCTTTACAAGTTGAAATAAATGCATCACAGTTATGAGTGTGCAGCAGTTATGAGCCATCACTGGAGGGGGTGTGTGTTCTCCCTCAATTTTCTACGATTTTCTAAAAATTAAAAATAAACATCAAAATTCAAAGCATTAAAAAATAATATTACACATGTAACCACTGCAAATAGAGCTCAACTAAAACAGTACTCATTTGTCTGCTACGCTACAATAGATCCTGTTCTGTGACCGCTCATGCATTCATGTGCATTCTTTAAAAAAACCAAGACGCTGCCAGTCGGTGCAACAACAATAAAATACTGATGATCTATGCTGCTGTTGTGGGGTTATTTGTGATGGTGTTGAAACGGTGTTGTGAGAAAAGCCGGTGAGTGTGTCGGGAAATTCCTGACCCTCTGTACCCGCAGCCTGGCACCTAACCTGGTTCTCTCAATTTTGAAGCCAAACAGTTCACGACGCATATGGGACTGAAAAACAAGTGGGCACACATGAACGTTTGAACTTTCAATTATCTGACTTCCCCGTAACACTCATGTGAATACCTTTGGTTTCTCAGAAGTTACATTTTGCAGAGAGGGGCAAGTAACTTTGTTATCACACAGTAAGCAAGTTCTTTTAAAGAGAGCAGGGAAAAGTTTGGGCGCGTACAGATGTTTTGCATGTAGTGTTCCTCTCAGATTTGAGCTGCCAGTTTGTCTTGCTAAGTTGAGGCCTGTGAACTTTTGTTGAATGTTTTTTAGGTAAACCTCATCTAGAATTACTGCCAGTGGGCCCCTTTTCATGTTCTGAAACACTGCTTGATTGCATGTGAGAATTTCTACCCTCTTCCACTACCACCAGTTGTTGTTTCCTGTTGCAGTCAAACGTCTTGTCTGATTTTAAGTTGCCAGTTTAGCGTCTCCTCGTACGAATAAATGTGACTTGTTTCTCCTTCTCACGTGCCTTTTGGTGCTCTTGTTTTCTTTTGCAGACTTCACTTGTGAAAGTGGGATATCATAAATGAAATGACCTCATATTTCACGCCTGTTTTTTTTTCGGTGTGAGAACAATACACGTGTGCACTCTGTGATGAAGAAGACGAAGATCTAAGAGATCTTACAGTTAGCAGAAGCTGCAAATGTGTTAAAGATAAAAGAAATACTATAAGCTACACTGCCTTCACCACTTCATCAGGGAAGTACAGGTTTGAAAATACCACAAAACTTAACAGAATAACAAAAATATTCTGTCATTGTTACTTGGCATTTTTAAAAAGACACACATTCATAAGCAGATTTTTATATTGCGGTACTTTAACATTAAACATTAAAGAACGCCACATGAGAGCCGTCATCCATTTTTAAGAGGAACACATCCTTTGAATGCTGATCCAATGCTGATATTATTTTGGTGCATTATTGATTATCACACCAAAAACTGTGAATTATTGCTTTAAAACCCACAATCACTGTATAAAATCAGGCACTTATACATCAACAAAGGGCAATACTACATTAGGAAATGCGTGAAATGTTGCAAGTCCCTGTATTGTACTATTTGAAATTGCACAAATACGACCTAACAGCTAATTATCTTCATAACAGACAAAATAGAAAATGATTTGAGCCCCGCAAATGTCAGTTAAAGCAGCTACAACTGAGGGGAGGTGATGACAAAATTTAGTTTCATAATGCTGCCGAGCTCAAACATGTTTATAATAAAAGTTTAATTTTTTTCTAAATCTCCCTAAACTTGACTAAAATGACCTGAATCTTTTATCTAAAAACATGACTGTCTTGGCTGCACATGTCATGATTTGGAGCTGCTGCTCTGTCTAATGGGAGACTAAGTAGACTCTTTGTCTTTATGCTATGAATGAATTCACTTTTCCAGGACAGCTGAGTGAGTCCTTTTTTCGGTCCTAAAGCTCACTCAAAACTCTTTGCACTTATTGTGTGAGTGCAGTAACTCAAATGTAATTTATGACTGTAAGTCTTTGGTTTCTGCTTGTTATAATCTCATGAAGTGTCTTTGAGTATGTCTTTTATATTATAGTACAGTTAAATCAGTTATCAATACGCATGGTGGAGTGTGCCAAAAGTTGGGTGAGCAGTCCTATGGAAGTCCAGTATATTATTTTATTATTATTTATGATATTATATTTTATAACAATTAAACCCTGATCTCAAATTCTGTCAGCCTTAATTAACAAGTGTTTTGGCAGATTTTTCCCCCTTTACTTTTATTTTTCTATTCTTCTCTCAATCCATTTTCATCAAGTTTTATTTTATTGTATTACCAGTTTACAAATAAGTAACAAATAAATGCAAACAAAAATGTTTTTTTTTCAGCTTTTATTTTTGAATGTAACTTTATCACAAAAATATTTACATTTCATGAAACATTATTCAAGCACAAACATTTTATAACAACATCATTAAATTCCTGCCTTCAATATATAAAAAAAATTATGTTACAAATTTTAAAATGATATTTACACCTGTAAATTAATATACTTGTACTCTTCTCATGCTGCAAAACGTGAAGGATTTTCATCTAAACAAAAGATTTCAGTGGAGACACACACATACATCAACACTACTGTACTATATGGGATACTATAAGCAGTATAAACAGCATTTTTAATATTTGTAATTAGAATAAAGGAAATATATAGCTAACAAAAAAAATCACACTATTGAGGAAATCTTTTCATGCCATTTATCTGGTTTTACTTCATATTTAAACACTGAGAGAAATATGCACATGTCTCTCATTATGAAGATGAGCACGACAAGTTGTCACATTGATCTTAAAAATAACAGAACAATAACTTTACTTCCTTCACAGTTAAAGATAAGAGTTATGTCTTATCTTACTCAGACATCTGGAGCTGAGTTCTCCCACCAGTTGTGAAGCTGTCTGAAGTGCCCGCATTGGTGAACGAAGCAGAGGAGTTGTAGCTGTGCAGGAACTTTGGCTTTCCTGTGCAGGCCTTGTACAGGATCTCTGCCCGTCGCCTGAAGTGGTGGTCCAGGAAGAAGTAAATGGCAGGATTCACGCAGCTGTTGAGGAAGGCCAGGCAGCACGAGACAAGGAGCCCGTTTCTCTGCCACGACTGAGCATCACAGCTCAGATCCACGTTTAGGAGCTGCGAGACGATTATGATGACTTTGAAAATGTTGAAGGGGAGCCAGGACACCACGAAGGCCACTATGATGGAGAGGACCATCTTGAGGGAGTGTCTGCGGCGGGCCTCCGCTCGAGGGTTTGCAGCAGCCACACAGTGCTTGTTGAGATGCACGACGATGGTGCCGTAGCAGGTCACTATGATTAACACCGGAAACACAAAGGTGAGCAACGCCATGGCCAGGCTGAGGCCAAGGAAGAAAGATGAGTTGTTATCCTCCACGCAGGACGTCAGTCCATCACCGGACTTCTCCACTGTCCTGTAAATCAGGGATGGGATGCCGAGCACCAGGGAGCACAACCAGACCGCAGCGCAGGTGGCACGGATGCACCGGCTGCTCCTCAGGTACCTGGAGTCCATCAGTTTCACCACAGCCAGGTAGCGATCAACACTCATGCAGGTGAGGAAGAAGATGTTGGAGAAACGGTTCACAGCAATGATGTAGCTGCTCAGCCTGCACAGCATGTCCCCACTCGGCCCAAAGTTCCAGTAGCCGTCCTGGCTCGCAGAGATGGCCCACAGAGGCAGCGTGAGGACGAAGATGAGGTCGGCCAGGGCCAGGTTGACTACAAACGTGTCCACCAGACGCCCACCTCTCCCTCCTTTGCTGCCCACCACTGAGATCACAAAGAGGTTGCCGAAAAAGCCTGTGAAGAAAATGAGGTAATACAGTATGGGCAGGAAGATGTTGGAGCCCTGGAGGTGTGAGCTGGAACAAGTGATATTAAAATGAAGTAATCCATCATCAGTGGAGTTTTCGTTGTAATTGTAGTAGTCATACTCGGAAGAAGGTTGATAATCAGCGTGGGCACCCATTCTGAGAGATGACAGACAGGCTCCGCAGTGCAGCTGTTGGTTAGTCAGGGTGATTGATATAACCATGTCAGCATGCTGCTACTTGATATTACTTGTGAAAACCACAGAGAAAAATAGAGATCCTATTTCAGCTCTCTTCCTCTCAACTCTCAGCACTGCCTCCCTTTGACTGTCTGAAATAACTTCCTCTCAAGGTCTCATCACGTGCACAGAGACTCTGAGTAGTTCTTTATTCATGTGAAGCAATTTCACAGTTTGAAGCACCAAGCTTTAACATTATGGGCACAGCAGGCTGTTTATTAGAGAGCCAATACAATATTTTGCAGTATTTCATAAAAGCATAAGTGGAAGAAGTACTCAGATCTTCTACTTAAGTAAAAGTAGCAACACCACAGTGCAGAAGTACTTTTACTGTAGAAGTAAAAGTCCTGCATTCAAAATTTTACTTAAGTAAAAGTACAAAGCATAAGAAAGTACAAAAAAATAAAAGTACTCATTGTGCAGAATGGCCCATTTCAGAATAATGTATATTATATTATTGATGCATTCAGATGTACATTATTTTAATGTTGCAGCAGGTAAAAGTGGGGCTGACTTTAATTACTTTATATACTGCTGGGTAGTGATCAATTAAGTCTTAATCTATAATAATGCACCATCATTTATTTATTGATTGTATGTTGTATTATTAATCTAAACCTGCAAAATAAAGGCATCAGATAAACGTAGTGCAGTAAAAAGTACAATATTTCCCTCTGAATTGCAGTGAAGTAAAAGTATAAAGTAGCAGAAAATGGAAAGACTCAAGTGAAGTACCTCAAATTTGTACTTAAGTGCAGTACTTGAGTAAATGTACTTAGTTACTTTCCTCCACTGCAAATTAGTTAAAAATCGCAGCTGTTCAAATCCTCTGTTACAAAAGACTTTAAGTGCTAAAGTATTTAATATATAAGAAGAAGACGGATTCCTACCCTTTATTAGTGTGAATGATCCTCCGGTGTTGTATCTCAGTGTGTTGCATGTGTCTGACCAGTAGGGGGCAGGTAAGATTTACTTCTGTTCATATGTGACGACCTCCTGCCTAGATTCAGACTGACTGTGGTTCTGGAGCACATGTCACTCACATCTTCTGCAGAAACAAAGTGCTGAGAGTTTCCTTCTCATTCGTGAAAACACCCTTCTGGTTCAAGCCAGGAAGGAGCCGGCAGAGTCGTGCAATCAGACTCAATTCACAAACTGTTAATTCTTCAATATTTCCTCTAACTATCCATTAATTCCCAGTTTAAACAGCTTTTGAATAGCTTTGTACCTATATATTCAACACATAATGCATATACTGTCCTGTGCAGTCTCTGTTCACTGACAGTATCACTTTTGTATCACATGCAGTATTAATATGTGTTTGTAAAAAAAGCTGCAGTGAGTTCTGGCCTCAGTGATTCATTCTTGTGTTAATCGCTTTGGACTTCATTAAAGTTACTTTCATCATGACAAGGTTGTACTGACGAAAGTACAAGTTTTACTGAGTGAGGTTGTTTATTTATTGATTTATTTTGTAAGGGACCATCTACAATATTAAACATAAATGTTATCATTTCATGTATTGCACCAGAGTTAGCTTAACACTCATTTTCATCTGCAGTCCCTTGGCAGGTCACAAGTAAAACACACTCTCAGTGACAGAACAGCACTAAACAAATAGGACAAGACACAAAATTACACACAGAAATAACTGCTTTTTCTTAAGTAGCGATAACGATCAAAATATGTAAATATCTGCCAGAGTCCATGTCAAACGTCTTTTTCAGTAACTTTTACTCCTCATTGACTCACGTTACAGTCTTCTTCTCTCTGGCCACAGAGCAGTTCTGTTGAAACAGACTGGATGTGAACTGTTCTTGTATTTACTCACTTTCACCAGTCAGTCTGGTGATTTGAACTGGTGACCTTTTATACACACGTCCACTTTATCACTGACTCATCGTCTCAGTAGTGTATCACTGTGTGGAGAGAGTGTGATTGTAGCCAACAATTAGATAGTATGCTGCTTTCTGTTGTGCTCAATGAGTCCGGGGTTATTTATCTACCTTATATTGTCATTCTGTTTCTCTACAGTGAAGTTCTACTGTTGTTATTTTTGTCTGTTCTGTACACACGACATCCATTGCACGTCTTTCCGTCCTGGAAGAGAGATCCCTCCTCTGTTTCCTGAGGTTTCCTCCTTTTTTCCCCATTAAAAGGTTCTTTTGGGAGTTTTTTCTTATAGGAACTGAGGGTCTAAGGGCAGATTATAAACCTCTTTGAGACAAATTTATGACTTGACCTGACCTGAATGCCAACTCACTGCCAGGTAGCTAAAACCTGAAAAGGGCAAAGAAAGCAAAAGTATGTTTCATCCACAATAGACATGCTGTAGCTTGAATATCTTGTGTTCTAGGGCAACCGAAGATGTTAGTGATAATGTGATGTACAGATAAAGCTGTTTGTCTTTATCAACTGCTGGGTAAAAACCATCACTACCAAGGAAACCAAGCTGAGGCGACCTGAAACTGCTCGACGCTGCTACACATGTGCACCAGCAGCGTCAGTCAGAGCGTCACTCTGGATGTATAGGTTTCGACTCTCTGCCTCGGCTGTAAAATTCACACATCAGATTTTATTTAATGTGGCATTGACCCCAAGCTCACTGCCTCTATCATCCTGGAAGATTCACCCTGACAAAGACTGACAGGACAGAGAAGGCTTTGGCCATTGTTACAGAGATGGAAACTGTCATTATTTGACCACCTCTTCAAGACAGAGTAGAGCTCAGGAGAAATGAACTCCGCGGTCCAGCTCGCAGCTATTGTGCCTGGAGGAGTGAGGTTGGAGGACGGGCCGCATCTTACAAGAGGCCGGGGAACGCTTCATTGTTCTGCGGGGAGTTTCAGTTAAGAAAGCACGGCAAATGAATGACCTCCTTATAGGATCCCTGCTCCACTTTCCAGCATTGTGCGTTATTCAAACACTCCTTTACTTTGTAGTGTCAAGGTGATGTGTGGATATACTCATCACGGCAGAAAATCCTGTCAGTCGCCATTGTTCGTGTTTGATGTCGTTCTCCCTCATGCTCAGCTGTACCTTTTCCTTTAAAAAGTTTTAATTATTTCTTCTGCATTCTTGCTGCTCTGTCAGTGGAACGCTACATTCCTCTCCCCGAATAAGTGCTGTCTCACTCCAATTGAGCAGAGTAAATGTGAGAGCCAGTGAATGGAGCAGCCTCAATGGGAGAAAATAAACAATTGCATTGGTCCATGGGTGCAGCGGGGGAGAGCGGATGAGAGGAAGGGAGAAAGGCCTCCCTAACGTGCTAAGATTCCCATGGATACTTAGTCCTTTTTCTGTTGAGAGGAGGATCTCGTAAAGTACTTCAACAGTGGATGATTTCTCTTTTCCTTTTACTCTGTTTTTATTTGAGGAGAGAAAGGGTGGTATGCGTCAGGGTGATTGTTAGACATAGGTCACGTGCACACACGTGCGCACTCGTATACACACACACACACCACACACATACACACACACGTACAATTTGCTCCTCACTTGTCGAGTGCTAAGTTTCAGAAAAGGAGTCCATTGTTTGGGTGTGAAAGGTTCTTGTTTTAGCTGTTTAACTAAATCAAAAGTTCCTTTAACACAAAGGGTTGCACAGCCTCAGCCCTCCATTCTGTGTCATTTTAAGTGGTCAGAGGCTCTTAACTGCTCCCCTTTGTTAAAAAAAAATGTCACAATTTTAACCCACTTTCTGATTTCTCCTTCATTTACATGCAAACCACATGATCCAATAAATCTGAGTAACTCTTTAATGCTCACACCACATGATAAGAGATATATGCAGGGATACAGGGAGTTAAAGAACGAAGATGAATTGGTCACCGTCGCAGTTTGTCAGTTTGAGGATAAAAAGTAATTCCTCTGTCACTTTGCTGTCATGGAGCCACAGTTTTCAGGTGTTTCCTGCCATCCCAAGCCAGCCAAAACAAGAGAATCAATCAGACAAACTGTTGAACAAAACTCAAAAGCTTTGACTTGCTAGGTGGTTGATTTTATTTTCGAGATGATATCCAGGTGTTGCTCCATGGTTATTAAGAGATCAGGTGGTGGCTACCATGTCACTAAAGGCTGTTAAGTGGTTGCTAAGATGTTTGGTGTGGTTGCCATGGTTTCACTGGGTGGTGACTAAGGCTGTGTCCGAAATCACTCCCTTGTTCACCTATTCACTACTCCGTACATAATGGACACTCCATAGTTTACTCAGCAGTGAGCAGTAAATTGAGACACTTATGATCATTTGCAGGATCACTGATGGCTGTTGAATCTGTAATTTTCAGATCTATAAAATGCAGTGCATTGCATTGTGGGACTGTATTGTGTTTTTTTGAGAGCACTATATAGTAGATAAATGTACACACTCAGACACTCAAATAAAATGGTGGACAGTAACTGTAGTGCACTATATAGTAAGTAGGGAATGAAGTTTGCTAAAGTCTTCCTAGGGCGATATTGTTATTGCTAGGGTGTTGCTAGGCGGTTGCTGTGGTTTGAGGTGGGGATGAGGGGTTTAAGGTGTTTGGATGATTGCCTTGGTGATTCTGGGTGGTTGCTAGGGAGTGTTCCATGGTTGCTAGGGTGTGCAATGTGTTTGCAGAGGTCACAGAGGTACAGGAAGTGCAGGTGGCACTAGCTTTAGTCAAGTGGCCACTGAGAGAGAGAGAATTGTGTTTGTATGTGTGGCTTCAGCTGTCTGTGTGTTGTGTTATTAAAATCACTGAATCACAGTTGACAGTTAAAACCACCAACCACCAACACACAGTTTTGACTCTTATCCAAATGTTCTTGGCTCAAAAAGTGTAATTTATAATTGCTTAGATTTTTACACAGTATGAGCAGCAGCAGGCGGAGACAAACATGGTGATACAAAGTTCAGTCTACAGAGTTATTGATGCTAAGAAGTGTATGACCTTTTGAATCAAAATATTATTGTGTATTACAGTGAAAATTGTGGGAGAGAGCATTAAAAAACCTTTGTGTGTACAGCACAACATCTAGAGTAGTGACAGACTCAGTTGAGTCCTGGTTATAATGTGGCATCATGACTGAATTTTATTGAGTAATATTTTTAAACCGTGAACCTGCATCAGTAACTGCTCAATTTATTTGTTATTTTTCATATTCAAGGTGCATTTGATCACAAGCTGAGCATTCCCACCTGATGTTTCTATTCCTCTCAACATTTTGCCCTGAGGCTCCTTTACAAACCAAGCGTCAACATGTTGGCAGGACCCCTTTTTGCTCTTGTACATGCACCACTGCTTTCTTAGTGTAGGTGTCATTTTTCTAATGCTGGACATCACATTTAGGAATGAATTCCAATGTTAAATGTTGAATAAAAGCAACAACAAAAAAAGCCAAAACAAGATGTACAAGGTGTACAAAGCTGCAAAAACTTTGGACATATCAAGATCATCATCGCTAAACACATTTTAAAAAAGAAACTGAAAGCATGCCTGAAATGCATAATCAGCTTGTTTTAAGGGCATCAGCCTTTGAAGCTGTGGTGTAAAGGTGATGAAAGATTATGGGGATGGCATAGAAATAAGCAGAGCTCAGTAAGACAAACAAGGTTTGACTGACACACAGAGTAGAAACAACAATAGAGCAAGACAAACATTTTATCCTTAGTCTGTCATTTAATTTAAGCTGTTTTTTAATCCTGTGTGTTTTTCTACTTAAGTCACATTTTCCCTCTGTTTCTGTTTCTGACTTCACATAAACTGAAAGCTTTCAGTCAAAACGTGTCTTTCCGAGTGCAGGTCATCTTCCCATCTTGGAGCATTTAGTAAACACACGGCTCAGAGAAGAATCATGTTTCATCCGCTGTTGACTCCACATGAGAACTTAATGAGCAGCTTTGAGAGGAGACAAGAGAAGCCTGTTGGCCTGTTACCCTGCGGCCGGATCAGGTTTGTGTCAAGGGAGACTATGATGGTTAAATTATTGAGTAAGAAAATCATTATTGCTGAAGCACTGCTGGCAGCTGGTGGCAGGAGTGTGAAAGACCAGGAAGCAGAAGACTGGAAGAAGTTGATGAACTGAAAATGTGTGAATTTGATTATATGTACTGTGGAGGAATATGCTGTTTGGTCATCAGCAATAATTTCTCTGGAACCTTAAATCTGTCCTTTGTAGTCCATAATGTAGTTTTATTTTCAGTCTTGCAAACGATACTTAATATACTGTTGTGTAACTCCACACACAGCTCTGAAAGAAAATAATTACAAAACCATGACCTGTTGTAATGAATACACGTCCTGCATATATTAAAAATACAGAAAATAAATGTTAATCTCAAGTTCTTCAAGTTCAAACGTTGTTATACGGCTTGTAGGATTATGTAGCATTAATAAAGTCCTTAGAGATCTTTTCAAATGAAGTCTTGCATCCTGCAGCACCCACTGATCAGGAACCTGTTGCCTCTTAAAGGGCTGAAACCTTCAGACATCACACCACAGTCGCTGAGCAGTCAATGCATTTATTTCACCTTAGCAAAGTTTAACAATAGAAGAGCTTTTGGCCTCCATGTAGACATCTGTGATCTCTCACCACAGTCACATATCCCAAATAAATGTGTAGATTTATTTGTCAAAAAAGTCTATCAGTTGGACGCTCTTTGAATGTATTCTTTTTGCTGGAAATTAGTTAGCAATAGGTACCATCAGAGACATGCTCACACAAAACGCACATAAACAAAACACACCTCATTAAGATTTAACCATTAAAACAGTCTTAAAACTGATTTTTTATTTTTACAACTCTCATAGCATGCAATGTATTTCTGAATCCAGACTTTCTGTTTTTCAAACACGCTTAATTATCACGTTATCACAATTAACTACTTAAATCTGGACACAAACGAGGCACCAGAGACCTTTGCTTAGCTGCATTAACATTATTAGTGTTGGGTCGTAACGTGTTACAGCTTTATTACTTTTCATTAACACTTTACGTGAACTCCAGTTTATGACCCATTCATAACGAGCTTCATTACAGACATACTGGGCACTCAACAATACATATCAGTGTGACTTTGTCTTTGTCAGCACTGTCATGATGTCAACATGCATTTTCTTCCTGTTTTGTGTTGCAGAGGTTAAACAGAGCTGGTCAACCTGACACAATAATCTTCATGACCGTGGCTATTTTAAACTGAAGCCAGGCCTTATGAATAAATGTAACACTGTAGCTGATAGTTTAAGTAATAAATAGTGACAGTTTCACGTCCTCATTTTGGACGATCATGACGATGAGATCATGGACATTTGTAGGGGCTGAAGACTAGACCAGTGGGTTGACGGGTATACTGGTCTTACTGGACTGCCCTTGTCTCCCAGGGGAAAGTTTCTGGAGCAGATGGCCGCCTCAGTGGGCAGAGTTGAGTGTCAGCTGACAGTAAATGATCTTCTCAGCGAGGGGGCCACCATGTTATAGCTTGTCCTTGTAAAGCGAAGAACAAGGCTGTACCAAACTGTAACGAAGGATGTGACAAGGCTTCTGATTATTGATCTACAACAGCGGGGCTAGGGTTTGGTTGTTGACATTGATCCTCCCCATTTGAATTGAGAAGACCATCTGCAGCTGCCGCTGAAGGGCCCAGTTGATTAGGCAGGAGATGATCTCTCGTCCCGGGGTGATCCCAGGAAGTCTCAGCTGGGTTCACAATGAAGGAGCTGATCTCAAGGGGAAGAGGAGCAGGCAGGTTCCCGCTCAAGTCAATCCTCATCTTCATAGTTTTATGTGTGTTTTTAGGTGTTTTTCTCGGCGTGATTAATGTCAGTGTGCCCACGATCGTAACAGCTTAACCTGCCACACAGTATCTCGGGCATAATGAGCTGATTGAACAGCCTGCACTTCCAGCCGATTACGTGTCTCACCTCCTGCTATGAGTAAGCAGTCTGTCTCTCCCAGCCTGTTTTGACTCAGTGGTGCAGGTCACACAGATTTCATTCTCAGGTTTTGTTATTAGCTGTGAGGACCTGTTCACATTAGGGGTGTTTTGGGTCAGTGGGTCAGAGGACAGGCTCGCCAACACCTGGGGGACACTGAGTTCATCACTCAGAGAGCCATTAGGGGCAGAAGGCCGGACCCCGACCAATGACAGACAGGCGTATCACTTCTGGCCGCAGTAAGAGGTATTCAGTGAGAACATGAATCTGCGTGTAACATGTTTGGAGGTATGATTGTGTGCAAATGTTTAGGGAGTCGGAGGGTGGGCGCACGCAGAGCACAAGCAAGGACGTCTTGTTGATTTTTGGAGAAGGATTGCTTTTTTTTTTGAAGAGAAAGAAAAAAAGGGCGGATTCAGAGGTGGGGTTGATGAATGTGTTGATGGTGGCATTTTGATAGGGGTAATTTTGACCTGACAGGGCCCAGGCTCTCTCATGAATCAAAATGTGTCAGCCAGGCGCTGGAGATGGAGGGCCGCTCATTGTGGCTGTGACACCCATGTGAGGGGCTGAGGCTGCTGGGGGTCAAGTGTGACACCTCATTAGGACGATGTTGATTTAGTGTGGCCACAGCGCAACAGACCTCCTCCCATGGGGTATGGAGAGGCGTTTGAGCGAGGGGGTGGGGAGCACCGAGCACTGGACAGAGAATGGGGGGCTACTGCTCTTCATCCCGCAAGGCCGTCATCTGACAGCTTGCAAATCATGCACCTACGCCGAAGACACCACCCTACCCCCTCTTTAATTTTCACCCTGTCTCTAGTTTTTAAACATGCATTTCTTTAACCACAGAGAAGCCACGTGTAATTGTTTTCTAGATATATAAATGTGTATCTGAATCTAGTTCCTTTTTTTTTTCTTTTAAAGGTGGGGGGCTTTGGTTTGGTCAATTTTCCCCCCTCAGTGAACCCAACACCCCCTAACAGAATAATTTTGACCTTTCACCTTTGATCTTTTGATTTGAAATTGTTTTCTTTGATGTCAAGATTACTTCTGACAAGCTGCAGTTGTGCTCTCAGCTCAAGTGCAAACTCTTATTTGCTGATTTTACAAATGAAAAAGGTTTACAAGCACAATATCTGTTAGCTTACACCACTCTCCTGTGCATTATTTTAAATTTGTGTCAAGCTTTATTTTCCAATTGTTTTAAGTGGGCTAATATTCATAGAGATTAAGCTGTAAAAAAGATTTTTTTTTCTGATAAACTTGCTAAAATGCTAATTAATTGTTTAAAATTCATACTACTCTTTTGTACTTACTCTATGTACTCTCTGTCAAGCTGTTTCTGGTTGCTGATTGGTGGTTAACACCACAGTGAGAGATATAATTACACACTGACTTTTGTTTCTTAATAAAGTTTTCATCTTAGAACACAAATGACTATTTCAGATCTCCTGGCTTCGTGTCTATGTGATGATTTAATGACAGAATGTACAAACTGTGAATGATGAAAAGCTAAAAGAGAAACTCCTCTTTCCTCAAAATAATGGATTTGAATTAAGTTGTAGATCAACACCAATCAACACCACAATAAGTGCAGATCCATTATTCCCGCACAAAAATTTATTCCAATCAGTGTTGACATTTCAATTTTCACACTGCAATTGTTGTGGGTATTTGATTTGGCTAAGATGAATTTTTGTTGAGGTTTTGTTGCTGTTTCTTCTGATCATCTTTTCATCTGATCAAAAAGAGTTGAAAAATTGATGTCAGGTTTGAGCATAAATGAAGAGGCTAATTTAAACTTTGACCTTCGGTTGTAGTGCCCCCATCTGGCCAACTTGTTATACTGCATTTAAAGTTGTGCAGGCACAGTTCCTGCCAGTTAAAAAGCTTTATCTCTGCTGCTTTATGCAACATTTCACAGGACACTGAGAACAACTGTGGTAAAAACAAGACAAACATCAATCAACAACATTTACTTGAAGTGTCATAGGTATTTTCTGATGTTTTTAAATGTCAGCATTTAAATAACGTCAGCAAATGGTTCCAAAGCATTATGATGGATCATGTCCATTATTCTTTGGCTTTTTATTCAGGTGGCTTGACTGATGCATTCATGTCAACTAATCTTCCGTCCCCTAATTTCTTCTCAGTGTTAATTACACCACAAAGCTGCACACTGCTGGACCGTCACTGCGTCTCATCGGCCGGGAACTCGCTGAGAAAATTAATGTCTGTCTTGATGTCTGGCTTGAATTTGATTACACTGACTCACAGAGGTGTCCACCAAATGTCATAGTTTGTCACAGTTGCAGTTTCCCCCTCTCTCTGCACCACACAAAAGGCATTAAGTAGCCCCTTTTTTGCATTAACTCATCATGCATACTTAAATCCAAAATGATGGAAAGCATTGAACTAAATTATCAGAAAATGCATGAATAATGAATCAATCCTAATTCACAGAAATGGTCAGTTATCATTCAGTAAGACTGATGTTTTTTTAGTAAATATTTGTTGTTGTGTTATTTACGCTCAGAATTCTGACAAAAAAACAAACAAAAAACATTCGAATGTAAAATAATATTATCAATAAAACTGACCCTCTTCACTCCCTCGGCCTCTGAGACGTGCATGCGCATGTGCACACACACACACACAAACATGCGCACGCACCCACAAACAAAGGTGCAGAGGGCCATCTGTCTTTTCTGATGGTACAGATCTGGGAAAACAATGAAGGCTTCGTGATATTTCACAGATTTTCCTCTAAACACTTCACACTGCCACAACAGATATCTGCTGTCTTTTGTCACCACTGCTGTGTTGCATAAATACAATTTTTTTTATATAAATTGCAGAAATTATATTTGTCACCCACTTATTAATAAATCCCTCTTGCCAAGAATGAATGATTTATGAATGCTGTTATAGCCGATGTCACAGTCCACTTTTGTTGCCTTTGAGATTTTACTCATTAGTCTGAATAATAACTGTCACTAATTCAAGCTGTTCTCGAATGGCTTTTTGAATAGAAAGAGAGGGAGAGAGTGCGAGTGAGAGAGAGGCAGCAATAGAGAGGAGAGAGGCCTGAGAGATTAACTCCAGTGAGCTCACTCTGAGAGGCCCAGGAACGGCTGAATATTGTTCTAGTGGTGGGGAGATGGGGAGATGGAGGGGGGGCCGAAAGGAAAAAAATCCCTATGCAGCCAGAGAAATGAACTTGATGATCTCAGGGGGGCGGGGGGAGGATCACCATTCCTTGCTCCTGACAATCAAAATTAGATTGGCCAGCACTGTGTCAACACTAGCCTCAGTTAAGGCATGACAGGGGAGGGAGGGAGGGCAACCCCCCCGTGGGTGTTTGAGAGTTTGCCATGTGAACTATGGAGACCCCACAGTGCCTTTCACTGACTGCTCAGGCCTCAAAGAAATCCACAGCCCCTTTTTATTGGCCAGCACTGTAACCGACGGCATCTCTGCCCCGAGTTTTCTATATTTTGGCAACTCGTTATTGCTGTTTTTGCTGCCATGTTTCATTAAACCCCTGAATCTGCAGTGCTGGGGTTACACTCTGCAAGGCTTGTGAAACAGAACAAAATATTAACTTTATTTGCGAGCAATGTAGCGTTACTTCTCCATCTTTCATTTCTTCTTTTCTATTTTCTTTTAGCTTTTCACTCATCCTCACTTCATCCTCATGATGTGTGTGAACTTTTAGGGTCTGCTGACCGCCAACTTTAAAAGGCACATTGATTTATATAGCACAATTCATATACTTAAGGCCATTTCGAAGTGATTTATATGCATTTAAAAGGAGAAAAGACTTTAAAACAGTGAATCTAAAAGCGGATGTAAAAGAAAATATTTACAACAACATAAATACATTAATGTTACACAAAGAAATGAATCTCATGTGTCAACCAAACTAGAAATTGTAAATATTACAAGCAATTTGGTCTCGAATAATGCAAAATAAAAAG
This sequence comes from Oplegnathus fasciatus, assembly GCA_003416845.1. Lineage (NCBI taxonomy): Eukaryota > Metazoa > Chordata > Actinopteri > Centrarchiformes > Oplegnathidae > Oplegnathus > Oplegnathus fasciatus. The sequence continues at coordinate 434,138 of NTHP01000301.1, forward strand.
CTTCTGGAAACTTGGCAAGCAGGCAACAAAAAGTCATTCATTCATATGCATGTATGTAAGGTGAATATATAAAAAAAGTATGATAACATACGTACTCTCTGCAGTGTGATGTGAGATCCTCGTGCCTCAGTTTCTCAAGGTGCATGTGGGACATGAAGTGTATTCACAAAACACAGAATTGTTTGTTTGTTTTGTCATTTTCTTGCACATTGAATCGAGGGTTGTGCTTTTGGAGGTTTGATCAGTGACCTGGAATATTTCAGTGTGTCCAGTCCTACCACATTAGAGAGGGAGAGTGCAGCTGTGTCCTCGGATAACCTTTCCCGTTTTTTTATTATATCATCCTGACGAATTTGATCTGAAACGACTCAAGAGAAGAACCGACAGCTTTGTCAATACTTCACCTGATGGAAAAAGTGCATCCTGATGTTTTTTTTTTTTTT
>NTHP01000301.1:434585-447444 GCA_003416845.1 Oplegnathus fasciatus
TTTTTTGTGTGTCTTCACATTTGTTTGTCCCCCCCCCATGGTTCACCTGATAACATCATTAATATTAATAGCACTACATGTGATATTTCTGCGTTTTAATACGCAATTATAGTCCTGCTACAGATTGAGGATGTTGTTCCAAAAACAAGGCAGATTTAGGATTATTACCAGGACTGCGGGACGACAGCGTGGGACAAAAGGTTTTGTTTTTCGCTCTTGGGCTGATTCCTGTTGTTGCCAAAAGAGAGATGTCCGACTGACTTTCAAGTAATCACACACTGCTGTGAGGAGCATTCAAAATAAGTGGATGGAATGTGCAGATTGCTGAGTATTAGCAGAGGAGAAGCTGGTGTTTCATGTTTTCAGTCATCATTAGGATGTTGTACCTGTGGGAACCAGAGACAGAATTCATTTCTCACATTTTACACTCCGGCATGAAACATTTGTTGGTTCATGTTTTGCTCATTGATATATTCCTCCTCTAAAACCTCTGTTGGTTTTAATGTTTCTTTTACATCAACTTGATGTCCTTTGATGTTTGTGGGATTTGCATTGTGACGCATGCATCCTGAAGATGATGTTTCGCTTCAGAATATCTACATCTACTTTACATATGGATATAAATAAGAACATTGTATGCCACTTTTAAATTCATTCTTTTCTCTTGAGGCAAAGAAACAGAAAGATACAAAAGCCTGTTGTTGCTTTTTAAAACTCCTTCAGCACTTCTATCATTTGCATATTTGCATTATTAAATTATCCCTGTCACTGATGTTGGTAGAATCAATATGGAATCACTTTCTAACTTTAATTTATCAAAGTAAACAATTATGAAACATTATTCTCATATTAAAACATAAGTTAGAAGAAGATTTGTCGCTGCCCTTTCATGTTATGTGGAAATATCCACTTGTGCTGTACAGATTAAATTTCTGTCAATCCTTGAATAAACTTGTCTCACCGTTATTTTGAAATTAGTCTGTTTACGCAGCACTATTGTTCATTTATCATGACTAAGACGCAGGTTCAAATACTTTAATATTGTTGCATTAATCAAAATGAAAAGGCCCCACTGCACAGAAATTGTGAAACACCAAAAGGATGTGCAGATGTGAGTATAATTAAGACCTTTGTTGCTTCCTTTTTGGGGCCTGACTGTTAGAGAGGAAATCCTCCAGGGTAGGGGTGGTACTCCTGTCTCCAGGTATACTCTCAGATCCGTGGGACGGTACAGCAACATGCCCCGGCAAGGCAAGGCAGGAGTGTCGGCCAGGCCCACCAGACTGCACCTCACCACCATCTATGACAGAGCCAGCAATCGTCAGCTTCAAACCAGATGGTGCGCCAGGAGCAAAAAAGAGTGACAGCTGTCATTCACAGGACATGAGAGCACAGGCCGCCGCAGTGAACTGGACCTAAACTGATTTAATGACCGCAACTTCCACCGCATCAAATGGATCAACATGCACATTTTGAACTTTGATGTTTCTTCTAAGTAGTCTGTTGTCTCAAAGTAAATTTCTTCTAGAGATCAGAGTAAAATTTTACATAATTTTTAGCAGATTTAGCAGAAGACAGGTAGCACATTTTCTACACACAATGCTGCAGTTGTGCTACTAAAGTTAATACCAATAACAACAGCATTTAGTACAACAGAACTAATAATACTACAATTAACAAAAGCCTGCTTCTGGTGCTGAAGATGCTACTGCCACAGCTTTAACAACAGTGATGTAATAAGGATGTTTTTCTTCAATTCTTCCTGTAACACAAGTCATAACATGCAAAAAAAAAGTATATCAATAAAACAACTGATTCAAAATCTGAAGACGAGAGGGTAAATAAATGTGAAATAAAGTAAAATATAAGAGAAAAAGCTCTCAATATGTCAGTTATATGAAGTTATATGAGCTCAGTGACTGTATGAAACAACTAATTAAAAAACTACTGGGAGACAATACATCCATACATTCAAAAATAACTTTCAAAATGTAATGTTTGTGCTGTAATTATTCCAGCAAAACATGATTTTATATCCACTTTGAGAAGCTAATTAGCTCTGAAAATTAAATCTGAATATAAACCTATTACTTCTTATTATTTGCAACACAAATTCAATAAGCAGTAATAATCATCCACACTTTAAGCATTTCATAAGTTCTGTCCGGCTGCATCGACTCATCGTGACTCAAATCTTGGCGTCTCCGCACTTTTATTTTATTGTCATGTGAGATTCTTTCATCCCATAAGAGTGCGTGTGATCTTCCCTGAACAGTTCCCCTCTCTAAACACCGGCCAGTCAGTGAGCCAGACAAAAAGGTGTTACTGATGACTGTGTCCAGCAATTTAAGCTATTGAGAGCTGCCCCCAATTCACCTTCTTTCTTAACTTTATGGCTATAATTGCCATAAAGCTCCTCCCAATTCCTCCCAGCCCCCACTGGCCTTTCTTGAGGGCTTTGTAACATGTTCAATATTCCCATTGTACTGTACTTTCTTTTCCCCTTCCACAAGTGCCTTCATGGCATAGTTTAGTCTTTATTTAATCAAGCTGGGTCAGAGTTCATCATGTTAGTAGTCTTAAGGCTTTGGGTGCAGCATTCAGCCTCTAACACTTCATGTCCAACTTGTACAACTACTCCTTATGTGCCAAAACAATAAAAACATCCATCAATGTCCTCCCTTGTCTATGTAGGGCGGGTATGACTGATGATGTGTACGGCACATTGATGCACTTGAGGGGACTGTGTGAATGTTTGTTTATGTCAAGTGAGGATTTGTCAAAAGGTTTATGTCATTGCTGGCATCAGTCTCCTCGAGCTTGTACTGGGTGGTCTTTGTCTGTTTGCATCCGTAAAGAGCTTCGTTCTCACTCTCATTTGTCCCCTATTGATTCTCTAAATTAGGTTGATGAGAGGCCCTCCTATCAGGTGGCATATTAATTGGGTCAGGCTGGATCTTATATGACATCCAAATAATGGCAACCCGAACCCCAACACTAAACCTTTGTCCTCTGAACGCTCTCTTTCACCAATTAGCCTCGCGGTGAATCTGCTTCCTGCCACCTCTGCTGCCCGTTACTGTTTTCCAAGAATCAGGATGCCACCGGTGGCTTAAGGAAGTGTGTGTGTGCTTGTAAAGGTGTGAGAGCAACCTGGGGGGAGCTTCTCCAATTAATAACTTATTTTTTATAAACTGATTCCAGTGGCTCAATATGTTTAAATTTGACTGCTTTTAGGACAACAAAACAAAAAATAAATATTGTTTTACAGCATTTTCTGTTTTAAAACACCATTCATGTTGCTAAAGAAAGTATGACTGCACACTTAACTGACCAAAAAATGGAAAAATACTAGTAATTAAAAATTTTTTTAATTTTTTTTTAGATCTTTTTGATTTGTAGTCAACATTTTGGAGGGGTGGGGGGTACTTTTTATTATTTGGTTGCACCAGCTGTTCATAAGTTCAAATTTAGCCTTGTGATAACATAGCGTCAAGTGCTTACAAAGTGGAGAATCACTAAATTAAAATGGATTGCACCGCCCAAGAAAAAAAACGTAAACTTGATTGGGTTGCACCAGCTATTTGTAACTCCATTACAAAATTTGTGCATAAAATCAAAGTGCTTAACTACAAGCTAGTTTCAAGCTAGTGATTAATTAAATCAGGTTGCACCATTAAAACTTCTCTTAGTGAGTAAAGAAAATGTAATTTAAATCCCAGTTTACATCAAACAGTTGACCATATATTATGTCTTTCTTCATTCTAAACAGGTGACATATTAGCAAACTAACGTTGATTTATCAGTTGGTTCCGTTAGCTACGCAGCATATATACCTGGCAGTTAGTGGGAGCAAATATTTTGCAACAACTATAAATAACATTCGGTAAAGAAGTTTGTATGGTGCAACCCGTTTTATCATGGTAAAAACAAAGCTTGAACTTACAAAGAGCCAATGCAACCGTAGCGTTGCGTAGCTAACTGAACTAACTGACAAAGCTCACGTTAGCTTGCTAATATATGACCTGTTTGGATTGAAGTGATAACCTAATGGATGGTCAACACATCTGACTGAACGCTTGATCAAAATGTTGTTTAATAATGATGTAAGCTGTAAAGAATTTGAATTATATGTCACAAAAGTACCTCAAATTACAAAATGTTGTATGAATAACGTTAGCTTAGTTATGTTAGCATAATTGGATCTCATTCTCAATGGCATACAACTAACTCTAAAACATATATTTCTAAATGTATGCACAAAACAAAGTCACACCTACAGTTACAAAAGATTTAATAGACTTTATGATTTGGTCCCCCGTTATTTTTGGAAGTTACATCTTGCTACAGTGACTTCCCACATGGTTGATTGCTTTTGACTGGAGAGAGCAACAGATGTTAGCTAGCAAGCAATTTGCACGTTACTTAAGTCTTTACTAGCTAAGATATTCCTTCAGCCTTGAATAACTGATTTTTTTTGGCCACTTGAGGATAGCAGGGAACACAACAATTACATATTATCACCTTTTAAGTTGATATGGCGTACCAGTAAGCAAACATGCTGTTATTTACACATGCTGCAGATACATGGAGTAACATTAGCATGAATTTGGAGGTGTGTTTCTGGTCTCCTTCCTGATGAATGTAAGTCCAATATCCACTCTCTTTTTTAGATCTGTTTTTGGTTTCCAGTACTGTATCAGGGCTTTTATTGCTGAAAAAACAACAATGAGCTGAAATACATGCAAAGGCTTCATAGAGCTCTCTCGGTTCATGTGTTCGAGCAACCACTTTCACATACAAGTAGTGATGTGATCCATTAAGAACCTAAGAAGGACTTTACAAACAAACTTGTGGGTTTATGAGTAGCTGGTGCAAACCAATCCTGGTAGGGAGTTAAACAGATGCACTTCAGTACAGTAAGAAATAAACAACAAATCCCATAAGCTAAATAAATGATTTATTGTACAAAAGAAAAATGACAGTAAATAAACAACAAAAGGCAAAAATAACAATTGAACAGTTATTCATATGCACAACCATTAAACTACAAAGTTGGGGTGGTTTTTTTTTTTTAAAACTACACAAAGAACGGAGGAATGAAGGGGGAAAGTGAGAAAAACATTAGAAGCGGTGAACCTGTCCAAAACATCATAAATGTCAACATTTGGGTAGGTATTTACATAGAGATTTCTTACTCTCATATATTTATATGAAAACACTCTCACACATACCAGTATACAAACACTAAAATTCAAAATGCAACTTCTCAACAAGCCATAGATGTGGGCACAGCTAATTATTTCTTTTGACCACACATTACCAGAGCCGCTACCATCAGTCACTCTGTCAATAACTCAATCTGAACCTGAGAGCAAGGGGACCCTGTGGTTTTCATCTACATTTTTTTGGGGGGGCGGGGTTCTTGTGGGTTAAATGTTTGCACAGATTAATGGATGGCAAATTTAAAAAAGCAAGGTTTTTAGAAGGCTAAAGTGAGGTAGACAGACTTTGAAATGCATTGTAATTAATATTAATAAATAGACAATTGACCATTTGAATTATTTCCAACCACTGCCCCTAAACCAGCTTTTTTCCTCCCTTTGAAATGTTCTAGCATATTCCTGCGATCACAAAAGTTACAGCACACAACATGTCATCCTCTACTTTGGCTAACAATCCCTGGATACTCCTCCCATTCTTACATGGGTGCTTTCACTTAAAATACACACAAAGGCAAAAACATGTCTACGCAAGACAGTCGACACATTGTTTAAGTCAAAAGGACGTAGTCTCTCTAACATGGTAACAGATTAAAGTTGGTGGGCGGGCCATTTCCAGTTAAAGCATTCTATGTTCATTGATCCAGACACTTATTATACACATGACTTATCACCCAAAGTGGGCAAGGAGGCCTTTCAGGCCGCTGGTACAGTACGTCCAGGTTCCAGATTGGATAGAAGTGTGTGAGTGTATGGACAGGCCCCCGCTTCGGACAAAAGTCAGGAAAGCGTGATGGTATCAAAAAGAAGTGATAACCTCTCTAGTTTATGGTTTATCACCAGAAGCTTGAATAGTTTTTTTTTTTATCCTATACTGTACAAGCTCTCTTGTGCTTGGTAAAAACACAAACAACACTTTACCTCCTCACGCCATGAACGTCCCATAGTGCAAAATTTATTGTTGGTAAGGTAGAGTGCCCCAAAAAAGGTTTTTGTACCCCTTTTTTTTAATATATACATATATCATTTATATATAATGTCAGAAGGCTCTTCCTTTATCCAACAGCATAGTGCTTTCGTTTACAACAAAAGGATATCTTTGCTTTGACATCCAGGAGACAAAGACAGACTTCAAGTGTACTAATCTACTCTGTGTTCAAGCACTAACAATATTTTCTCCGTTATGATAATGACGGTACGGTTGAGGTGGAGGTGGATGGGAGCATTTCAAAACACAATCAAATGTGTTCTCTAAACTAAAGTCAGTGGTTGAGATACATTCTCTTGATATTTTATTTTTTATTTTTGCATGTTATGTGGTTTGTTGTGATTTATAAAAGCTATTATTTCCGAGTACAGTACTGCAGTTAAAGGATTTTGCATTTTTATTTTCATCTCTGAAACTAGCATCGAGTATGAAGCTGCTGCTCTTTCTGAATTTACGTGTATTTTTTTTAACACAGATGTGAAAATTGCTGTAAGTATGAGTGTGTAAACTTCTAGTGATAATACTGTAATCATGTTTTGTGCTATTTTCAGCTCAGTAATCCACTCAGGCTACAGCAGGGTGAACATTTGAGCACACTGACACCCTTGTGTGTGTTTCATTTCGGGGTATGGATTTTTGCTCTCTGTTTGTTATTACATGCTCAGTCCCAGGCCTCTTCAAGTTATGAAACAGTGCATTTACTTCTCTGTTTTAAACATTTAATGCAAAAGTTGGAGGTGTTAAAATGTATTTTCCTTTGTTGCACAGAAGAAAGGAAATCTGTCGGGTTCTTGTCATCCTGCAGGACTCTCCTCCTCTCCCAGGTGGTGCCGAATGACTTCAGAGTGCATCTACATTACAGTACTGTTTTAGACTTTAGTGTGCAAGTGAAACCTAAATCTGTTTTATCTACTTTTGCAGAATGGCAGAAATAGCTGTACAGGCTTTATTTATCTGCTTTGAAAGATAGAGTTTAAATAGTATAACCTCTTCTCTCCCTTTTCCTTTTCGAGTTTTACAAGACTACAAATAAAAAAAGATCAAAGTAACTGTGAAAGGTTTTCGTAGATACTCGAGAATGTCACACTGGGGTGTTATACATTAATAGAGGGTATAGGTTTGGTTTTGGATCTCCTCAACACTTTACATCTCTAGAGCACATCTCTAAACATCTGTAAACAAGATTTTGGATTTATACTAACAGTATTTCTAACGGTAAACCCTCCTCACATTAGCATGGATTTTGTTCTCTTTTTGTTAAAGTGATGGATTGCAAAATAATTCTGATCATGCCCCCTTGCAAACATTTTTGTGGATCAAATCTCACCCGTAAGTAAGCGTATCTGTGAAATTAAGTATTTTCCAAACTCTCCTTAGGACTGAAATTGCTTTAAAAAATATTGTAAATGCTTATGTCTCCTGTCATCTCAATCCACTAACCTGGACATTTCACAAAGATGCCATTTAAAAAACAAAATCTTAAAAAAACCCACAAAACTAACACATACTCTATAACATAGTTTTGTCTCATTTACCGTTTTCTGAAGCTGCTCCACAAGGACAACCTCGTTAAATCATTCATAATGTACTGTATTTCCATCACTCAGTCCTTTTTTTGATTCACGTTTCATTTATAACTTTGTTTTTTGTTTTTTTTACAGTTAGAATCAATTTAATTACTGGAAAAATGGAAACCCAGTAGGATGATTTTGTGGCTGAGCAAAAGTGAAATCTGGTGCCGCAGAGTGGGTTCTGGTGCCAGGGGAGAGCTCCGTAAGGGTTTTGGGTGGTTTGATGCGATGGTGGCTGTACACAAGTGTGCGTCTCCCCTGCAGCCTAAGAGCAGCCACATCTGTCCACCACCATCCCTGGGATTTTGCCGTGAATGATCTGCTGCTTGTCATTGAAGTAGAGCATGTTAATGGGGGACATCTTGGTCGGGGTACAGCAGGGCCCTGCGGAGCCTCTAGGGTTGGCGTGCTGCACCAGGTGGGTGTGAGGGTATTTCTGCATGAACATGTACTCGCACTGGCCGGAGCAATAGTTGGCTTTGTAGCGTTTGGGGGCAATGATCCAGTCCCAGCCGAACGCCTCGAAATCCACAGTCAGAGGGTATCGACAGCAGCGGGACTCGGTGGAGTGCTCATCGCAGTCCAGGCCGAGGTTTCTCCGAGAACGTTTGGTCGTCTCGAGAACCTTCACTTCCAGGAATGGCTGCTGGAATCAGGGGGAGGAGGGGCAGGACAGAGAGAAAGAGGTGGTTATAAGAGAACAACAACATGGCTGACATATCAGTTAAGGAAAATACAATAGAGTGCTGCAGGAATTAGTCCTAAAATGAGTTAGCATTTTTGCACTTCCAGTTCCCTTGTCTTGAAGTCAATGGGTTTTTGGTTAGATGCCTGAAATAACGTCTGTGGTGAACACAAGCTTAAGATATTTTCATGTTTTGTTCTGCGACATAAAACACGTCAGTAAATACCCCACTCATGAATTTTGAAGCTTTTACGTGTCTTTAAAAAGGCGGTTGCTAACAAGCGGCTAAATGAGACTACAGAGGTTGTCGTGGACATTAAACGTCATCACACCGAACACGGAAACTCATCTACTCACTGCAAACTATTCTAACTCAAACTTTCTAACTTGTAACTTTAATTTATAGTATTTTTGAAGTTACAAGTTGGAAGCTTGGTGACGTTGAAGTCATGCGACCGTGGTGTAGTTCGTTTACAGCCTAACGTTAGCTTTTTACTTCTGGCGATCGCATTTATGCTTCAAAAATCATAAAAGTGGTGTTCATTTGTAAAGATTATCTTGCTGTTTGCCACAGAGCTTATTTTCTGCAATAATCCAAAATCTAATGGAAAAATCCCATAGGCTTTTTCTTGAGGGAACCAGGGCGATGAAAATATGAACACCAGCACACTCACTAAATAACATGTTGTGTCTAGTTGTTTTAATCCAGACACAAATTTAAGAGTAAAATGAAAAATTGTTTGTCATCTGGTTGCCTGGCAACCTCACGGCAACGACAAGACTCTGGGAAGTTTCAGCTCTAAGCAGTTCTTTGTCCCCTTAAAATCAAAAAAATGTTTGTTTATGGATTAAAAACACAAAATACAGTGTTAATGGTGTGTTAATCAGCGAGCTTTAAATGTGCTTGTAGGCATATTTTTTAACAGAGCCAGGCTAGCTGTTTTCCCCTGTCTTTATGCTAATGCTAATGCTAAGCTAATCACCTCCCAGTTTTAGCGACATACTTAACGCACATGAGACATGAGAGTTGTATCTTCCCATCTAAGTCTTGGCAAGAATACTCGTACTTCCCAAAAAATGCTGAACTATTCCTTTAATTTCTTACTGCAGGTTTAAGACTGTTTACAATGTTCCACTGGGATTTGTCTGTTTATGGTGTCAGTGTAATCTGTATATATTTACAGTTTATATACAAAGTGTATATATATTTAAGATTCTGATTCATACAAAAATGTATTTAATCATGTGACATTTATAGGTTTCATTTTGGCACAAACAGACTAGATGCAGAGGCAGGGTTCTTTGATTTCTTCACATGCCGTAACATAAAAAAAGCCAGGTGTAATTAATAACATTAATAATGGCCACATCCCATTTAGGTTTACCAGTTCTAGGACTCTGCTAATGAGTATAATGGCTCACTGATGGCTTACGAGAAAATTTAGATAAAACCAAGCCATCATTATGTTGATCCATAATATCTTTGTCAGGCTCACGAGGACAAAGAGTTTCACAAAGGTCTTACGGACCAAAACATTTATGCAACTCAGGAGGACTGCATATGGAATCTGTTTTTCTTCAAGTAAAAACACAAAAGCACACAAAATCAATTGACAACTGCACATATTTTGTGTTCAATCGATTTGTCAGCTAACCTACAAACTCACAGAAACTGGACTACAAACTGAACTTCTTCTGATACCCCAGTAGCTCAGCGTTAAGAGTCAATAAAATCAATATGTAAATAAAAAAAAGTGGAGATAAAAACTGCCACAGGTGAATAGTAAATAGTATTCTAATGCAGTAATTTCAGGATAGAAACTATCCAGGAGAGAGAACATTACAAGAGACAGAAACATTGTAAATCTAAATCTAAATGCGAATAAATGCGTCTGTTGGTAAACATAGGGTATTAAAACACTATTAATAACACTTTAGTCCACTGTGTTTTACACAATTTACTACGCTTTGTCTTATTTGTCCATGCTACTGCCCTGACTGAACCTAACATGATATTTTAGATACCATGTTTAAGACTTTTCACATTCTGCTGTTTTGAATACGTATTAAATGAAGCAGATGTGTCTTAAACCATGTCGCTTAAGACTGAGCTTCTTCAAGCAGCTCTATCACTTATTGTTACTGTTACTTCTGCTAATAAACCAAGTTGCACTACAAAAAGCTGGCAGAAGGAGATCCTAAAGATGAAGTGTTAATGTCAAAACCCTAAAATGTTCCCGTTTCAACATGTGAAGTAGCCGTGGTGTGTTGTGACCGTTCTCTCAACATGTGTGGGGATAACTCCTGGCCAGTTACACCAGGAATTCAAATGTAGTCCAGGTACAAAACGAATGATTTCTGCAACACTAAAATAAAAAGTGATTATCCACTATAAACAGTAACAACAGCAGNAAAAGCACAGGTGACTGAATTCCATTTAGCTGCTTCAGTTTCAGGGTCCCAGTATTGTTCATGCTGACTCCCTGTCACACTGTCATGGTTTACTTGGACACTTGAATACAGCAGAGCCATCATTAATATTATGAGCAACACCTGTGCTTTTCGTGCTGTGACGACTCAAAATGTGTGCTGTTAAAAAGGTGTAGAAACCTGTTGATTTCATGTCATTTTAGAACTCTGCTGCCACACACAGATTTAAAAAACCTAATGATTACAGTCAAATCCATCTAGTCATCTCCACAGCTGAACGATATCAAAAGCTAGAATCTGATCTGATTAGTAACCATGACAACAGCAGACATTTTAGTTTGTCATAGCAGTGAAAGCACAGGTGTAATTGATCACATTAAAAATGGCTAGGTTCCATTTAGGTGAGCCAGTTCCAGTACAGGTACTGGCAGTAGCGTAGCCAGAACAAAAAATTTGGGTGTGCCTCAGGAAAACTGGATGTGCCAACAGCCGAGGCACATAGTGGCATGGCTGAACCACCGTTTTGTTAGGTATGCTCAAAATAAACTCTGTGGCATGAGGCGCACAACCTCCCAGGTATTACTATTTCCTACTAACTAATGTAACAAATGTACTGCAGCCTTCTGCAACAATATAGCAACAACCTAGAAGAGCACCGGGAGTGAGGTCGAGAGAGCATAGCCTGTGCACGGACAGAGAGAGAGGGAGCGAGAGAGAGAGAGAGAGCCGCCACTGCGAAGCCATCGTGCAGTCAATTCATTTAATGATATTTATGGAACAAAATGACTGTGCAGACTTATAATGAATTGAAACATCAAAGCAAGAGACACATGACTGAATTGGAGTAGTAGCCTATATTAATAAGTAGGTGCTATGTTAATGACTATAAGTACTGAATTAGAGTAGTATGGTGCTAGTCTTAATATGTAGGTCCTATATAAATGACTTTTGTTCATAATTAAGCCTGCGCTATATTAATAAGAAGAAGAACTTCAAGGCATAAACCCCATTGGGACGTACCTGTGTTTACANNNNTCGATTTTATTCTGTGTACCGTTGAAAACAGGTGCTCGACGGTGCAGCTCGTCACTGATAACGTTAACATTACCCGAAGTAAACTGTTTATTTTAGAAAAGACATCCTTGTCACAGAATCCAAAACCTCAACAAGTGAGGGGTCTGCATGTCCCCCGTCCAGTCTGCATTTCATATGTTGCGCAAACACGGTGAGTTTGGGTGCTTTCACCATGACATCTGGGTGTGCCAGCCTTCATTCTGGGTGGCACCGGCACACCCTGGCACACCCGTGCCTACGCCACAGGGTACCGGAATGGCTTACTGGGACACTTGATGGAACTGATCCATCGTCAGGGAAATTTGTTTCACTTGTGCTTTTCCTGCTATGATAGGTCAAAATGTCTGCCGTGAGAAAGGTCTATCATGTTTGAGCATCTAAGCTTGTAAAAGTGTCGCAAAATTCTTAATAAAACAAAGTTTCAACTCTTCCACAAACATTTCCTCACTAATGTAAATGCAAATACATCACGTATACATAGAGATCAGCTGTTTTATAGTGGTTTCCACTTAAGATAATTCAAGGATTTGTATTAATTTGTACATGGGAGTTTACATGGTAAGCGTCTTAGGTCCAACATCTCAGNGGGGTAGACGGTGTGGATGAACACTTTAACGATTTTATTATTTCGGTACAGTTCAAAGTTTCTGTAAGCTCTGTCTAATGACAGCAGTGACAGGCTGTTCAGTCATCCAGTGAGCATCGATACCCTGCTGTTCGATTTTATTCTGTGTACCGTTGAAAACAGGTGCTCGACGGTGCAGCTCGTCACTGATAACGTTAACATTACCCGAAGTAAACTGTTTATTTTAGAAAAGACATCCTTGTCACAGAATCCAAAACCTCAACAAGTGAGGGGTCTGCATGTCCCCCGTCCAGTCTGCATTTC
>NTHP01000301.1:447498-462241 GCA_003416845.1 Oplegnathus fasciatus
GTGAGAAAGGTCTATCATGTTTGAGCATCTAAGCTTGTAAAAGTGTCGCAAAATTCTTAATAAAACAAAGTTTCAACTCTTCCACAAACATTTCCTCACTAATGTAAATGCAAATACATCACGTATACATAGAGATCAGCTGTTTTATAGTGGTTTCCACTTAAGATAATTCAAGGATTTGTATTAATTTGTACATGGGAGTTTACATGGTAAGCGTCTTAGGTCCAACATCTCAGTTTAGAGAGCATATGATGTTGGTAGAAGAAAAGTGGTACTCTCTGATTTCGCTTAGCATTACTAACAGTTGCTAATGGCAACCACTTTTTTCTCCAAACTATAACGCTGACTCTTGGACGACCTGAATGGAGCCAAAGTGACAAAGAAAATGATTTAAGCTGCTTAAAATTCAAAATGTACTCATCTGATATTTCACAAAAACATATGAACGAATTCATCATTTTTAAAGTAGGAACACAATGTGCCATTTGAGCGCCATTTCAAAGAGTATTGATAGAAACTACCCTTCTCTAACGTCGATGGCTGACTCTGTATGCTTGGTTTGATCCCTGACCCAGGAGGTCATCTGCAGGCTACCATAACCTTGACCTTTGGGCAAAGCAAGCGGATCAAATATTTTACTCCATCATGTTTGTTTTACAAAGCCTTCCTCTCCCCACAGTGATTCCAGCTGGGCTCGAGCACAGTTTTTTGTGACGCATTCAAAAGAGGAAATAAGCTGAAAGGCCGTTGGGGTGAGACCATGTCAGCTTGGCCTTTAGGGCTTTTGTTGTAGAAAAAAAGACCCAGAGGATCAGGGAGAAGCAGAGTTTGACTCTTTCTTTGCTTGTTGTGTTTTGTTTTATTTTGGTACACTTGCCTGTGTTTTTGATCTTCTCCTTTTTTTTTTGTTCAAGAATAATATTGCACACTGCTGTGTGCTCAGAGGGCAGCGATTTATTGGCCAAGACACCAGAGCTGACCTCTAATATGTGTTGTGAAGATCTGACCCAAATGACCACTTGGTAAATATTTGGTGTTGCTTAACTGGGATGAGTGGCCTACATAATTCAACATTGACGTTGTACGTAACTGTCAGTTGCAGTAACTCAGGGATTTCTAACTAGATTAATGGTTCACGGATGGTTTTGCTTTACCACTGAAGTTTGAACTCATCTGTGAAAACCCATCCATTACATTAGACATAAACCCAAGAGGCCCAGGAGGATTCAGAGGAACACTGGGTTAGGATCCATTCACATTTTGCAAAAGAGCACGATCTTTTGTGCTTTATTTTAAATATAATTGTCCGTGCAGGACTAATTTCAATTCAATTTTCAATGTACGCCAGTATTAGTTAGCAGCAGAATTGAAGATGAGGGCTAGCAGCAGAGGATGTGGTGATGACTTTGGTGAAGGCTGATCCAAACAAAGCAGCTGTGTTTTCTCTGGACTGAACTAAAGATAGAGTGGTCATGACTGACATGTTCAGATAGAGTGCTGTGGTGACAGTATTCAGGGTCGAAAATACAGTACATGTGATGCTTCGATACACGACTGGTTTATAAACTCTTATGTTTTATGTTGTCTTTTTCTTAGATCCACCATTCGGTAATATGGATATAAATAAAAAGACAGACACAGAATACAGCTCATCTTCTGAGTTCCTACATGTGAACACCCCTTAAAAAATCTCTTACAATGATTATAACAAACTGAATGTTTGTTAAATGTCATTGTCGTCAATGAACACAACAAATACACGTTTGTGTTTAAGGTGAACCTGTGACACAAGTCAGAGGAAAGGTCATGTTTTTTTTATGAAAACATCGTTGACACCATTTGTACTTTTACAGTAAGTGTAGCTGCGAGCTGCTTTGGCTTTTGATATCAGTATAGTGTACACTGAATTACCTGTCACTATTAATGTCAGCACTCCGTCACAGTATTTGCTATTTTTTATAATGCAGATTGGACACTATGTGGCGCAACACTATCCTTTTTGTGGGGCTCATATTTCATCCATTGAGAATTTGTTTCACATTAAGCAAATTATTAGTGTTTGTTTTAGGACAGATCTGAATGCATCCCGTCTGTGCAGCCACTGGTTTGCATTCATTTCATTGCAATATGAGAAACAACTTGCAGATGCTTCAAACTGCTTCCATTTTTTGTAAAGGCTGTGTGTGCAGTGATGCAGCACATATTTTTTTTATCAGTCTGCTTATGATGTTTCTGCTGATGCTTCACTTGGCATAAGCTAGTTTGAAGTCTCTGCAAGTTGATTTTGATACTTTGTTGAAATTAACAGTGACAATATTCAGAAATCTAAAACACAGTAGCACGCTTTTTCAAAATCCGCTCTGAAACAAATAAAAAGCATAAAGGATGCAAGACAAATATCGTGAGGAAACATCCAATCTGTAAACTTACTTAAAAAGAGATTTATACATCAGTATAGTCATCTGTGTTGTAGCCTCACTACAATTCTGTGTGAATATTTAAGTTTTCTATTTTAAGTTTTTAAGAGTTGACAGTAGAGATGAACAGAAAAGATGTGGAGAGAGAAAGAGAGGGAGATTTCCCCCATGACCATTTGTTGAAGTCAATTTTAGTTCAGTCCACACATTTCTCTTCGAATCAGCATTTTTTTCTCTAATATGATTTTGGCTGCCCTCCTTTGATTGACATGTGAATCTTCTTCAAATCTGAGCTACAATGGAAGTGATCCCCCCACCTCCTGCCCCAGGGACAGGTCTGAGGGTCCTTACCAGCCCCTCCTCTCCGGGTCGCAGCGAGGTAACTGCCAGGTCATTGCCGCTCTCATCAAAGGCGTTGATGTCGATTCCCCAGTTGGTGTGGGGCTGTTTGAACCAGTTCTGCAACACGTGCTTAAAGTCAATACTTTGCCAGTGGCCGACCCTGGAGTTGAGCTCTATCTTCAGGGAGCGGATGCGGATGTGGCGGCTGCCCTGCTCCGTGACGGGCTTCAGCCGGAGGATCTGCAGGTAGACGGTGGAGGTCTGCTGCAGCGGCCGCAGGTACACCCACAGCTGGGCCTTCAGCACCTTGGTGAACATCAGTTTGGGGCTGAACTTGAAGAAGCAGCAGCTTGGCTTCCCATTCACCTGCACCAGGGGCTCCGCTGTGGGAAAGAGGACAGTTACATTTATACATGTATTGTATGTGCAGTATACATATATCATCAAGATCAGCATCATTCATTTGCAGCATGTCATTCCCCATCTCTCTCTCCCTTCATTTCCTGTCATCTTCCTGCTTTCACTGTCAAATAAAGGCTTAAAAATCCCTTCATACCTCTACCACAACATGGATTTTGCTTCAATGTGTGTGTATTTTATTCACATTGTTATTTCTTTGGTGATAAACAGCACTGCTACAGTGTTTTTCGCAGAGTTTCTGTTAATGAAATGTGGGATTCTGCAGGCGGTGCTCTTCTCTGTCTGTTGCTGCATCATTGGCTCCAAACACATCACTTCCTGTGGATCAGAGGGTTTTTTATTACAGTACAAAACAGAGTATTTGGAACAGAAAAAGCACAATCTTTCATCAACTCAGTGTTGGTTCACTAGTCTCAAAACGTGGAATGAACAACATGACACTGAGGGGTTTAAAAATATATATCTAAGCTGATCGGCACAAACATAAAGGGGACAGCTGCATCCACGCTCAACAAACCATGACACTCTAACTCATGTATTGTTAATAACTATGATCATATTCAGCAACATAACTGAAAGAGATCCTCTCTAATAGAATACTCCCAAAGAGGCACAAGAATCAACAACTCTCTGCAGTTTTCTGAGTAACTACCATTAGCTCAGACTGTTTGGTACAGGTTTCATAAATTCAAGCAGCAAATAGGAAAGTTTTATTATTGAAGTGCAAACTTTTTCCTCTATAATACTAACAAATACTATATTCTTCATGAAACAAGGGACGGTGGTGAAGGCAGGTACAGTAGTTGTAATTGGTGATTTGACACCCACTGACTCCTCTGTGTTTACTTTGTGCTTTAATCATCTCCACAGTGGTGAATAGCTGCTGACGATTTAAAGATGAAAGCAGTCGCAGAGAAATGTTGGCGACTAAAACTGTTTCTTTAATGACACAACCTGCATCTGATAAATTCATCTGTACCTGACGGAGAGACACTTGAAAACGTTGTACTTGTATTTTTCTTAATGGAACAAAGTAGGTATTTTAAAGGGAGCAGTTTTTAACAGGATTCCTTGGTGGGCAGAAATTGCAGTTTTTTGGACTCCTTGACAAGAATGATGTGCATGTATTTTGCACACTGATGATAAAGCCAGGGACTACCACATATCTGAAGAGCAGTGATAACATGTTGCTACATTTTTATGTAATTCCAATAAATGAATTAAGGAGGGTTGTGCATGTGCATAAGGGAAATTGCTTGTTTTCTCGATGCAATCCCAAGTTTTACGCTCTGTGATGAATATCAACTAGGATTTCAAAAACTTAACATACACCTCGAGTTTGAGTCCATGTAATTTACTGAAAAATAGTGAAATCCTAAGTGAGAGAAGATAACCAGTATTTCTTTCATGGCATGATGTTGTAAAACAGTCGTACCTAAACTGCCATTCTCTGTCTGACTGCTCATTTTAGCCACATCTGCATGAAGGCTGTCGGTTATCATATGTGCACACGGTCCTGTTGTTTGGTCCATTCAGTCAGGTTACATTTGTGATTACATCAAGGTTGGACAAACAGATACATTTGCATATTAAAACAAGGATCAGTAATGGTGGCCAGTGGCCAGATGGTAACCTTAGATTCCCCTGGGTCAATCATAATGAAATGGTCTACCCCGACTTTACAACTAGCAAAATTAAAACATCTCAAGTTTTTTTTAGTGGCTCAGCCTTGTTGGAAATATATTTGGGGTGTGGATTAAGGGTTATGTCAAAGAACACAAGGCATCTCCTAAAATAGGCAGATTTATTCCTGTCATGATCCTCGGCTCTGGTGTTTCTGTGATTTGCACCACATGTCAAATCTGCACATGGTTCATTTACATAGACCTCCATCTGATATAATGACATCCATCCATTGCATTCATACATTCATTTCCATGTAAAGCGTTCATTTATTAAGGGAAATTTATTCTGCATCTATCTGGCATAATAATGTGCCAACTGAGTACAATAGAATATCTAATCTGCCCATTTTCTCTGAGCATATTTGACATATTACAACTCCAGATTTTTAGCAAACTAACTGTCGTTTTCTGTCATTTATCTTGCAGAGGAGTGTTATTGTTGATCCATTAAAAAAAAGCAGATAAAAAACTGTATGGACCTGTCAATCATTGCTAAATCTGAGGTTGCTCAGGCAACCTGAAAATGCTTCCTGGGTCAAAAGGTTATTTGGCACCTCAGCCTAGTTAAGAAATGGGATCAGGGGTCAAAACCGTCAGCCTCTTTACATCTCAGGGGTGCTGGGGAGGGGCTGCCCTAATAGCCAGATTGAGTTTGAAGGTCAAGGTCGACCCTATGGCAATGGCAATATGTCTTTCTTCACAACACGCCTTTTTTTTTTTTTAAACCAGAGAATCATCTAAAATCTCAGAAACACAACAGTGCTGAATCAGCCACAGTTTGTTTTTGTTTTGGTTAGGGTGGAGATTCTCCAGCCAATAGTGAATTGTTTATCAAACCTCAGTTGACCAGGAGGGAACACTGCACCGGGCTGTTTTTCTTTTTTCTTTTTTTTTTACACTAAACAAGTGTTGTAATTGAATTATGGGCATGCATTGAGGGATATGAATTCACTGAGGTACAGATGGACTATCCATTAGAAGAGTCCAGGGCGAAAATTGAATAAGGGCCAAGCCAGGGACAGACGTGGTCCTTCAGCCTGTATTTCCAGGGACAGTCATTAGTGAGTGTAAATTATACAGTGTCTCACGCTGGACAAACAATATGTCAATGTTCCTTCTGGTGGGTTGCTGGGGTCACAGCAATTAACGTGGGTGGTGTTGTGTTTGCTCATCAGCACAAAGCTGGGAATGAATGATGCTGCAGTTTGCTTGGGGTTTACTTGTGATTACTACTTTTTGTTGTTTTTAGTCGCTGCAGATGGGGACCGACACACACCAGCTCTTCCTTTTTGCAAACAGTGTTTCTGTCGCTTTTGTTGAGTTCTTGCAAGAAAAAAGAAAAGAGAGAAACAAACCACCAAACACCGCAGAGCTGCAATGGTTGAGTTTCTCGAGCAGAGGCCTTTCTTGAGAAGGAGTAATCTGAGAAGCAGAGCCCGTACACCGTGATCCAGTTAGGACCCCCGGTTATTAAACACACATGCACAACATATGAGCTACGTCATGTTAAACAATGACTGCATTGATAGGTGAAATCAATTTGTGCCTTTATAGATCCTGTAAGTGTGCGAGTGAGAGGCAAAGTGCGGAGGATGAATGCCTGCAGCTTAATTACACCTCACATCTTGGCAGAGTGCTCCACTTGTGCAAAACGTGGAAAGGTAGCTTGTAAAGATCACAAAACCAAGGGGGCATTTAATCCTTCTACCTGAGCTAACTTTGCTCCTGCTGCCATAACACATTACTGTTGGAAGAGCTCGCAATTTTACTGCAGTAGTGTTTTTATGGCTTAATTTCCTGAACAATTTGCTCAGTTATAGTCCAGTGTTTCTGATTTCAATCCTGCAGTAAGGATATGAATTCTGATTTTGCATTCAGCACCACCTACTGGAGCAATAACACCTCTCTCCTCGGGCCAGACTGAAGATGAAGAGAGAAACTAGTTCCTACACATTCTTGTTTTACTTAAAAAGTGAAAAACAAGTAAAACCCAAGTAAGTAAGTATGAACAGAGGCTGTGTTTTTCCAAAGGAAACAGGCTTGTTTGCTTTTCCTGCTCATGTTTCCAGCCTACTTCATTATTACAGCAGCTTATTTCCCTGCGGTATAATTGCAGCATATGCAGCGCATGAATTTTACTGCCAGCACGCAGCAGGCCTGCAGGTGAGCCTATCAAACATCTGGTGGACTCCCTGGGTACCTGTGTCCCATAGTTAGCCCAGAGCCTCCTATACGTGCATGTTAGGGGAGACATATAGAATATAAGGGTTTATTCGCCCTGCCATCTGTCCATTTTAATACGACCGCAGCCTGTTTCAAAGTTAAAGGCTTTTAATAACCAAATGCAGTCATGTTACTGAGGGGTACAGGAGCGTGAGCCTGTTAAACTGTTGAAAACAGATGGAGAGGGGAAGTTAAAGTGTAGTTACACAATGAATCGTTAACACGTGTTACCAGTGCGGGTGCTTAAATGTTGGCAGTGTGGTAAAAATAGTAGATTCTTAATTAGTTAAATGGATATTTATTTATCTTTGATTCCCACAAGACATATAGAAAAAAAAGCAACTTTAGCAACCTTGCTATACTTTCATAAGATCCCCACCCAATGATCCTAACAGGATTAAATACACAACAAAGCTTAATATGTTAGTTTAAGAGCTAAAAACCAACAACTGTTTTATATCCTCACATCAAAATGATTTGATGTTCAAATATCAGGCAGCAAAGTAAGAAAGTAAACTAAATGATGAATTAGCTTTGCAGTGAATGATGTCTTTATGATTTAAAAATGACCTTCACACTTTTATCTCATATTAAAAAATATTTCATTAAAGTTCACTTCTTTCTCTAAACTCTTGAAAGGCGGTTGTGTGCATGTTGTGTACATGTGCCGTAACGTGTGACAATCAGGTGAAAAATCAGTTAAAATGGTGTGCGGAGAGAAATGGTCATTTATTGTTAATGTCCAAATGGATAATGCATAATGTTATAAACCTAGATAGGAGTTTCATTTGCATATATATCTATATTTTCTTTTCTTAATGGGAAATGCAAATGTGCCATTTTGTGGTGAGTGTGTGTTTGGGAGCCTTCATGTTGAATAAATGTGACTCTAGGGTATCCCCACGCACCTCGGCATATTAATCATCGTGACACGTTCACGACCCTTCTAATAAGACAGGGGCCACAGTGCACCCCCTCAAACATCCCATCCCACCCCAGCCCCACTCCCTCTTTGTCTCTCGGCCAGTCCCAAGGGACGGGAGAGGGTGGTGGGGGAGGCCGGGCTCGAGCTGGGGATGGAGGAGGAGGGGGGTGTGTGTGAAGTTAGACCCCCTCATTCAGAAGCCCTCCCCTGGGACAACGGCAGGCACAAGACTCCTATTAGGACTGAGCACAGTAGCCCCCCAGGAGCAACAAAAGACACCTCCTAATGCTCCCTGTTCTAGCTCAGTGAACACATGGAAACATGCAACCACACATAAACACGCACAACACACACAAGCTCCAAACTGACCGTCCTCAGCAAACACACTCAAAGCTCATTGTTTTTAGTGCTGGGGTTATATATGTTGGTATTATGAGGGGAACGTCTGCGGGACATCTCCAGCAGGACGCGGACAGAGGATGAAAAAAGCAAGCGTGCAGTGAACTGCAATAAGGTGGACAGCTGGACAGCAGGAAGCATGCTGGGGTCTCACCGCTTGTGTTTGTGTGCATCCACACATGCATGCAAGACGTTAACGTCAGAGGACAATGTTCTGCTCTGCTTTCACAAGTTAAATCCAAAACTTTTGACATATTTTGTATAAGCAGAATACCAACGTATCTGAAGTCAGTGCTGCCATCAGGTTCTTTTTTTATTGTATTTCAAGGAAACAGCACCACAAGATGAAAATCTAGGATATTTCAAGACTATCATGCACACAGCTTTGTACCCACTGCATTTTAGCCACTGGTCATTGGTCAAAGTCAATATAAATTTTAAACTAAAATGACAAGGCCAAAACTAAAATAAGCAGAGTTTTATTAACTCATGACAATCAGAGGCAGCAACTCTGATTTTGCTATTATTAAACATTAGTTGTTTATATCGTGGTCATTAATGTAAATTTCACATTTCTTTGGCTTCCTTGCCAACATTTATATTTTCTTCACCTACTGAGAGTTTCAGCCAAGTTTCTCAAAACACACCAGGATAGTGGCAGTGTGTGTTTCAGCTCCCTCACTTCTCATTGCATCTGCTGAGCTGAATCTTCACCAAGTTGACAGGCATCATTCACACACTCAAATCATACGTCAAACTAAAATTCAGTTACTTCTTAGTCCTTCTGAAATGTGCTGCAACTTAACGGTGTGTTGGTTTAGTGTGTATTTGGCAGAGACCCTATTGTGAGGTAATCGTATCAGAAATGGCTGCAGCCCCCGAGGCGACGGCACAGAGGTGACTGATGGAAAACGGAAGGAAGAGAATAAACACTTGAGAGGTGATGGAGTAATTATATGGTTAGAATTTCAGCCATTATTATTTCGATGATAGAAATGCAAAACTCATGCAGATGTAACACAGATCATCTCTTGATTTGCGAGCGGACCACATGTCACTGAATGTGGTGATAATGTGTTATATATTTCACTGGTTATCGTGATACATCTGCTGATTAAATAGATCAAATTACAACAGCTATGATTTTATCATCAGTTTGGGTCTTTTACGACTTACTTATTGACTATCGCTCAAAGTAACAAGCACAGCAAACCCAACATGCAAGATTTGTACAGTGCAAAACAACGACAGAGTTTTCTCTGTGACAGAAACTAAGTTCAGTTCAGTTCATGTCATGTGTCAGCTAACATCACCTTAAGACAAAGACAAATTACTGGTTGTTCACTTGGTTTGTTTATCATCATGCAGCAGAAAAGGATTATAATTTAATCTTCTGTCGTGATCTTGTTTGAGCAGAATGATACGTTGGTTGATTTTGTTTACTGCCTTGTTTGATGGAGCAAATTTCTACAAACATAGCTGAATATCTATAAGCCTGCTCCACATTATCACATGCTACAAGTCACCTACAACAACACATACTCTATAACCACTGGCTGATTTTGTTTGACCTCTCAGATCATGTTTCTCTCTACTGACACATGGTCACTGATATTTCACATGATCAGTGCAAAACACTTTATCCACAGTTACTTTCTAGTTGTACATTTATAGGATAAACACAACAAGAATTTAGAATACCTTAATTGTTACTGTAAGATTTTATGAAGAAAAACACTGATTAAAAACAGAGATCGACACTAATGCAGATCAATGAAACCAGAACAGGAACCAGGTCCAACTCTCCACAGACCATCTGAGAACAGCTCCATGAATTTATAATACAGTACATCTGTGTTGGAAACCGTTCAACAACTGCATTGAGCCTGCTGTAACAACATTAAACACATCCTCTGCACCAATATCTCAATCCATATGATAATAGACATAGATACAGTGGGTAGTGAAATGTCTATACTGCAAACAAAATCTTCTTAACCACATGTTCAATTTACTATTGAGTCCTAAAATCTACTCTTTCCCTCCAAAAAATATGCAAAATGTTTGATATTGCGTATTTTATGTCTGAAGTTATTTGTCTGTAATAACATTTTATTTCTTCATACTGCATCGACAAGGACATGATCCCTCACCGGCTTCCCAGCCAATTGTGCTTGCTGCAACGACCAGCCTGGAGTTACTGCTATTGGGAACTGAGGTGAGAAATTTGGCCTCCATGCTGCCCATGTTCTTTACATTGTACATGATGACTTTTAATACTTAACACACCTATCCTAATTATGCAGATGACACCCACATTTATCTCTCCCATCAAGTGACAATGCTCCCTTCAACTGTGTTTAACAAATCAATGATTAGATGATACAGATACAGACAAAACTTTGATTATTCCATACTCTCCTTCTTTTATCATATGAAACACCACAAGCCTCTCTGGTAGCAGTCTGATAGATGTTCCAAACTGAACATGGAGAAGCATCATTTAGTTTTTATGCTCCACAAAGCTGGAACAAACTTCCACAATACATACCACAATGATGTTCACCTCTAAAAGCAGGTTTAAAACTAGTTTGCTCAGTTTGCACATCTTAAGACCATTATCAACATGAGACTTTCATCCTGCATTCAGCTCTATTCATCCGTTTTCATTTTTCTAATTCGGTTGGTGTTTTCAATGTCTTTTTCTCTGTTATTTCATGTCTTTTGAGCCTCGGGTATGAACTGTGTGTTTAATGTGTTTAAATATGCTTTTCTGAACCTCTAACCTGCTCTCTTGCAAAACAATTAATCTAATCCAGCAGAAGAAATCATAAACATGCATGACAACAATGACATATGGGATTGATTCGTATTGATCGATTTAATCTCTTTCCTTACAAGAACACATATGCACACTATCCTTCACACACATGTTGACCACTGATTAGTTTCATCACCTTAAATGCTCAGAAAATGTTTCATATGGAAGTCTCAGCCAAGAGTTTTCTCTAATGACAAAGTTAGTGTGACCAGATCGTGTCAACCCTCCCTCTAGGAAGCATTTTCTGCACAATCCTCGAGAATTTCTAAGCTACATAAAAATATCTGTTGTTCCCTTTATGAGCTTCTCTTTATCCATCTGTGTTGTACGTTATATAAATCAAACTTGGCTCTCGTCCCTACAGAAATCACTTCGACTGTGCATTTTCATAACTTCCATAATGAACTTCCTGGGGTGATGTGGCAGGCAGAAATACAACCACAGGTGATAAATACGGCGAGAAGCTGCTCTCTTTCGTAGCAGGAAAAGAGGCTAATTAAATTTTCATGTAGATAATCGTGAGGTAATCCACCGTTAATTGTGCTTCTTTCCAACACAGTGGCTCCCTCATGGGATCCAGCATTATGCCCATGCAGCATTTCCTTTGCTTAAACGCCTCTTAGATTTAATGGACTCATCCATAAACTGATCCTCAGCAGCTCCTCGCACACGACCACACAGAGCCTGAACGCATCCATCAACAATAATCCCCTCAGTGATCTCCATTTTATCTTTTCACTCCCCTCCTCCTCCTCCTCCTCCTCCTTCTCCTCCTCACTCATGTCCCTACACAGGGCTTAATTACTGGTGTGAAGTAATTATTTCCTTTATTAGTGAAACGTAACATCTGTTTCAGGTCTTTTTAATTGTACCTATAAAACCCTTCCATGATTTCTGTCCCTTTAGGATAGGACTGGGCTGCTCGTTGCTCCCTGTGGACTCACTCCCATCTTCCCTCCACCCCCCCTTCATACCCGCAGAATGAGCCACGGTGCACCTAACTCGATCACACTCTTTGAAATCCTTTAAAGAAGCAACGAGGAACTCACCAGTGCTCACAAGCAGTGAAAGCAGAGTTGCTTCTTTTTTAATAGGGAGACAAAATATATACTTGCACAGCCATGCCTCCAAACTGACATTAATGCAGCCTTACATCCATTCTCCCAACTTCCCAGTGTTGTAAAGCATGCATTAAATTCCAAAGGAACATATTCCCAAACGCCAAGAGGAAAGACCGGCTGCAGGGACTGGTACACGGGAGCGTGGGAATAGGGGAAGGAGGGTGGAAGGAGTGAGATTCCTGAGGTCCTGGGGAAATTTTGTCCCTGTATTAATAGACTTTGGTCCCTTTGAAATTTTATTAGCCATAAAGTTGACAGTATGTTGTGCAATTTCTACAGTCCTACAGACCTTTCTTTCTTAAGTTTTTACTTCTTTTTAAACAAACCAGTCGTGCCCCCCGGCGTCCAAACAAATCAACACCAAAGTTTATCTTTCCCTCAACTGATGCCAGCAACTACACAGGGAGAACAGGTGTCATCATCAAACTGAGACCTCCATGGAATAAATAAATCTATAAAAACCTCACATAGTCATCAACTTCCAGCAAACACTGGCCAGTGAGTTGAAGACAGTCCGACTTCTGCTGCTCTGTCCTTTTAGCGCTCTCCCTCTTAATTTTTATGGTTCCTGCACCTTCAGGAAATGACCCTTTTATAGGGTCAACACTATAAAAGACTTGTTTTTTTGTGGGAGTGGTTAGTGGATGAGTGTGTGTGTGAGCGTGTGTGTGTGTGTGGTGGGGGATAAGTGTTCAAGTTACTACCGGTTCGTCTTTGCTGCCAAAGAAAGAGACCCGATGAGGTTAATAGTCTCCTCTTCCAATATATCACATAGCTGTGAACTCTGTGACCCTTTTTGTCAATAGAAGAACTTTTCTCTGGAGTGTGTGTGTGACTGCGTGAGTGTGTGTGTGTGTGTGTGTGTGTGTGTGTGTGAGCATCCTTATGTGTCTACACACAAGTGTGCACATGTGGAAGTTTGTATAGATTTGTATACATGTGTGTAGATGTTCATTTTTATGTACTCAAGAGTTGTGTAAGCCTGTGCTTGAACTGAATGTGCCTCATCTTAACAGGATTACATAATAATACCAGTATAGCACTTCCTGATGTTAGCCTACACACAGTCGTGATGGACAGGACAAAATATGGGTATAAAATAGTTTAACAAAGTGAGAAGTTTCAAGAATAGCCAAGTGGTCATTAGAAACCCATCAAATGTGATCTAAACCTCAGTTTTCACTCCTTTTAAAGTTTTTCCCCACAGATAGCCATGATTTCTGATGTTTTGGACGCACGTCAATGTCTAGTGGCTGGAATAAAATTTAAACATGGAATAAAGGCTCAGAGGGAGGGTAAGCGAGTGCTGCTCTCTGCTGGATTCTCTGCTACTGGACAATCTCAAAATTAGTCAAAATCTCTCAAAATGTCACAGCAACAGAAAATAAGTTTACTCAAGGGCAAAGACGATCAAGAATACAACAAGCTCTTCACAAACAACCTAAACTAAGTTCTTGTGCAACAATAGATGATATAACCGTGAGTGTTGTTACTTCACAGTGGCGCCACTTCCCTTTCAATCTTTTTCCTGACGTGCTCTGACAGAATAATTTGGTTTTTAGTGCTTAATACTGCCGGAGTATTTAATTGAACATTTGAATAGCAGGCGGTTAATCAGCATCAGAACGTCCATAGAGGAGAAGGTCAGTGATGGCAGAGGAAGGTCTGCTCTAAATGTCGTGGACAGGTGACAAATGGGGGACTAGTGGGGTCAAATCCTCACCCCACCTCAGGCAAAACAAACTGAGCTCCAAAATACACACTTTGCACACACGCTCGTGCACAATTACACACATAAATCAATCAATATACAAACAGTTCAACTCATACGTTAATGCAAATAGGTTTGTTAATAAAACACTCACTCACAATGCTGCACTAGAAAAGGACCCTGATAAACTGTCATTTTTCTCCTGCATGCACAGCGAGCGGAGCGGTTACCTACACAACACGCTGTATGGAGGGAGATGTTTTAGTGCTGCACTATGATATAAATAGCTGTACTTTTCCATGAAATTTCATAGTAATTAGAGACCAGGAAGCATGGACCCTCTCATCCCCCACTGCGGCACCCACGTACCTTGAGTGAATACTAAGAAGCAACTCTGGCACAGGTCCAGTTCAGTATGTACTGTGTGAACCCACATGGCCCATCAAAGGCAGTGTGCACGACCGTGAAAGGGTGATTGGGTTCGAGGTGCGCAGGGAATAGTGTTTGAAGTCCTCCTTCTATCAGAGAGACAGAAAAGGCACTTTTAATCCTGTGGGATCACTAAGGCGCCACAGGCAAAAAAGAGATGCACTCATTCTCTCAACTCTTCCATGAGTACCGGAGAAAAGAAGAGGAAGGAGAGAGGGGGCTAACGGGGAGGAAGGTGGGGGGAGGAGGG
>NTHP01000301.1:462490-482596 GCA_003416845.1 Oplegnathus fasciatus
GGGGTGGGGGGGGTTGTGAGGGGTGGGAGAGAGAGAGAGAAAGAAGGAGCAGATGATAAAAACCGCAGCTGACGTGAAGAGATGAGGCAAACAGAACAGAGAGGAAGTGCTGTAACATGACAGATACAGGGGTAATGTCAGTCATTAGCTGCTCTGGCTGCCATGAGGCCGTTAGGAATACGCAATTAGCCAGCATCATGCATAATGCCCTTTTCTGGCTTGAGAAGGTATCAAATCACTTTGCATGATGTGTGTGTGTGTCAGTGTGGCTGTGGGAAGCAAAGAGTCAAACATATAGTTGGAGGATGTTGTTGATTTCCTTTGTAATGTACAATGAGTGTGTTAAGCATGCAGAGTTTCATCTTGTCTGCATTTACAGGTGGAGAGGGAATAATCCAATACAGAACTGATCTGCACATCAGAGAGATAACAGCAAGTTACTGCAGAAAATCTTCATTGTCAGCATGTAACGCATACATCCCATATGTGTGTTTGTGAGCAACTAATAAAAATAGAAACAGAGACACACAAGGTTCACAGAGAGTTCTGCAAGTGGTAATTAAAAAAAACAACAAATGGTTAAAAACGTAGATAAGGTGATATATATATATATATATATATATATATATATATATATATATATATATATATATAATATTCAGATGACATTTGAGCCTGCAGTTACAGCAAGTGAAAGTTGATTTACTACAATCACAGAGACAGGTGGGGCTGTGAGGACAGGTGAAGAAAGGCTATTAAACTACAAGATATTAAAAATATACCTCAACGAGTTTATTCAAAAACTGAGAGAGAAGAAACTGTGGCTCTTTTAACATGCAAATCCTAGAAAGATAGATAGATAGATATTATCATGTGGAATTAATAATGTCAGACAACACATAAGGACAAAGTCTTCTGCACACAGGCCTATCTTTGTTCACTCCTGGAGTAAAAAAAAACCCCTGATTATTTGGAGTGTGTTTTATCCGCCTTGTGCAGAATATATTACGTGTGTAAATGTTGTTGAACCCCGCGATTCGCCAGGAAAAGGTCACACACTCCCCTCGACCCTAAGTGATTCTCTGTCTTTGTGTACTCGTGGTGAAAAAAAAAACGAGCTGCGCCCATAAACTTCGCATTTAAAAGGCAAGTGCGGCCGAGGGGGGCCGCTGCATGAGGGGAACAATAGCAGCTTTTTGGACACACTTTTTCTCACTGCGATGAACAGCAGGGAAACCGGTAGAGCCTCCTATAAAAGACCGATAGAGCACAGCTGCCAGGGTTCAACAGTAATTTTATAAAATGTCTCCAAGGGGCCTGCCTGCGGTTTATCTGTGGATTTATGGGAAACTATAAGAGGGCGAGCAAATTGTTAGGGGCCAATAATCAGAGGGGCCTCACGACGTGATCATAACTCCAGATTTCAGGGCCTTTATGCAAATGAAGACATAAAGGATAAAGTGATGCAACTGGCAGCCAAATGCTGCGCTATCATTAATAATGCACTTGACATTCAAACGGGTCTGTCATGCGTTTACTCCCTGTCACACACACACACACACACACACACACACACACACACACACACACAATCATCTGAAAGAGGGAAAGTTTGAACATGACAGCAGGTGGACTAAGGAGTTCAGCAGCTAAATATTAGGCACTGCTCCAGCAGCCCTCCATCATCATCATCATCATCATCATCATCATCATGAAAACAAAAGTTCATCAGGCCATATTGGAGCTGTCTGTCTCAGAGTGACGAGGCTCTTTATGCCGCTGATTATTGATTGATCAGGTTCAAGCATAATCCCTGGCCTATTTTGACAGCCGTGGCCAACAGTTGACCAGAGTCATTTGTCTAATTTTATCAGTCAGACACACAGAGTGGACCCTCAATCTGAAACTCAAAAAGTAGGTTAGGTCGCTGCCTTGAATGAGCCCCAGCGGCCCCAGCTGTCCACGCAGCAGGCCTGAGTCACTTGAACCTATCTGCTCCGCAATTACGCGCATGACGCATTTGGAGACAATATTGTTGGGTTGTAAACTATTACTCACGCTCAGAGGCCATGGTGATCACGGACTCCGTGGTGGCGTGGTACTCATCCTCCTCCATAAACTCATCCTGGGACGACGCGTCTCCCTGGAAATCGTGATGGTCCAGGAGCTGCTGGAGCGGAGGCGCCTTGGGCAGCAGCTGATTGACCACCTCCCGGCTGATGTTGGGCGCCTGCTTCAGGCGCAGCTTGCTCAGGATCTGAGACTTGATGGTCTCCAGCCTCAGCACTTTGCTCTGCTCCCTCCAAACGCAGGCGGAGCACTCGTGGGAACCGGCGTCCTCGTCCAGCAGGGACAGCCCGGCATCCGTGGGCGTCTCGCTGGCAGAAGGCAGCAGCAGATTGGGCTCATCGCTCCCCGACTGTCCCAGGGAGATGAGTACCGTCAAGCACAGTAAGAAGTTGTACCTCGGCATGACGATGCGTGGACACCAGACAATGCAACTTTTCTCTTTCTTTTTCTTGTCTTTTTACTCGCTTTATCCCGTTATATCCCCTCTCTCGGATGTGCGCCGCTCCTTGCCTTACCCTACAAAAGGCAGGGAATCAGTGACATGCATCTAATCCAATACGATCACCCCGAAGTTGCTGCTTTTTTGTTTTCTGCAACAGGAGATTTTGCAATAAATTTTCCAAAAAAAAGTACGTCCCAGTGCGTCTCGGTGCAGGCTGCTTTGATTGAAAGTTAACAAATTATCTGTCTGATGAATGCATAGCCCGCTCACATGTAGTATAATGGTTGTTTTGGGGTCTTCTGTACAATTTAGTCCATGGAGGTGTGTGAATGTTCAGAAGTGTCACTGAAAAATGTGCAAGTGCGGTCAAAAAGGGGCTCTTTATATATCTCAGCTGCCCGGTGTCGTAATCCGTCTCCATTGGCTAAGATTGCAACAAAAGGCTTTTAGGTCTGTCACCAAGTCAAGAGGGACAGAGCGAAGGGAGGGTGCGCGCACTGTTATGAGAGTATAAATGTTTTTACAGTGCACAAACAATGTCTCACATTAGAGATATAGCCCAATTAGGTTATTGTGCTGATGACATAAACCATGGCTCGCTGCGCCTGTTCTTATAAATGCTTTATTATGGTGTAAATTGAAAAAAAATAAAGCTTCATGAATTCCTCCCGAACCCTCCACATCATCTCCTAAATCACACACACATCTAAACATTTACGGTGCATTTTCACAATAAAGCCCACTGATGAGGAGTCTTCATGTATCAGATGGCTACAGGCAGATTATTTAGAAGTTGCACGAGCTTGTCCGATGCAAAGTGAGCGTCAAAGTATCTGTGTGAACCAGAGAAGTCTTTTCATTTAAAATCAGGGGATCTGAAATGCACAAATGTGGTTTTAAAAAGGTTGCATTCTATGATAATAAAAGAAAAATGTTGTTTAACAGCCTATATTAATGGATTGATTGAAGTCTTGCAGTAGCAGCAGGTCTGCATACTCTCTATTATTATGTGAATAGACTGTATAATGCATATAGGCCTACATTCATCAGTACTAATCAGTGTATGGATATAAGCCTTGTGAAAATGTCAGATCTTTAAATTGTCTCACCATGAATTACTATGAAATGTAGAATTTTAAGTCTTCTGTGTGTCACGTTTGATATATAAGCCCACAGTGTGTCAAATCAACAAGATCTGATCAAAATGTAGCCCGACTACAGACCAGGGACAGACACTGTATTTATGACTGTATATGCACTTAATAAAAGTTGTGATATCTCTGAGCAGATTTCTACATGTACGAACAATGAGTTGCCTGCTCTCCATGAGCTCATCACTGACCCACTAGTGTCATCTGCTGGAGGAAAACACGGCTGCAGACTGCAGAGCAGATCATGTTTCAGTCATTCAGACTGCACCTTGGCCCATGAAAATAAAACAAACAGACAAAAAACCTTTATGAAGCATTATGGAGTAGTTCAGCTTATTTGATGAAGTTGATGTACTTTCATGATTCTTGCAATTTTGGGGTACTTATGGTAAGTCACTTTGGATAAAAGCGTCAGCTAAACAAATGTAATGTAAATATAATTAGTTTTCATGTGTTTCAGTGTTTTTCACTCCTTATTGTGGTGAGATTGTGGTACATTGTTTAAAGGGCCCTGTAGTCATTAGCTCATATAGTTTGGGTATATGGCAGGATTAAATCTGTATTGTTCAAATACTGATGTGACTAAAAACTGCAAATCAGTGAGGATCGTGCATTAGTGCGCCTAAATTTATTATTTATTTTTCAATTTCAATTTTTATATTACTTTACTTACTAATATTTTATTTCCATTTTATTTTGTATTGTTGCAATTGCCTGATTTTATTTCATTGCAGTCCTGAATCGTTTTTGTTCCTGGTTCTACCATGTAAAGCACTTTGTAACTTTGTTTTAAAGTTTATTATTATTAAAATGAATCCTGCTCACTGTGGTCTGTTCATGGACTTGGGTTGAGCTTCCCAGACATGAATATGAGGGAAACACTGTTGCTGCTGTTTGCTCACATTTCATTTCTTTCCTTCTCTTCTGCTCAAAAAAGTCATAAATTGGCAGCTTCATTGCATTTATCTGGATTCATGTATGAAGGAATCTGAAGGCAGTGTCATTAAGTAACAACAGTCACTTCACGTTTTTCATAACTGCTGACCTGAAACTTCTTCAAGAATCAAATATGAGTTTTAGTGACAAGACTGATCTAAATGAAAAACTAGAGTCCTCAAGGAATAAGATCAGACACTGCTCTGTTTGTTGCTTTCTATGTTTATATATGCAGGTGAAATGTGAATCATTGACATTAAAGCTCCCAACACAACATTCACTGACCAACACAACAGCTCAGATTAGAGTAACAACCTGAACCTCAGTACTGAAGCTTAAACTACCCTCTCAGATACATGGTGCTCAGATGAAGTATGAATATCTCACATCACAACGACACACTGAGACAGATCTGCTTTCAGCAAACCAGTAACAACTTGAATTACCTTGCCAACAAAGTTTTTTGTAGAAGAAAAGTTACATATCACACACCAGAAATAACAATTTTCAGCATGGTGGTCATTATCCCTGCAGGTCTGTGTAAGCAGCACCAACCAATTTGAATGAATCGTTTGACACTTTGGGAAATGTGCTTTAATGCTTTCTTGCGTTAGATGAGAAGGCCGATATCACTGTCATGTCGGTCCGTTAAATATGAAGCTACATCCAGGAGACATTTAGCTTAGCTTAGCATAAAGACCAGAAACAGAGGGAAACACCTAGCCTGGTTCTCTCCAAAGGTAACAAAATCCACCAGCTCCTCTCAGGCTCACGAAATAAAAAGTTATATCTTATTTGTTTAATCCATAGAAAAACATCAACGTCCTGTAAAACCTCAACGTGACCTTTTTGTATGAAACAAACAAGATATAACGTGTTCATTAGTGAGCTTTAAAGGTGCTAGCAGGCAGATTTTGTTACCTTTAGGCAGAACCGGGCTAGCTGTTTCCAGCTGTTTCCAGTCTTTATGCTAAGCTAAGCTAACCAGCTGGTGGCAGTAGCTTCCTATTTATCTACAGACATCAGAGTGGTATCGATCTTCTCATCTAACTCTTAGCAAGAAAGTGAATACGTTTATTTCCCAAAGTGTTGAACTATTGCTTTATGCTACACATTGAGTGGACTGCAGGCAGACATACAGTCAGAGCCCAGAGCACTTGGTCTACCACATAAAAATAGATGCTCATGTTTTTGTGTATTCAATTTATGACCTTAAATGAAAAGAAATGTTACCAATTTAGTCTTGATTCACATTGTAAATGCTTAGCATCAAAGACTGTCTGCTGAACAGATGCAAAAACGTATTATTTACATGTTCTTATAGATAAATGAACCCTAAAACTCAAATCAAACTATATCAGATGTCAGATTCATGATGATCAGTGTTTCTCTCAGCATTTGATGCACACACTCCTTCATCTAATTCTTCTACTGCGGATCTGTATAAATGCACTGCTTGAAAATCTTTGAAAGTCTGCTTAATTTGACTAATCTGTGGATCAGAACTGGACTCTGTCTCTGCCATCTCAGCCTGCTGCTGCTGTAAGCTCCAACTCCACCTGCGGACGTTTGACCAAATACTCACCACAGTCTCGTCAGCACATAAACAACTCTTGAGTCTGTGGCACCAAGATCTTCTTTCCAGAAAGCAAAGCCCCATTTTTGAGTCTGAGATCAAGGCTTCAGGAGCTGCTGAACTTTTTGACCTTCATTCCAACCGTCTGATGGATGCTGAGCTTTTATCCGCCATGATTAGATCAGATCAGATCAGATTCAGTTTTAGTAGTCGTATGTAGGTTAACTCAGAGTCAACGATCCAATGAAATGTGTTGGACGAGAAAACAGGTCAGCTTAGCAGTAAGAGCACTAGTCGCAATAACAGCACTAGTCATATAAAGATAAAATAAGATAAAATATATAGATAGATAATATATCATGAAATATAACACTATATAAATATATGAAAATGAGGATTTGTGTGTAAAAGTAAAAGTGACAAGTGTATACAGAAGTATTGCACATTGGGTATGTATTGGTCCTGGTCAGATTATCAAGAAACTTCAGCAGTTCATTGGTTTTAGGTGTGATGATGATGTGATGCAAGTGCAGTTTGATGGATGTATTTATAAAAGAGATGCATGAATCAGAGGGAAGGCTGAGGAGTGAAGGAGTGTAGAGGCAGACATATGTTACAGATATAGTGCTCAGTTGTGTTATCTGATCTGACTACACAATCGTGTTGAACCACTGAAATAAAAAAGGGATGGGGTAGAGATAATATACAATGTGGACCAATTAATATCATGTTTAATGAAGTTCAAAGTATTGCTGCATTGTATATGTTAACAATGGAATAACAGGTGCTTAATACATTTTTGTGTCTTTCTCGTAAGTAGCTACAAAATTAGAAATGTCCCACATTGACAGAATCACGTAGCCTATCACATATTTTGCATCTGCTTGTTCCAACTCTTCTTTGAAACTATATGATGCTGAAACCGAGACATTTTTTTACTGTATGTTTTAGGGCTGCAACTAAAGATCATTTTCATTATGGATTAATCTGTCGATCATTTTCTCGATTAATCGATTAGTTGTTTGGTCCATAAAATGTCAGAAAATGGTGAAAATGTTGATCACTGTTCCCCAAAGCCCAAGGCGACGTCCTCAAATGTCTTGTTTTGTCCACAACCCAAAGATATTCAGTTTACTGTCATAGAGGACTAAAGAAACCAGAAGATATTCACATTTGAGAAGCAGAAATCAGAGAATTTGGACACTTTTTCTTAAAAAAATGACTCAAAATGATTAATTGATGATCAAAATAGTCGGCGATTAATTTAATTGTTGACAACTAATAGATTAATCGACTAATTGTTGCAGCTCTAGTATGTTTTCATCATTACATCAAATAGGAAACTCTAGAAATCTTGTGCACAGTTTCATCGACATTTCCCCCTAATTCAGCCTTTGATATCTTTAGGATTTTGACAAATAAATCAAAATTTTGTGGGTTTGAGCAGTGCTTGACTTTTGTGAAATGTTGTGTAATTGTTTGTAAGTGTAGTAAGCAGCTTTTTATTATACTTACAAGCTATCTCTAAACATGTGTCCACAAACAACACATAAACCATCAAGCTCAGCTGAAAATACCTGGCAGGATTTGTTGTCATCGAGGACTTTCAGCACGTAGGACTTGACCTGCGCCACGGTGCTTATCTGAGCTCTAAAACAAACATGAACTAACTTATACTTAACTCTCCACGGCTTCAAACGGGGCTGATCTTTGACTCCTGTGGGCGGAGTGAGGGCGGCGTTAAAGACAGTTTGGTCCCCGTGACTCTCCGTAGATCACGGCCAGGGCGTCGGCAGTTCACTCACCGCCGCTGCTGCTGCTGCGTAGGACGTAAACACCAAACCACCACCTCACCCGGAGAGCTCGGAGGTGGCTCTTACATAAACGAAAACTTATTATAAAACATAAAAAAATGCATTCAGTTACTCTGGACAGCAGCGGCTCGCCAAAGA
Organism: Oplegnathus fasciatus; assembly: GCA_003416845.1. NCBI lineage: Eukaryota > Metazoa > Chordata > Actinopteri > Centrarchiformes > Oplegnathidae > Oplegnathus > Oplegnathus fasciatus. The sequence continues at coordinate 470,618 of NTHP01000301.1, forward strand.
AACGGACGTTATCTCGGGGAATGAGCGAGGATGAGTCTCTCCGCAGCATTATAAAAGAGGTGAGCGGAGGAATCACAGCGGCAGCACTGACGGTTTGTTTGGAGCTACAGCTAAAGCTAACGGCTGCGTTGTGTTACGTCTCAGAATTCGTTTTTTTAAACCGTTAACGTTAGAAAAGGTAGTCAGAGTGAAGTTCCGCCATTTTGTTGACCGTTTAAGGCTGAATAACGGCTGAAATTGGTCGTTTTGATCAGGCCTGTAGCTTCAGTTCACTTCTTCATTATTAGCTAGCTTCTTGTGTTGTGTGTTTGTGATGTCAGGGTAACACCTGAGAGGTGTTTTTGTCTCCTCTATCAGGCCGAGAGTTCATCCCGGCGTCTGACACGGAGCGACAGCCGAGCAGGCACCCTGAAGAAGAGGAGCGACAGCCAGGTAGGAGCCAGGAGTGAACACCTGTACAGCCAGCTAAACAAACCTGTTCATGTCCCTGGATGTCTCCAGTTTATGTCTCTTATCATCTGTCATTATCATTGCAATTTAATGATGATACATAAGCAGTAGTGGAAAGTAACGAAATATATTTCCTCAAGTACAGTTTTGAGGAACTTGTGCTTGAGTATTTCCATTTTATGTTACTTTATACTTCTACTCCACTAAGTACATTTGAGAAGGAAATATTGTACTTTTTACTCCACTAACTTCATTTAACTGATGGCTATAGTCAGATTAAGATTTTACATAAAGAAAGAAATGATAAGCTTATAAAATACAATTCAGTGTTACATATTAAACCAGTAATTCACAATCTTTTAGACTTGTGACCCCTTACCAAAAAGCAGTGTCGAGTTGGGGCCCCTTGTTGCGGTTTAGCACTTTCACCAACGAGTGATTTCCTAACAGATTTTGAAATATTTATGCAATAGGCTATTTCACCAAAAGAACAAAGATTAGAAAAAAGTTTAAAAAACCCCCCAAAAAACTAATTTGTGTAGCAGAACTTGTTGTTACTTCTGTCCTACCTCATTAATCAACCACTTGACTAAACTACAGACTGGTGACAAATTAAAAGGAAAAACCTGAATAAATGAGTGGACAAACGTAACGAATGCAGATCTGGTGGCTCTGTTATGCTGTAGGGGGCATTTTTCTGGCATGGTTTGGGTCCCTTGTCCTCTTAGAGGGAAGGGTCACTGCAAATCAATACAAAGTTGTCCTGAGTGATCACCTTTATCCTATGATAAAACATTCCTATCCTGATGGGAGTGGTCTCTTCCAGGACGACAGTGCCCCATCCACAGGGCACGAGGGGTCACTGAATGGTTTGATGAGTATGAAAATGATGTGAATCATATGCTGTGGCCTTGACAGTCACCAGATCTCAACCCAATTGAACACCTATGGGAGATTTTGGACTGACGCGTTAGATAGCGCTCTCCACTAGGGATGGGTCATGATTGTCGAATTTTCGAATAGTCATTAAATTATAAAAAATCGAATAGTTCATGCGACTATCGTCTTATCTTAAAAGATATATTTTCCCTGGTTTTTACCGGTGCCTGGTAGTAACGCGCCGGTAAAATGGGAAACAAAACGGGAAACAACGGGCAACAACTACTGAACTAAACCAGTCCTGTCAGGACAAGTGCCCACTCCTCCACATCGATCCCATGGACAATATCCCGACTGGAACATTAGCAAGGGCATACTTGTGTGTGCCCACAGCGTCTGTACCATCAGAGAGGGCGTTTTCCACAGCAGGACGTATTGTAAACAGACTGCGCTCCGTCTTCACTCCTGTCTTCGTCAAGACCTCTTGGCGTCACTTTGGATTGAAAGCTTGAAAATTGATTTCTTATCCTTGTGTATCTTTGAAAATCTAATGCTATCTCACTGTCTGGCACTCTTTTCCGTTTTCTAAATTTACCACTACTGAGGTAAAAAACAGTGGAAAAGCAAGTCTGATGCAAATAAATCTTCATAAGCCGGTGTTGCACTGAATTCTGTGACCCGTCATACTCTGATGACCTGATTAGGAATTTCAGCTATTTTTATATTTTTTATCATACTTAATCACAGACTGTGTTTTGTGAGCTGTTATCAGACATGGTGCCTCCATAGTACAGTATTTAGATAAAGTCACACATACTGATGGCTGTGATTTCAGTGTACCAAAGTCAAAGTTAGCCAAAGTCAGACTCTGTGACGCTAGAGGATAAACGACATGAAAATAAGATAAAAACAAAGGGTCATTAGACATTACAGTTTCTGCTACCACAGCTGTCAAACTTTTGACCCAATCTAAATACTATGGAGGCACCATTTTTGGTGACAGCTGCTATCAAAAAAAGAATGATTAAAAACGTTTTGCAGCTGCAATATAGCTGAAATTCCTAATTGGGTCCATGATGTCATCATTAGAAGTAATGGAGCATCTCAGTAACGGAAACAAGCTACCACAACATTAATTGAAGCAGCACAAATTATTCAATACTCCTTATTTTTCAGGACACATAATTTTACATATTTACAATCGTAAAGAATTTCTAAATGTATATAATATGGTGTTATATTATTATCATATAACATATATATCTGAACATTGCTTTTCCTACCATGGCACTTACACAATCCAACACCACAGTCCTGCAACACATGATACTTTATGAAGCTTATAATGGTTTAATTTGTGAATTAACACTGGTCATTTTTAATGCTATAATTTGCAGGTAATGTGTTGCACAAGTGTTCATGTCATAGTTATTTTGTGTAAAGGCAAAGGATCCTATACGGCCTTTCAGAACATGTTTGTCTTCATTTAGCTCAATTAAAAAGACTTTATTATTTATAATTGAACTAAGTTCTTTCTCCTTTCAGCAGTCTGAGCAGGACCTCTTCATGGGACTCCCAGAAATGGTGAGTATGTCTTACTGTTATTATGACGATTATTACTATTTAAAGTCTTGTTCAGCGTCCTGTCAGGTCTAATAGATCGCTGCAGTGATACATATTCCTTTACATATGGAGCGATTGTCATGCTTCCACATGAGGCCTCCCACTGATGCCTCTGAGAGCTTGCTAAACACTTGCCCACCCACTGACTGGTGTGCGTTCCTCTAAAGTGCCCACGCTGATTTGTTACTGTGTTTGTGGCGTAGTTGGAGCTGCAGGCCAGCTATGACGAGGTGGTGCAGGAGTTGCGTGGGCTGGAGGTCGAGCGAGAGGCTCTGTTGTTCCAGGTGGACGTCCTGCAGGACACGCTGGAGGGTGTAGAGGAGCTGCTGGCTGAGGCCCAGAGGGAAGCTGGACAGGCTAGTTTGGTACGTCGAGGCCTCATAAACACTTCCCCTGAAAGATATCTTTTAGTTTCCTTTCTCATGAGAAGTTTTGTTTTTGTATAAAGTATGACACTAACTGGTCCTCATTATGTCGCTGTTTCTCTCTGCATTTGTAGGAGTTGGAACGAGAGAGGGAGGCCAAGAGGAAACTGGAGAGCATGGTCTGCTCTCTGATGCAGGAGGTGGAGAGATTAAAAGAGGTAATGTGACATTTAAAAGGAGAACTTTACGTAACATTAGAGAGTCACAAAGTTTTTGAATTAATGTATAAAGATGTAAAGTCTAATGGAAGCTGTTATGTAACAGTTTGTCGTGATCTCTTATTGAATGTGAATAATGGAGATGGTGCATGTTTTGTTTGTCTAAGCTAGTCTTAAAGTAAAACTTATATAAAATGCTAATATGTAAAAATATCACTAGCTATGGCAGTACATCATGTACTGTAATGTTACACCCAGTTCCTCATGGTGCATTGGTCACTGGACCAAGTAAAGTATCATATGGAGGCAAAGAAAGACCATTTTAAGTTTTAATCAATATTCAATATCTAATTATGACATTTAATGACTAATGAATACTTAATATTACAATTTAAATACCACTGAGTTTATAACATTGAAATATAACCATCTACCTGGATTTATATGGTTTGAATTCGTCTCTTTGAAACTTCCAGAAGGTAATTTCAAGTAGTGCTATTTTCTTTTTTAGAGTTCACACATTCAGATTTTAAAAAACAATATTAAATATTAAGTATCGAATATAAAAAAAAAACAACCAACCTGCATTCAGGTTGCTCAAATTCAACTGGTCGTTTGAGTTTCAATATAAGTCAAATAGGATGGGAGAAATTAAGTCAAGGTGAAAATTTTAAACTCAAATGAGAAACTGGAAACCGTCAACAATTAAAATTTCTATCTGAATTTGTTAACCCTGAAAAGAAAAGTTTCAAAGAGACGAATTCATTTTTCATGGCTTTTCTTTGCTTCCATATTAATATGGATGGCAACAAACAACAAAATAACTTTTAAATGCAACAATATTTAGTTTGATCTGAAAGGACACTTAATTTTCTTCTGGACAATTAAATGTCTCTTTGCAGGAAAGGAATAACAAACCACCTGCTCCAGCGGACACACACGGAAGTGTGGATGAGGTGATGAGACAAGGATACCAAATGAAAAATGATGGCGAGGAGTTGATGAAAGCCGCACACAGAGAAGAAACAGACTCGTCGCTGTGTGAAGCTCACAGCGGTGAAGCGTCGGAGGAAGTGGGACAGAGTGAAGAGGCAGAGGAGGAAGGAAGCGTCCTGGCGAAGCTGCGGAAGATGGTCAGTAAGCCCCTAATCCACATCCCCTCTCTTTCGCTGGAAAACCCAGCCTCTGAAGACGGGGTCCTGCGGAGGCCTTACAAAAACGGTGTGGAGGACGGACGAGATCCTTCTCCGGACAGGAACGACTCAGACAGCATAAGTGCCTACGAGGATGCGTCTGCTGACACTCCAGAGCTCCAGGACAGGATCTTTCCGGGTGAAGGAGACGCTTTGGAGCTGCCTCATGATTCAGAGGATACAGAGAAAACTTGGCACGGGAAAGACTGCGAGACCCAAGACACCAAAAACGAATCTTGTGTCGTGTCTTAACTAAGCTGTTTTATCTACTATGGGCAAAAGGTCAAAGGTAATTATTGGTCATTTGGTGTAATTCAAGAGCTCTTTGATTTGCAGTTTACACACATCTGATATTTATGTTCTTAGAAAACTTTGAGGCCAACAGTAACATTCAGAGTTGTGATTAGAGCTTTAACGAGTAGTCGATTAATTATTTCAGTCATTTTTCTGCTTCTCAAATCGGAGGATTTGCTGCTTTTCATATGTGATCAGTCAAAGAAATATCTTTTGGGATTTGGACTGCTGGTGGGACTAAACAAGAGATTTGAAGACGTCTCTTTTGGCTCTTGGAAATTGGGATGGTCATTTTTCACTATTTTTTCACGTCTTATAACTAAATGATTGATTGGGAAAATTATCGGCAGCTTAATTGATAATGAAAATAATGGTTAGTTGCAGTCCTAGTTGTAATACACTGTAGTAGAATTGTAAGTTTCAGTTTTAAATTCACAACTCAGGATCCAGGTGGTTTACTGGCTGGAATTCCACTAATGACTACTTTTATATTATCTGCCAATATTATCTGTCTTAACTTGTTTTTTTTTTGTCTTTTAATATGTGCATAGGCATGGAAAATACTCCATGCTGCTTTGACTGTTTACCTCTCTGGTAATCTTTTAAGAGGTTTGCTTTGTATACTAACAGCTGCCAGGACACACATCAGGATTTACCTGCATACAAAACACAGTGAGCTCCGTAAGGGACTGTGGCTGTTTTGGCTCCAATCATAACTACACGTTAGAAAGTCGGGGATTTATCGAGGCAGTCTGATTTCAGATTTCAGACCCTCACAGCTGTTAAGTGCATTTAAAGATATTTGTTCTGTCTGTCCTCAGCTGTGGAGCTCGATGTACAGAAGGTTTAGGACCCGTTTCACTTACTGGCAATCAATTCTTAGTAAGATACAGATTTTTTAATTAAGGGAAAATGCCATCTATTTACTGCCTTGCTGATCTTCATAAGAACCTTTATTTTTTTATCTTTCATATACGGCCCCTTTTCCTGTTTTTATTTTGAATTTAGGGAAATTGATTTTAGCTGCATTTGCACTTTCAAAAGTTCTTGTATTGTGGCATAAATGTGTCAGATTACATTAGAAACAACATTCCCTTTACAACCAAACATGTCAGCGAGGAATAATCAGCTGACCTGCTGCAGGCTGTGCACTGTATGTTTGCACATTTGCAGTGAAATTAGTCTCTTTGGATGTCTCTGATTGCTGTACACACTTTGTATTTAATCGCGATTTTTTTATGTTTGTTTTTGACAATGTTACTTTTCTTTTTAATGCTTGAGGCAAGAACTGACCCTTTCACCTCAGTTGAGAACAATAGTTTGCATGAGCACCTAAAGAATGTAAATGGATTTCCAAACTGCACATGAATTGATCTGTCATTTATTAGTACTTTTGCACGCAGTACTTTCACACATATATTAAATAATACTTAGATGGAAGTAATTTACTGCGAAAATTGGTGTCTTGAAGGGATTTTTAATTTTGTTTACAAGTAATGTATCACTCTGCTATTACCTGGTTTTTAAAGTGGATCTTAAGCAAAATTAACAAATAATTTTAGTTTTGATGGAACATATCATGTCACCCTAAAAGCGGAACAATATTAATGAATTCATGGGAATATGAAAATAGGTTTGCAGTTCGCTGCATTTAGCTGCGTATCATTTAATTAATTCATGTTGGCTCATTTGTCTTTTTTGTATTTTATCACACGGTCCTGTTTCAACATAACACTGGTTCACATGAGAATACTTGATTATCTGTTGTGCCGGCTGCCATCATGCACAAACAGCTCGGATAATCTGCTTCTTATCCACAAAATGAGCTGATGGGAGGTTTTACTGCTACTGTGGTACTTCTGTAGTACTGTTACTGTAGTACTGTTACTGTAGTACTGTTACTGTAGTGCTGTTACTGTAGTGCTGTGTGGTGGCGCTGTGGTCAGTTCTTCAACAATCAGGTCATTTGAAACCAATGCTGGTCAGATATTTCTACATGAGCATCTACAATCATCGGTTGTTCATGTTGTTGTCATTTTATTTTCTTGTTAACTTCCCGTCAGGTCAAAGGATTTGGTTTGTTGTGATGAACCAGTAAAGTAACTTTACTCTGATAAACATAATTTTTAAACTACCTTCATTTTAATATCACTGGTTCTGTTTGGCATTTTGAGCACACAACAGTGACTTTTTGACAAATTATCAAGTAATCAAATTGTGTTTGTGTTTCATTCTCACAGAACAATGCAAAAAATATGTTCTTTCTGTACTTTGATGCGTTTTATGGGTCTGGATATTTTTGACTTGTCCTGAGCTTTGTATTAAATGTTCAGTAAATGACATGAATTTATACTTGTAACTTGAAATTACATTCCAGACATATCAAAATAAAAGGAGTGAATAATGCTGACGCTGATTAGTCATTTGTTTTGACTTACATTTGAAATGTTCATGACTGCTGTAATAAAGGAATCCCCATCATAAGCTATCTGTAACGAATGCACGGATAAATGCAAGACTTACAACTTGTGTTTTAAAGATGTTGGTGAAGACACTGGAATGGACGTCTGGGTGTAGTTTTGATTAAGTTATTATGAGTAGGTTTATTATAATATAAATTACACTGGAAATGGCAGAGATAATTATGGAAACCTTGAAATCAAATGTCACTTTCCCCCTTTGCAAGACGATTGGTAATCTGTTCCTGTGAAACTTAGCATGCTTTTATAGAAAAACCAACGGAAATGGTGCTGCACTGTGTACTTCTGTAGAAAAGTGACATAACTTTTAAACTGGCATAAAGTTTTTCATTTTGTTCCCTGAAGTCTTTTGGCCGGACATGTTGTGACATTATTTGTCCAACAGGTGGCAAAGTAGACTTCTATTTAAAGAGGAAATCAGAGCTTAGATTTGATTTTGTGTTCATGAGTGGGCTCAGAGTTATTAAAAGTTACATAAATGTTTGTTATTGTGCTGAGTTTGACCAAGAATATGTATGTTACTTATTTACTTTAATTTTAACGCTCTGGTGTTCTTTCTAAAAAGGTTTAATTGGTAGTTAATTGGTCTTTTATCATCATCATCATCTTTTTCATCAGGACTGAAACTCTCCATCAGGATTAATGTGATGTGTTATCTCATGCCATGAAATCACACACAGCAGAATCAGCAATACAGTTTATTGTTTTTTCATACTGAAAGTTCAAACAGTATCACAAGAGCTCTAAATTGAACTGTGTCAATCATCAGCACAGGTTAAAAAATAATCAAGTACTCAAGACTTACAGCAATTTAAAACAAATGTATGAATCACAATAAAACCAGGCACATGAAAAGACACATTATTAAAAACAAGTTCTGTCCTCAAATAGTTTAACAAGGAGATTGAGCTGAAGTGGAAGGTAAGTAATCGTCAGGGACACAAAGAGAGGCCTCCTGTTGTCTTTTAACAGTAATAGCTTATTTCAAATACAGAAATATGATCAAAACATCCCTTTTTCTTTCTTCATGTTCAGTTGTTTCCACCGCGGCAGGCTCACAAAGTCGTCTTTGGTGATCCCAAATACGTCGTTGAAGTCAGAGTCAGAGAGGTATTTCTGTGAAAACAAGTAAGCACAATGACTTCTTTTGGTCGAGGTGGTAAAAATCTATCACTGATACTATGCAGCAGCAAAGCATCATGGGTACAACAAGGTGCACAAAATGTTGAATGATTAACAGTGATTGAATAGGGAACAAATCAGGGACTAACTGCTGATCAATGAGTCGCTCCTGAATAATAATACCTGAATCAAACATGGTATGTATACCACAATACCACACACACATTCAATACCACAACCCATTAGAGAGTCCCCATCATATTATTAATTTAAGTGTAATGTTAAGAAATGGCTTACTGCGAACCAACAATGTCAACACTGATGCTTAACAACATCTGGCAAAGGGACTGCCGAGGAAAACTAGCCTTTCAGCTAACTCTTGTGCATTTACCTTTGTATGAATGTTGATTAATGTACATTGTCCCTTTTCAAATAAAATTAAATTACATAAACTACATCTATGGAGGATGAAGTTTCCAATAACTAAGGGAATAATTAACTAATCTTTTCTTGGGTTTAAATTGAGGTTTTCTATAGTTCAGGAAATCTCCAAAAAATAAAGCCGTAAAATAAAGCGTTACCAAATTAATCATTTAATGTGGAATTTTGAAGCTTTTTGGTTGTTTGTCAATGCATATTTCTAAATAAAAGTAAAGAAAAGTTCCAAATAAAGCTTCAGTTTTGTATCATAGATCTTTTGATAATCTTTTGTGCTATTTTCCATAAGTTATATATCACTTTCTGTTAATAGGGGTGTGTGTTTCGCTCTATAAAATGACAAAAAACTAAATCTTGTATGTGAAAACAAATGGCTAACATTGCAGTTGTTTTGCTTTATAAAATAACTTCTCTCTGTCCATTGAGGTTTTATTTCTGATTGGATGATGCAGAAGAGACATTAGAAGATTTAACTGATGAACGTGTATTATTGGGAACTTCATCATACTGTAATATGTTAGGCACACACTTCATGCACCAGCTCCCCTCAAACACACACACACACACACACACACACTCATGTTTGTCTCCATCACTTGTGGGGACATTACACTGACTTACAGTTACATTCCCTGTAGACTTACCCTAACCATAACCATAACCGCTACTTGCCTAACCCTCACCTTAACCTAACCCTAACCTTAAACCAAGTCATCACACTAAAATGCAATGATTTACGTTATGGGGACTTGAATTTTGTCCCCATAAGGGAGGCGAGTCCCCACAATGTGACTGTGTAAACAGATTTATGTCCCCACAGCATGAGTGATACACGACACACACAGACACACACTTACCTCTTTCTCGGTTGGGTCAACACCTTCAGGCAGCTCGCTGGGGAGCTTGTTGACCAGATGGTCAGGTGGAAAAGACTGATAGCTTTTCTCACTTTCACAGTTCTGCTCCTGTAAAGTCACATTAAGGTCCAGGTTAAGATTCTTAATCTACGTGTCTTCATCAATATATCGCTTACTGTTGTGGCTTTGAAAAGGCTCTTAGAGGATGGTAGATAATTAGGTAGAGTTTAGAGTTTATTAATGTAAGTTTTTGAGTCATAACTCTTATACAACTTCAAGGTTGACTAACCAAAAATAAATAGTTTTTTATATGATCGGGCCGTCCTGGTCTAGGATGTCATTCATGTGACTGTAATGTCCCCAGTACGAGTCCGGCTGGTGACCTTTGTTGTTGCATGTCATCCCTCCTGTCTCTCCCCTCATTTCCTGACATCTTTACATGTCCACTATCAAAATAACAGCAAAAATGCTTGAAAAAATCTCCTCGATTAAAATTGTGAGTTGAGCAGAATCATCAATACAGTTTATTATTAAAATTTTGAGTTATAATATCTTAACCATTCAGTAGATACTCTAAAGAAGGAATTGCTAAACCTGGTCATGCTGGCAGTGCATGAGGTAAGACTGGATGTACCCCTGAATTCCTGAATGTCCCTCTGTGTGTCTGTGTGAAATTTAACAATAACACCATCTCTTTAAGGTAAACACATTTTGGTAACCATTGTATCAGACAAACATTTCTGTTGCCTAAAAAGCTTGAAAAATGAATGAGACTTCACATACAGCTGAAACATTAACAGGTGATGCTGCATCTCCCAGCTCCTTCTTCAACTCCTCGTAGCTCTTTCCCCCCTGAAAGAAAGAAATGTTTGTCATTATATGTTTTTTTACTCATCAATGTACACTGATGGTCTATTTCAGTTCAAAAACCAAGTCACTCACACTCCATATGGAGGGGTCCCAGGCTGCGAACCACCCAGTGAAGGTGGGCGGCTCGAATCCCTGCTTGATCGAGACAATGGGGGTGTCTGGGTCTCTGGCGCCCGGGTGGGTGCGCAGGTACTCTTGGCTCGTGACCACTGCTTCTTTGCGCTCCACCTCATTGGCATCTTTACCGATCCAGAGAAACACCTGAGAACAACAACAAGAAAAGGCCACGGTGACAAATATATATATATACATATTCCAGTTTGTGAGTATTTCTTACAAACAGTGTCACCTCATACCTGGTCCCATGTGTCCAGCAGCATGACATCATCCTCGCTGAGGTCGTCCTGCGTGAACTGCGTCACCTCGCTCACAATGAAACGGCCCGTCTTATTGCTGCATTCAAACAGGCGTGGCGGGTAGTCTGAAACCGTCTGCTGTAATCTGGAGTCAACAAGCGTGTTACCTTTGCTGTAACACTCATGAAGCCATCAGGGTTATATTTTGTGTGTCATCATCACCTCTTGTCATTCGCATAGGGAGCTTTCCCTCCGAGCAGCTCCCAGAATTCAACGGGCTCCTGACCCTCCGCCACAAGCTCCTCAGAGCCTCTCTGCGAGTTCTGGCCAATCACAGAGCTGACCCCCTTTGCCATGGCTCTCTCGTCTCCACTCGATCCCTGGTGACAAAAAGTCAGTTACACCCTTTTAATGTTTTGATCATGTCATTCAAGACCATGGGTATTAATCTGCTGATATGACAGTCTCCATTCTTCTGGGAAGACTTTCCAATAGACTTTTGAACCTGGCTGCAGGGATCTGCTCCCATTCAGCCACAATAGCATTAGTGAGGTTGGATACTGACGTTGGGTGATAAGGCCTGTGTTCTAGTTCAACACAACACAATTTGTTACAGAGCTGGCTTTGTGCACAGTGGCATGTTGAAACAGGAAAGGGCCTTCTCCAAACTGTTGACACAACGTTGGAAGCACACTGTTTCATGGTACTCTGTAGCATTAAGATTTCACTCACTGTCCAAACAATGAAAAACAGTCCAGGATACAAAAGGATGTGGGTTTCTACCACAGACTGTATATAAAGATGGACGACATGACAGCTCCCCAAAAGTGAAGC
>NTHP01000301.1:482655-543820 GCA_003416845.1 Oplegnathus fasciatus
CACCTGCGGACGTCTTTTCGGGAATTGTAGAGTTGGAGAATTGGGAGTAGGAACGTCGAGAGGAGATAACTTGAACTTTCCATAACCGTGATCTGTGTCTGTTTCAAACAAGACAAAATGAGCTGTTCTGCAGTAAACTGTACTAACCGACCTGAAGGATCTGAGGGATCTTTGCAGTTTTTTCGGTAAGTTAAATTTGTGTGTAAGCTAATCAGTAAGTTAATGTTATTAGCTAGCTAGCTAAGACAACAACGTTAGCTATGTGGAAAAAAGCAGCAAATGACGTCACCAGCGCTAGATGGCAGCGCCCGTATCCGGGATGCTTTTGCTTCATTTTTGTACAGTGGGAGGAAGTGGAGATGCGTCATCCATCTTTATATACAGTCTATGGTTTCTACAAACTTTTGGCCATATAGTATATTTATATTTTCTTACCTTTATGTTACTGCAGATACGCAGAGGTAAACATACATAAAATGCTATTAAAAGTATTATATTATCACCTTCCCACACCACAGATAAATTCCTGATTGGCTCTTCAGTAAAAACACATCATTGGAGTTCAGAGAGGTGGCCAGGGCTGGAACCTCGATGGCTTTTGTGTTGGATGGGTCAGAGCCATGGACCTGGAACAACCTTATCGGTGGCTCTGGGTCAGAGGACCCTTTTCTAGATGTTCCCCCCTAACAGAAGAAAGAGAAATATTCAGTACTGTTATAAAAACTGTAAATTCCTGCCAAACAGTTAACAATAATATAGTCTCGTGAAAAAACTAAATAAGCAGAATGTTTCCAAAGAAATTATTAGAAATAAAGTCAACAGTCGTACCTCAAAGATGACCATTTTACCCTTGAAAACCGCCATAAAGTGTCTTGGTTCTTTGCCCATCGTTACTCTCACTTGAACTGGCTCACCACCATACTTCTGATCCAAGTTCACAGCCTGAAATGCTGAAGCTGCCAGTTCGTCCTGAGTCGCATGACGCCCCTGAAATAACAAGTGGTTTAATTTCATCATATAATACAGAAATAATCAGAAGAATCCAAAGCAGGGACAGTGAAAGAAAAGACGTATCTGTAAGTAATGTTGTAAGAAACTTAATATTTCAGTGTATGATCTTGAATTATTATTATTATAGACAGCAAATCCTCACCTGCCACATGTAGATCAGGTAACACTTCTTATTGTTAACCAAGTAAGTGTAGAGGATCAGGTAGCAGTCTCCTCCGTAGAAGTATCCGTACCACTGAGGGTCCACAGGGGCAAGCTCCAGATTCTCAATTCTCCACACCTGGGCACATCAAAAAGGTAAATGGTGGTCTGAAGAGAGCAGAGCATCAGTGCCGTTTTTATCTCCTGTGTGTTTCAGAGTTGCATTTGAAGTCTGCCGGTGCACTAGCGGCCTCATGAGGCTATGATGCTCATTGCATATTAGAAAATAAATGTTGGCTGGGCGAAGAATGGAGAGCAAACTTTGCTGTTCTGTGCTACTGGTTGTCAGAACATTGTCAAATTGTTTTTTGAACTAGCCAGATTAACCCAGGAACTGTGGGACCCTGTAGGACACTTCCACAGGAGACATTTTGACAGGTGTAAATAAAAATGACTGAAGGCTGAATTCCATTTAGCTGCTTCAGTTTCAGGGTCCTGGTGTTGTGCATGATGGTTCGCTGTCCCACTGTCATGGCTTACGGGGACACTTGAATATAACAGAGCCATTTAGCATGCCGCAGTTAACATGGTAACATTCTTACGTTTAACATGTTAGCACGCTGACATTAGTACTGTTGATACGGTATAGTCTGATTGTCACAGGTACCTCCACTTGACCTGTGCCATTGTCCACCATTCGCTCCTGTGCAGCGACCTCTGGCATCATGTGCATCAGAGCGGCATCAAACTTTTCCTGTGTGATGTGAGCTGCAGCAGAATATGGTGAGAAAACAAAATCATTATCGACAACCAATCAAGGTTTTGTTTTTAGAAGAAAACAATGTGTGTGTGTTTTTTATAAAAGCAATAGGTACTTGTTGTGTTTTTGTGAATTTAAGAACAGACATACCCACTTTCCCTCTTGTATGTGCTTTGCCAAGACCTTGAGTCTGGTCCTTTACAGTCCACCTCTGGAACAGCTGCTTGAAGAGAGCTGACTCTGCCCCGTCATTCACCGTCTCCACATTTGTAGTGATCGGGTATTTTTTCGCTTTGATGAACTCCTGTAACAGCCGGTCAGAAAAAAAAAAACAGGCAATACACTCACTAGCTGAAACAAATGCAGTCTAATACAGCGATCCTGCAATAAATCCTCCCTTCATGAAGGTTGAATTATTTTAATGAGGGTAGGTTAAATGACAAACACCTCTCTGTATAATACAATTCATCAGCACCACAAACTGCAGCCTCCAACACGATCATAAAGTTGAATCAACACCTCTCTAAAACAGTTTCAACAAAAACTGAACTTAAAAACTTCATGAAGGGACCATTTATTGTAGGACTGTTGTATTAGGGTGCATTAGTTTTAGCTCGGTGTACCTAATAAAGTGGCAGCTGAGTGTAAATACGGCATGCAAGAGCAACCAAACACAAGCTGAGGGTACATGTGAGGGTCTGATGTAGAGTCACTCACCAAAGCTCTGCTCATTGCAGCCTGTCTTTCAGATTTGTTTGCTTTCTTCCCCTTCCACACAAAGATCTTCGTCCCTCCCTGATCCAGGAAGTAGCAGTCCTGAATAGATCATTACATTAAGTACACAGGACTAAATCATTCCATACCACCAGAAAATAAACTATTTTATCTTCACCTCCTTGAGTCCAGTTTAAAGCCTTTAGCGGTACAGGAATGGTGATAAGTCAGGCTAGATGGCGAACCATACCAAGTGTACCAAGTTGTGGCCATAAAATATATATACTGTATGTATTATACATTATTATATACTGTATATAATAGTGAATGCATCCTTTATATTGCACCAACTCACATCGTGGTTGAGGAGATCCTGAACCAGCGGTCTGGTGGTGATTTCTGTGACCTTCATCTGACCATCAGCATCTGACACACTGTGAAATGAAGCCACAAGCAAATAAGAAGAAACAAAACAAAACTTTAACTGCACATGGATGAGTCCTCATCCACTGACTACATCAAACACCCCGTCACGATCAGGGAGCAGCTTACTGGTAAAGTGTGAGTTTTGATTTCTGTTCCTGGTCGGCAGTTTCATCTGGAGGTCCATCCTTCAGCTTGCAGGTTCTTTCTCCAAGAACACCATTCAGGATCTCCATGCTCTGAGGAGAGCTGCTCTCTGCTTCACCCTCGATCACTCTGATGTCTACCCGACCTCCTCTCTCTCTGTCCCGGACATCTTTGGCCACCAACATGCCCTGAGAATCAGAAGTACAACACAGAAAAACTACACAATCCAGAAATCACTAAATTCACTACCAGATATCAAAGAAATCTCATTGCAGTTCAGTGTACCCTAGTAAATATAGTTTTTACTCATTCAGTGGAATTGTTTTCATTAGCACATACATATTTAGTCAGAGCTGAGCAAACAAGCAGATATTAAAGGTAAACTTAACTGATTTTACACATGAAGCTCCGTTTACTCGTCATAAGGAGTATTGGTCAGCCTGTGAAAACAGCTGTATAATGTTTTATAGGGCTCTGGAGGGCAATTTCTTAAGTCTGAGACAATAAGCCCGGTGATGTCATCAGGGATATCTCAGTTTGGGCTTCAGACTTCAAATTTATAACAGAAAGTTTGAGTTGCAAACTGGCAAACAAGGGCGTTAACCAGGCAGGGAAAGTCTAACGAAAGATACCATTAAGTTGCATTATAGGAAATGTAGGACCCATACTAGAGCCTGAAGTCAGCACATTTCTGTCTCCTACCTCATAACTTTGCAGAAGTGCAATACTAAATCACTCGACAACCCTTTAAATTAGGTTTAATAGGTCATTTTTTCTATGTATAAGTTATATCGAAGTTGACCAAATTCTAGTTTCATCTATTTTTCATTGTGGACTTTCAATGTTGATTTGTTAGAAATCCCATTATTATGATAGAGCATGTAACTTAACTAATGGCTAAATATGTCTGAACTAACTCAAACATGGGGTACACAAATGTACAACCAGTGGCCACTTTATTAGGTACACCTGTACACTCTAATGCAATTCAATACAACAGCTCTGCTAATTAGAAACACCTCTCAGTATAATGTAATCCAGTACAACATCACCTTTAACTGTGACCTCAGTGCTAAAACATATAATTGAATTTACACATTTCAGACAAAGTCAACAAAAACTGAACATTACAAACTTCGTAAAGGTAGAATTTATAGCAGAGCTGATTGTAGATTGTACAGGTGTACCTAATAAAGTGGCCACTGGTTGTATATGTGTATGTAAACAGCTAGAATATGAATATCAATGACCTAAAAGTTTCTGTCCTCACTGCATTGCTGTTATATACTTTTCAACTGTGTGTGGTGGGATAATGAATCATTCAGAGCCTCCGGCCTTTTTGCAGGAACAAGGAAATGAGCCTCGACTGCACTCCCACAACTTTCCATAAAGGTTTTAATGATGGTGGTGAGGGCAGCACAGAAAGCGCCCGACTTACTGTTAGACTTGCTTCAGGGTCTGCACCTCAAATGTGTATCATGTACATCCAGATAAAATGCTGCACATAGAAGACTAAACCTGAAAACAGGCACACTGGGGTTCAAGCACACAAAACAAGTGTCCTTCCATGTTGCTTTTCAATCCACGTGATCATAAAACATCTTTATATCAGAAAGTTCAAATAGTAAACAAGGTCAATTTATTGTTATGTTATTAATGTACACTGGGAAATAAAGCTGAAAGAGTGTAAGTGGTAAGCTGATTTTCTGTCATCGTACCACATATCCTCTGTTATTAATTTATTACTGAGAGGAGATAATTAAGCTGACGTTTTTATAGTTTTCTACTCATGTATGTTTATATGTTTCCATATAAATTCTGCACCCAGCAATAAACACAAGCACCTACACGGTCACAAAAGTCTTACTTTGAGCTTTTCCTGTCTGTTACTCTTGGGTCCGTTCCACTGGACAATGGTCTTGCCAATGTCCAACAAAAACACATCTCCAAGGTTGAAGCTCTGCCATTTCATCTCCACCTGAAACAAATTAAAACATAAAGCCCTCTTTCTACATGACATCCTCCTATCCCCAAATGTTACATAACCACTGAAGCAGGGCTCACCTCCTTTGCAATCACTCTTTTCTTCCCTTTGACATGAAGCAGTCTCTTAATGTCATAGGTGTTGGTTTCAACGTGCCTCATGCCTGATGCAACTCCACCTTTCTTATAGCTAAACAAGACAGGGTGATGATTTTACATGGTTTCTTTTACTGTCTGTAAATGATGGCCTACTTTGCAGACGTTTTTTACTCACATTATTCCTTGTTTGAAGTAGCCCCTAAAGGCATCAGACTCGTGGTCCTGGACCTCGCGGTGCTGGACTGGAGTGGAGCCCAGAAACTCATCGAGCTGTATGGTGTAAACAGCAGCGGCACCCTGTTCATCCTGACTGGACTGCGAGCCGATCCAGTAATGGATATCATAAGACAGGGAGCTGCTCACCTTCTGAGTCTGCACAAATGCAGGAGTGGAGAGACGGTGTGGGATGGTGTATAGATGAGCATGCATACATCACAAATACAACAGTGAGTTTTACTAAACAAACAAGCAGCCCTGGAAAACCACAATGAGTCACTGGTCACCTTCTCAGACTTACAGACAGAAGTACATAGCAGTCACCCTCATAAAAGTTTCCATGAAATTTCTCAGGGACTTGAACCAGCTCCATTTTCTGTTGCACAGAGAGAAGAAAAGAAGCATTTATCCATCCAGTACATTTCTCAGTATTCCTCAATTTCATTTTTCTTTCCTATCATCACTGCTGTTTTAGTCATTTCCTCCTGGAGTAGCAGACTTTTTTTTTCTTTTACCATGAAACTGAACAGCTGATTTGGGAAAACTTCAGTCCACAGTCACCACTGCAGCAACAACTATAAAATCTAATTACCTCAACTCTCCAGATTATAATCCCAGCGCTGTGAGTTACTGCTCTGAATGTGTACTCCATGTTGCTCAGGTGCACTCAGTTTCAGTGACACTTTGGCTGCTTGGTTTTCTTCTCCTGGAAGACAAAATGATTAAAAACGCCATCATCATTCATTTTTTGTAACATTAAACACAGTTTCCTTCTGTACAGACCTACAACAGCACAAATGTTGACATTGTTTTAAAAAGTTTTCATCTTTAGTCTCTTTTCTCTTGATACACTGCACAAAACAAGATTTATATCCGACTGAAACAGAAACCTACAGCTCAAATCTCAAAGTTTATATGTTATCAAACAGAACATACCTGGTACTCTTGTTCGAAGACTCTCCTGTAAGCCTCTATGATCGTCCAACAGCTGATTGTCTATCTGATAGCAAAAGGCCCTCGATCCTCTTCCCCTCAGCGCCCCTCCAACATTTGCCTGTGTTTGCATGTTTCAGGAGCTTTCACGGTGTTCTGCCCAATCACCGAGGAAGACACAAAATCCTGCAGGCAAATGTGCTGGAAAAAAAAAAAGGATTGACTCATATTCAAATGCACACACACAGCAACACTGATCATCACTGTGATGTCCATTCATTGTCCCAGCCCACTCGGCTCTGTACCAACACATTCGCACCATATATGGATATATGCACAGTTATGGGTAGACTGTCTATAAATAATAACACATGTCAATGAGCTTTCATAAGAATGGTGTATTATAACACATTAATTATTGTAGTTACTGATAACTATGAAGATAAAAATTATTATTATATTATTTATATTATTAGTGGTAGAAGTATTAGCCGTAGTGGTAGCAGTAGTAATAGCCTTATTTCTAGTATTATTATATACCTTATATATATATCGCCTCAGTGAAATGGGTTTGTTTGAGGACATGTAGGAGACAAAACAACGGTGAGCACAAAGGTGTGGACCCGTCCTGAGAGGGTCTGAACACTGCTCCCAAACGCCCGCAGAGTGCTCACATTAAGAAAACTTGATCAAATAAAGAATAAATACATAATTTCATGAATTTGTTTTAAATGGGAACTCATCAAAGTCTGTTTACAGGTCCTGGAGAGGACTACTGCATATGTGGAATAAGTTCTATAAAGTCTTTTGTGTCTCAAGAGGGAGCTGCATGAAGTCTGCTAAATATCCTCAAGTGATGTCACTTGAGTCAGTTTCGGTTGGGGCTGAAGTTTGAAAATGAAAAAAATCTGGAGGTGTGGAGTTAGAAAGAAGTGAGCTGACCAGATCTCTGTAGCCCGCTCCTCATCTCTGTTTGAAGCTAGCGGCTCAAGGCTACTAGCATAACACACCCGAATCTTCAATTGAACTGTTGGCGGTCAAGTTGCATTGTGGGTAATGTAGGCGCCAGATTTTGACAAGGAGAGGGAATATGCGTAATAAAAAAGACAGATATCTCTGGTTCTGATGCATCTGATCCTTTTTGTTAAAGTCCGACAGTGTTACAGAAGTTCAATTGTAATAGACAGAGTGCTCCTTTAAAAATATAATGGAGACTGGACGCCAGCACTGAAGGTCCCGTTCAGGCAGCTCCATCTTTCCCCAACACAAACATTAGGGGTGTTATTAGGGGTGGACAATACCACAAAATTTGGTTCTGATATGATACCAAGTAATACAATACCAGGGACAGAACAGCTAATGTACAATCATGTAGGGAGAACCATCTGTCATGATTTATGTGGTGAATTCAAAGACTACTTCTGAATACATCTTCATTACCACCGAGTGAGTGAGTGTCATTTTTTTTTAATTTAATCACATGCAAGTAAAAAGGCAAGACATTTTTTAAATAACAAATGTTCGTGTGACTTCTCTGCTCACCCCTACATGTTATCATTTAACACAGGAACATTTTCATACACGGCACATCAGCACCTACACACACTCGCACATACTAGTTTTTTACACACTAACATAACCTCCATGTCGCCATGTCATTTAATATGACCTTATACTTATACTTATACTTATATCTCTTTGTATTCTCTGTCTGATTTAGTGTTTTGTTTTGTTTCTTTTACCTGTATATTCAGTTTTTTAAAAAATAAAATAAAAACTAAATGAATGATAAAAAAGATGCATATTCAAATAAAAACATCCTTATACAAACAAACCTCAACCAATGGTGCAAAGGGGGATGAAGGAAAGTCATAAACGCGCCTCGCAAATCAGAATGACCATATTGTAAATGAGCAGCACAAAAGACCTTTAGTTATAGCAGCATTAAACAGCAACAGAAAGATGAGATGGCCTGAGAGCTCACTGGCAGATTTACAAATGAGTTATACAATAGAGTTCTGTTGGCTGGAGGAAATGACTTGGACAACGAAAAGATCCTTGGATTTAAAAAGTTGAACTACACACACATGTTGGTGGGCTCAGTGTGATCTCATGGCAACTTTCGATGTACAGATAATTCTGTAAAATCATGTAAAAATGTAAATGTACATGTTTTTAGTTTTATCATATATTTTTCTACACATTACAGCAGGGCGTTTTTAAGGAAAGATGTTATCAGTTTGTATTATGGGAAATGTAGGATTGAGTGTTTTTGGTTACAATACTAAATTGCTGGAGTAACCCTATAATGTATAAAGAAGGATCAAATAAATCTATCCAAGGTGTGAATTCTGTTCTGAGTCTAGAATATTTGAAAATCTTATCTTTGAATATATTGTCAGCAGTCCTGTGACCCTCCCACATGTTTTCCCATCCTTCGATCAATTTTCTAAACTACTTTCTCTGCTCAGGTTTGTTGACAGCTGGAGCCTAATCCAAACACGAGGCAGGATACACCCAGGACAGTTTTTATATCAGAGGGATACACTGTTTTTCTTATATAAACAACTATAATTTTATAACTGTAATATTAAAGCTTTAGAACTAATTTTCTCCAAAAAAACAACTAACTTTATCTAGAGGAATGTGTCTTGGATCAGAGAAGAGCGTTCAGGGCATAACCAAGCAATAGAGCAGATGCCATCTTTCACAGTTCCTGGTTTGATGGCATCAGTTAGCGATGTTACGAGAATAAAAGCCACCACGCCGTGAGCGGTGATAGTGCAGATGAACCGTGTGACACACTGAAGTGGTGCTGAAATGATGAAAATGCAAAGCGATTCCTCTGTAGTTTGTACGGAATTCAAATAAAACTGTTTTGATTTGCAAAACCTATTTATCATTTCAGATGCACAAGGTGTAATTTCCATAAAATCATAGAAGAGAGAGCATGAATGGAAGACAGACGGCACTACAGCAAACATACAGTGTATTTTTGTCGTCTCAGTCTCATAAAATATAAAAATGTCTTACCTCATGTCTGTCATGTAGTTCAAAACAGCCAAAAATAAATGACTCAGAAACCTATAAAACTCAAAAGGGCAGGAAGCAAAACCCTGTTGAAGAAGGTGCTCTTATAATTATAAGTGAGACCAGAGACAGTATTCACTCTATTTCCTATTTCCCCAGTAATTCACCACTCGCCAAACTAACTACTGTTTTTGCTGGAGACATGAGCCCATTATTACAACTGTCCCTGTGCAGAGGAACAGCTGCATAATGCAGCAGACACTGCTGTAACGTCACCAAACTAACTTCTTACATATGTTTCACATACTATTTTGATTATTAATAGATTTCTTTCCAGCACTATTCCAGATTTTTTCTAGTCCACCACTCTGTTCGCTCTGCTCACAGCTTGTTACATCAGATAGATGGATGTTCTATGCTGTTGTATTTCAGTGTAACAGCATTACTGCCAATGATAGGAGGATGAACTGGTTTTGGTGGGAAGGACCAGGAGTTCAAACCAGACTTCAGTTTGAAGAACACCCCGTTTAGTGTTTTTAGTGGGATGAAAAGGATGTTCAGTGACTGGTTAAGGATCCTCCACAGAATGATTCAGAAGGTCTTTTGTGGCCCCAACTGTTAAACTTTTGAAAGACATGTGATACTTGCCAGTTTCTTGAGATATGAGTTGTGTGTGTTTGTTTTTGGACATAATTTTTAAGGTTTCATTTCACAGTAATTGTTGTATGAGACCTGTTTTCAGATGTATGACTTATGGTCAGACTTTTAGTTATTAAATGATCAGTTGTATCAAATACACTGTTTTTTAATTTAATGGCTAGGCAGTCTCCTGAGCAACACTAATATCCTCACAGAACATATGTTAGCTTGTGTGTTAGCGTTACTACTGCTGTTGTGGCAGAGTGTCTTTCATATATTGTCAGATTTATTTATTTATTCAGTTTATTTCTCAGGGACAGTGCATATTAATAAACATTTCTGTAAATATGCCAGAATTAGCCAATAGGCTAGTTTTCATCTGTAGTCCCGGCCAGGTGTGAAGTTGGCAGCCTAAAGCAAACCCAAAATGTGACTAAGATGTGACTCGTGGCGCCCAAACTAGTTTCCCCTCTGGGGATTAATAAAGTTATCTGATCTAATCCAAAAATACCAGCAAACATTGCTGAACCTCTTGATCCACCTGCATTAACTTTTAATGTCCGGTCAAATGAGACAGATTAGAAGTCTACTGTCACTGTTCAAAAGAAAGATACTTGATTGGATTAGAGCTCAGGACAACATCCAAGAAGTTAATCTGTTATATAGTTCATAATGTATTCCACAGAACTTTTCATTATTACTTTGTTAGAAAATTTAAAACATGGGTTATTTTGTTGAATTGATTAAATCCACAGTCCATGGTCTTCTCCTTAATACAGGAATACAGTGCCTCACTGACTCCTGACTCCCACTCACATTACACTTCTCCTCCTACGTAACTTGCAGTCCTGCGCCACATTAATGTCCTGTGTTTCGGATAAAAAACTTCCTACCCACTCAAAGCTACACATACATTTAAACATCAGACCATGTATTTTATATCTATATAGTTTGTCAATCAGGTAAAAGCTGAAGTAAAAATAAAAAGTGTGTCTTGTGTCTCTTAGAGACTGTATGCCTCCATCTACACCAGATGTTTTTGGCTCCTCCCAGACAGCTTAGTGAAACATTCCAGCCCACCTCTGGGAATCTGCTGGCTCCTCCACACTCTCTCAAATTTTTACAGGAGCTAAAGAGACTGAGCTGACACAAAATGAGAGGACTTGTTGTCTTGGTTACTTTGGCCTGCTTCGCCACTGCTCAGCACCAAGCACTGATTGACTACTTGGAGCGGAGGCTGCTTGCTATTGAGGTAAGACTCACTTTACCTCCCTGCCGAGCCCTGCGCTCCAGAGCCCCTCTGAAAGGAAACTTCAGGGACAGGGCAAAGGCAATGGAATGCAGATGTGGGCAAATCCTGAGGAAAATGCTGGAAAATACAGCTCTCTGAGATGTATAGGTATAATGAGATTCTTGTCTGGGTTAAGAAACTGACATAAAATGTAGTTAAAAAGTTTGATCAGTCCAGATATGATGTAAAAAATGACAAAATTCATACAAAAACTGTAGTATGGAAAAGTACATTATGGAAAATATCTAAAATTATATGAAAGCTGGTTTGTTTAGAGGAGTTCTGCTACATTGGCATCCCAAAATTACATTTATCATGATGATCAGGTAAAGGTAATTATTTCACCAACGTGTGCCGGATTAAACACATCTCAAGGAAATGTCCTGCCTGTGTGGGTACTTATTTTTATTCTTATTCTTGTTTTCCAAATATATCTCAAGGAAGGAACAGACTGCTGCTGAATTACCAGTAACAGCTCACCATGGAGATTCAGTTGTTCTATTTTGATATTGTGGTTTTGTTTGTATGAAAAGATTAAATATAACATGTTCTACTCTTTTATGTTAGGTCTATAGTCATTCGAACAGAGTTTATTGAACAAAACTCCCTCAAAATAACCACCTGTAGAGAAAATGTCTTCATTTTTCTCCTCCACAGCGAGGTCAGAGGTCAGGGTCTGCCACAGAGTGAGTCGACTGGATTTAGTGTTTTGCCAAAGGACATTTGAGCAGGGTGGATACTTGCCACGTGTGGGCTGAACCTGGTTGTTTGAAGGATGAGTTTCCTACTTATTATGCCTTTCTGTCGCAGTCTATTTACTGAGCCTGAAAAGAACATCAAATTATGGCCTTTTCAGTGCTGTCTAGAAAGCTTTCCTGTACAGCAAATATCCATGTATTGCTCGCATTACTGAAGGACAAACAGGTAAGATGGAAACAAGTGCGACCACTTCAGCTTGTGTAAAAATTCAGACACAGCTGATCTTTGTCACCTTCTTTTAAAACAGGACCGGATCTCTCTGTGGCATGAACAGACCACACGCTACGCCTCAGAGCTGCGAGAGCTGAAGCAACAGATGGTTTCCCAGCTGGAGAACCTGGATAAAGAGAAAGAGGCCCTGAGAATGAATCTGGACGGTGTGGGGACGCGGGTGGACCGGGTCGAGCGTGAGCTGGACTACCTGGAGACTCAGAACGGAGTTCAGCCGTGTGTGGATGTGGACGACAAGCTGATAGAGCAGCAGGTGACGCTGGTGAAAGAGAAGCAGAAGGCCAAGTATTCAAAACTATCAGGTGAGATATGATGTGCTGACACTGACCTTGGACAGTAAGGTCTTGTGTATATTTAGACTGACTAACTTGTTTCTGAGAGTAACATGGTTTATCATCAAAGTCACAAGTTTGTGTTTTCTATCACCTGTGTGAGGCAACTCACCCTTAAGCTTGCCCTCTTATACTCTATATTCTCATTTAAGAACCCGCTGCTTGAGAAGTGATATGAATCACTGAGATTTTTTAACACAAAGGATAAGGATGGTGTTATTCTATATTTTTCTTATTGTCGCAAAATCCAATGAAAAGACAAAACCAACAATGCGTCAGTCCTTCTCTTAATACTTTCTGACTTCCCACCCTGCCGCACTTAGCTCCAATCCCGTTTATTCCTACTGAGCACGTAAATCTTTAAAAATCTCTCACAAATTAATATGTAGTTTCATTTTTAAAAATGCTAAGCAATGTCCTAAAACAGCTGGGCATTGTAGTTTTTAGTAAATGTAACTCAAACAGGAGTAAAGAGTGTATATGTTGGGAACTATTTTCAATGGCGCATTGATACACATTTGGTGCGCCAGTGAGTTTGGCTACACAGACAATACTTGTTAGCAAGATCAATTCAGTGTTGGTTTGGCTGTTTTAATGGGATTTGCTGACAATGAGAATAATATAGAATAGCTCCAGCCTTATTCCTTAAATTACAATTGTACTATACATGCAGTAGAGTGTATGTTTTCAGAGTGGTGGGTGACAAATTAAAAGAAAAACCTAAATAAGTGAGTGGAGAGACATAACAAATGCAGATGTTTCCATACAGGGCGCGAGGGGTCAGTGAATGGTTTGATGAATGTTGAAATAATGTGAATCATATGCTATGGCCTTCATCAGATCTCAACCTAATTGAACACTTGTGGGGACATTTTGGACCAACATCCACCACCATCAAGTGAGGGAATATCTTAAGAAAGAATAGTGTTCATCCCTCTAGTAGAGTTCAGAGGCTTTTAGAATCTACGACATGGAGCAGTGAAGTTGTTCATGGTGGTCCAAAACCTTACTGAGACACTTGCTGGCCTTTTCTTTCATTTGTCACCCATCTTAATATAACATGAACAAATAAAACAAGTTTTATTCTCCATCTCGGGTGGGAAACACATCATATAATCTGTCACTAAACTTATCTCAGAGCTGTAGTCTTCAGACTTGAGTTGATTCAGACTTAAATTACAAACATGAGGACCCGACTTGGATTTGACCTCAATGACTTAACTTGACCTTGTCCCAAATAACTTAAAGAAACAGTTTAACATTTTGGGAAATGCGCTTATTTGCTTTCTTGCCAAGCGTTAGATGACACGATTGATACCACTCTCACATCTGTACGTTAAATTTGAAGCTGGAACCAGCAGTCAGTTAGCTTAGCTTAACATAAAGACTGGAAACAGGGGGAAACAGCTAGCCTGGATCCAAAGGTAACAGAATCCACCTACCAGCACCTCTAAAACTCACTAATGTAACACATTACATTTCTTATGTTTAATCTGTGCAAAAACCAAAGTGTAAAAACATCAGGTTGTGGCTTTCGGTGTTGAAATATTTGTTGGCTGGGTGCAGTGACCTCCTGGAGTCTCCGCTGGTAGTTTGGAAACCTCACAGTGACGAAGCTAAGCTAACCGTCTCCTGCCCGGCAACAGGCAGATGTGGGAGTGGAACTGATCTTCTTGTCTAACTCCTGACAAGACAGCAAATAAACATATTTCCTACAATATCAAGCTATTCCTTTAAAAACAGTTCTGATATATTTAAATGATATCAACATGTAAACATGCTGGAGAGGTGTCACCCACCATGTAAAGCCTGTCTCTCCCTCATTTTCAGACTGCAGCGACATGATCTCCAGCATAAAGGCCATGAAGATCCTGAAGCGAGTTGGAGGGCCAAAGGGCACGTGGACCAAAGACACCAGCAGGAGCTCTGGGAAGGTCTACATTTTCAACGGGACAGATGAAGACACCATCCATGAGTTTGCCACTGTGCAAGACTTCACCCGCTCACTGGGCCTTTCTCTGTCCAAGAACCTGAAGCTGCCGTCTGCCTGGACGGGAACAGGACACGTTGTCTACAACAATCATGCGTACTACATCAGTCAGGGTGAAGAAATAATGGTGGTTAAATATGACATGAAGAATGGCTCTGTGACAGACAGCGCCGTGTTCCCAGTGCAGGACCATGTCCCAGTGTACGGCCTGACCCCCGAGACAGTGATGGACCTGGCTGTGGACGAGGAAGGCCTGTGGGCCATTTACGCCACGCGGCAGAACGAGAGGCACATCTCTCTGGCTAAAATGGACGCCAACTCGCTGGACATCGAGCAAATGTGGGACACAAACTGTCCGAGAGAAAACGCAGAGGCAGCTTTCGTCATCTGTGGCACTTTGTATGTGGTGTACAACACCAAGCAGCCCGGCCGCTCTCGTGTCCAGTGTGTGTTTGACGTCAATGACATGGTGACCAACGAAGACGCGCCACTGATTTACTTTCCAAAGCGCTACGGAGCCCACTCCAGTCTGAAGTACAACCCACAGGAGCAGCTGCTGTACGCCTGGGATGATGGCTACCAGATCCTGTACAAGCTTATCATGAAAAAGAAACTGGAAATCTGAGGTGAATAACACAATGCACTATCCTCCCAAAACTTCCACAAACACACCCAAACCCCCTGAAAGTACCATACCAGTGTTTTTACAAGTTTTAGCTCCTCAGCTACAAATCATGTCTACTTAATATTACTGCGGAGAATTTTTAACGCATGCTGTAGAGTTTCAGATTCTTGAATGTGTCTTTTGTGCACTGGTTTCCGTACAGTATAAAAATCAACATGGAGACTCACTCGCTGTGTGATCCAGGGACCAGGATCAAGTCTGCATGAGAAGTCTCAACAGTTACATAACGTTTTGGAAAACTTAGTGTAGACCTGATGGTCAGTGGGACACATTAAACAACTCAAGCAAGTTTCAAGAGTCCGACCCTTCCCACTGAAAGGAAGGGTAGAAAAAATAAATACAAAAATCACTCACATAACATGATCTGCAAAATAGTCAGCAGTGATGTTAAGTATTCATAATCTCTAGTAAATTTGCTAAACGTGCAACATCACTGGTATGAGGTTTAAGTCTGAAACTCCAAAAGCCTAAAAAGGTGCAAAAGTGCTGGATTGTAGAACTTTATACTTCCACACATTTTCAGATGTGAATGTTCAACATACTACCAAATTTTGTGATTTCTTTATCTGAGGCGCAGTTTCGAGATCTATTTCTAACCCGACTGCACTGCGCTTCAGTTTTCAGTCATTTCTGTGTCTGCTGATAGTTAACCTGTGATCTCTTGTGCTACTGTCTGTTGAAGTTCCAAGGTGAAGTTACTTTAGGTTATGGTGTTAAATCAGCACTTGTTTCTTTTTGTTCATGCTGCAGATATTGGACGCATCATACTCATGAATTAGTATAATTTACCGCACCACTCACTTTAACCTCACTAACAAAATCTGGTCATCTTTTTATACTTAACATGTAATTTTGCTCATCATACATCCTGATAACATAAATCCTGGTGGCATCGCTGAGTGCATGAAAGCACTCTTGTTTGTTGTTCAGTTTAACTCAGCCTTAGTCCTTTTACCCCGGTCATGTGTGCCCTCCTGCCATCATTCACCCCCAGGGGAACCCCCTGAGTTTGAGAAGCACTGCTTCATGGGGAATCAAAGACGAAGGTAACAGTATATGTAGCATCTATAATAACTCAGTCTAAACACAGGCTTAAGTGTTGCTGAACTGGTCAGTATATAACATTTATTATATTCTATAAAAGACAGTGCTTAGTTCAGAAGATATAATTAAAAATAAACATTTTCTTTAGTTATTCCTCAAATTTCATTTTGCAGCTTCAGTTTTTACACATTGATAATCATCAAAATATCTATGTTGTTGTCACTTATAATGCAACCACAACAATGTTATCACTACGGCGGGCGACCTCAGAGCTGCAATAAATATAACTGGGATATGAGGATACAGCTAGCTGGCTAGCACTGTTATTTTTCTGTTTATGCATTGTGTACTTTTCCAGCACATACGCATTTTGTGGTTAACTTTTTACTAAATGAAATCACCAACATTAACAAAGAGCACCACTATTTGAATTATGCCTCTCATATATTGTTTATTAATTTATATCTGAATATAAAACATCTACTTCTTACTGTTACCGCTTGTAATATGTTCATTTTCCCTTATCATCTATTCCTATTTCAGCCTAATTATTGTTCATTATGAAAATAAACTACACCTGTTAACATAAGGAGTCTGTCTTTTTCTGTGTACAGATACAAACACATTAAAGCCACCATGTGCAAGATTGAAACATTTTAGATTCTGGCGCCCCCCAGTGGTAGCATCAAAAAAACACTGTGGCAGGCAGCAGTGCATGCCATTGTTCTCTCCGTGATTCAGATTTTTCATGCTCACTTGTACGTTACTGTGCATCTTGTTTCTTGAAGGTGAACTGTATTAACTGACATGACGCCTACATATGGCGAGACTAATAAAAACTCAGTTTAGTTGGAAGTCTGTTGGTTGATCGGAGCACAATTACTTCTAGAGTGGTTTGGAGTGTTTTGTGCAGCTTGTTTTTCAGTTGTGGTTCATTAACCTGTTAAAATAGTGTCAGAAAAGGAGAGTGTTGAATATCTAAAACAAGTCTGCGGAGGGCGTTAAGTATTCTAGTATTACATACACGAGTATGAATCAGTTATTACAGACATTCAGATTTTATTTTAAACGTATGAAGCCTTCTTTCTACTTTTTAAACCCTTATTTAACTTTTCAAACTTTCAAATCTTTTCGAGTTTTTAATGTGATTTCACCTCATACCACAAGTTCATCTGATTTTAATACATTTAAACATTTCTATTTGGTCCTGAAAACAATCAAAACTTTTGTCTATACTTTCTATCATTTTAATCCTCACGCTGTCATGCATTTCTTTGCATAATTTGACTCAAAATCAGACACATTAAGTCGTTACTTTATCACTGCCACACAAACATTAATGTGTCTTATCGGCTGGTGGCTCTAATGGAGGAGAAAATGACAGCATCTATTTTAAAAACTAACCAGTTTAACAACAACATCCCTAATAAATTCAATAATGTGTCTGACGAGCTGCCAACTGTAGAAGTGGACCCGAGTATTCGTCTAGCCAAAGATTAATGAAGTGTAACAGTAATTGGATTTAACAATGCGAGACAGCATTTGACTCTGGTACTTGAGTCTCAAACTATTTGGTCTATTTTGGTTTCACTTGGCTCCAGAACTGAGGAAAACATGATTCACTTACGTTCAAACTGTGTCAGACTCTACTGACCCTTCAAATAAACCACCTGTGGTGCAAACTTAAGACCACAATGATCCTCACACCAACAAACAGTAACAGTTATTTAAACAAGTTTATTTTTTTCAAATTGTAAATAAACAATATCCATAAAAACAGTTCATTACGTTTGAATAAAATCTAGAGTAAGAAAGATGCAACAGCACATTAAATTCTGTAAAATCTGAATTACAACAGGGAACATTTGTTTACTGTATGCACAAAGCCGAGAGCTTCAGTTTGGTAATCCTGCCAGCAAACCAGAATGAACTATTTGTGTGTGTTAAACAACAAAAAGGTGCCGTTTTAAAATCACTTCAAGATACTTTGGACCCATATTATGAATTTAACTGCAAGAAAATCAACCTAAAAGAACACAATTTTAATGCCATGTCCTTTTAGCACCAACTGTTTTACATCAGCTGACGATGTTGACGATGGCGCTGAGAGCCATCACTCACATCTTTCATTCAGCTGCTGCTCAGTCTCACAAGGCATGACCATTTGTTATTTGCACTATCCCACAAATTTAATCAATCATATTTAATTCTAACTACTTGACTATTTGAATTTGGACATCCTAAAGACAACATACCGTTTCAATTGGGAAATTTAATGGCAGATAACTAGAATGTGTCTATCTGACCTGCACCATCCCGATCACAAATAACACTTACATCACAAATGGCAGTTGCACATAAATATGCAAAACAATGACACTGAAAATTACAGTTAAACCTTCGTAACTATTATAACATGGCTGGAAAAAATGGCAAAACTCTCGGGACATCTAGCGCCTAGAAAGCTGGTTTTATATATATCCATTAAAGGATCCAAGATATCCTATAGTGTCCACATTTTCTGTCCATTCCAGTCATGGACATGAGGCGAGGAGGTCCTTATTGCTGAGACGTGGTTGGCATTAAAATGGCCGGATATTCTGCTCGACTCAGAGTCTCAGATGAGGAAGTGGCATGGTGACGTCGCGGAAGAATCGATGTACGAGGGCGTTTTTGGCAGATAACCTTTTGTTTGGATCATAATTCAGCATTTCCTGCAAGGACAGAGACAGAAAAGGAGAAATACAGTCAAACAATGCGTCTATACAGTACGGCTGCAACTAGCGATTATTTTCATTTTCAATTAACCTGCCGTTTATTTTCTTGATTGTTTACTCTATAAAATTTCAGAAAATAGTGAAAAATGGCCGTTATAATTTCTCACAGCCCAAGCTCATGTATCCAGAAGAGTCCAAAACTTAAATATAATCAGTTTACAATAATATACGACAAATAAAAGCATCAAATCCTCACATTGAAGAAACTACGTTTTTGCTTGAAAAATGACTGAAACGATTAATAAAATAGTTGCCGATTAATTTTCTGTTGATCGACTAGTCACTTAATCAAATAATCGTTGAAGCCCTACTATAAAGGTTTCATATACTTGTATGCTGTAGTGGAAAACCAATTTATTTTTATCTTATTTGCTTACAATGCTCTTTCATATTCTTGTTAGGACAAATGGCAAATTAAAAACTAAAATAAAGAACTTAAAGAGTGCAAACTTCTGTCAAGGCTGCAAAATTCTTTAATTTGTAATCTGCATCTGGACCTTCATTAAAATAAAAGGAATTACAGACTAACACGGGACGTGTGTGTCTGATTTTGTCTCATTGAAGTGCTCATGAGAACAATGTTCAAAACATTCATCACTTGTTCCTTGACAAACCATCAAACATGTGAGACCAGCTTCCTCCACAGAGGTAATTAAATGAATCTATGAATGAAAGACAAATGTTCTCACTCCGAGCAGTTCTCTCCCATCCTCATCAAGAAGGGGCACCACTTTGGATAAATCCTGCCGGGCCCACTTGGGGAAAGATGGTTTGTAGTCAGGCATTGATGTGACTCCCAGCCACACGGTCTCATCAGGTGTGCCCAAGGTGCGGAAGATTCGGAACAACTGATCGATCTCCGAGTCGCCGGGGAATAAGGCCCTCCTGGTGATCTGTACGACAGTGAGGTAAGTCTGTTGCTCAGATGTTATGTTTGATCCGTTGTGCATCGTGTGCAGGCTTCAGTTATTCACAGTGGAGCTTATTGTAAAAGAAGAAACTGAGTGGTTACCATTTCAGCAAAGATGCACCCCAGACTCCAGACGTCGACAGCTGTGGAGTAGTATTTACAGCCCAGGAGAATTTCTGGTGCTCTGTACCAAAGTGTTACCACCTGAAAAATAGTTTCTAATTAGGAAACACAATTTTACAGGAACCCTAAATTGACCAGAATATCCACAAAGTATCCAAGAAAACCTTCTGAGACAGCTTTGTTTAGTGACATATAACCTAAGAAATAAAAACAATAAAGTTGAGTAATGTGAGATTTTTTTGCCATTAGCCGATGTTGACTGTACCATGAGGGAGTGTACTTGGCTGCTGGCCATGGTAATGAATATACACTTTAAATCATATTAGTTCTTTAAGAAGCTTGTTGACATGGACGTACAGGGTGGCTGTACACGTTACCTCATGTGTGTATGTGCGGACAGGCACCCCGAATGCTCTTGCCAGGCCAAAGTCAGCAAGCTTGATCTCCCCCTGGGCGTTGATGAGGAGGTTCTGGGGCTTCAGGTCTCGATGAAGAACCCTGTGAGAGTGGCAGAAGGCCAGGCCTTGCAGCAGCTGGAACAGATAACTCTAAAAAGACAACAAATATATATTCAGGTAAGTCAACTCAGTAATCCAGAGTGCATTTACTCTTGATTACTTGAAGTGATCAAACACAGATCCGTTTTGCAAATCTAGCTGATGTTTACCTTAACAAGAGGCAGAGGGATACCAGTGACTGAGGAGGAGTCCATGAACTTTTTCAGATCCTGATGAAGGAACTCAAAAACAAGGTAGAGCTTGTTCTCGGTGTGGATGACATCCTGCAATCTGAAACATGTTAACAGGCAGGTTGGCTTAAAACTGACAGAAACAAGTGACAGGAGACTATTGCAAGCAGGATTTCGCTAAAAGTCGTAAGCTCAGGCACTTACTTGACAATATTTGGGTGACTGAGTTCTTTGAGAAGTGAAATCTCTCGGATGGCGGTGCTTGGTACACCCTCTGTTTCCCTGAATGAAATACAAGGTAAATTAACCGGTTATATTGAATATACTGGTTATATTGAAGCTCATTCACTAATCCCACGTTATAATAATGTTGTCATCGTTATTCTAGCTATTGTGTATCTTCACGCAACTTGAGAGACAAAATAACTGGACGCCCACAGTCCAAGTGCTATAAATATATCACTGCACCATCACCGACAGTACAGCTAACATGTCAGCCAACAAAGAGATAAGCACAGCAATGCTTTTGCTTTCTGTGGTCTGACACAAAGGTCAGAAAACACTCGATAAAATGTGTCACTGACGAAGACCAGGAAATGTTCCTTGGCACAACATGGCAGCAAATGTATAAAACAATTTCATAAGTAGGCCTAAACAAAGTGTGAATGTTTTTCTGCACAATGCATTTAACCAACAATCAGACCAACCTTTTAAATATGTTTTATGTATTCAGTGGTTCCTAACTTTGGGTTGTGGCCTTGTATGTCTTAGGGTGGACAAAGTCTGAGCAGTTCTACCAAAAAGTCATTTTTCCTTTTCAGACTTTAATTGGAAGGATTTTTAGAGCAGAGAAAAGTCAGAAAAACTGTTTTGTGTAACACAAAGTCAGAAAATCATCCTCCGAGCCCTCAGATTTATCATTGCAAAAATACCTACCATGGATTAGAGCTGCAACGATTAGTCAACTAATCAATTAGTTGTCAACTATTTAATTCATTGGCAACTATTCTGATCAACGATTAATCATTTTGAGTCATTTTTTTAAGAAGAAGTGTCCAAATTTTCTGATTTCAGCTTCTCAAATGTGAATATTTTCTGGTTTCTTTAGTCCTCTATGACAGTAAACTGAATATCTTTGGGGTGTGGACAAAACAAGACATTTGAGGACGTCACCTTGGGCTTTGGGAAACATTTTTCACCATTTTATGGACCAAACAACTAATCAATTAATCGAGAAAATGATCGACAGATTAATCGATAATGAAAATTAATCATGTTTTGGTGTTATATTAAGTTAAATGACTACAGTAAAATGCATATTTCAAATATAAGTGGTTTAATGTGTAGGGAATTATATGAGTAGTGTCTAAACGTAGTTACAGTTTAAAGTCTGATGGTTGAAAAACACTTTTACTATAATATTTGAACTTTTAATCGTCAAACCCTGCAGGAGTGTTGGGAGGAAGAGCTCTACAGATTTATCGTTTAGCTGTCACACCCTGATGGAGCCATATGGAGGGTAAACTAGTAGTTGAAGCACAGTAAAAGCCTCAGTTAGCTCGTTAGCTTGGCCTCCTGTAGTCCCCAGATGATAACAAACACTCTGATGTGAACTTACGTGTCCAGCCTGATTTTCTTGAGAGCAACAGTTTCTCCGGTGACTTTGTTCTTGGCTTTATAAACCACTCCATACGTCCCTTCTCCGATCTTCTCCACCTTCTGAAACGTATCCATGTTTTTAAAACAAAAAAGTAGAGGAGTTTTTGTTGGTTGTTTAGCTAGTTAGCAACACTCCCCTCTTTGTGTGGGAGCTAACAGATGCTCGGTGGCTACAGACGCGAACGTTAACGAGCAGCGCGAGGACCGACATAAAATTAACGGCTGCTCTGGGCTGGTTCAAACAGCCCGGGTACACCACGGCCGGAGGGCGGCGGTCCTGCCGAGGATAAACCGTCTCAGGTCGGAGCGAAACAGCTAAAGACAGCGGGGTCGGGTAATTTGTTGGCCTTGATAATGATAATATCCCTTGATATGAGGATTAGCGTGGCGGCTGCTCCTCTGTGGAAAACACTGAACCAACACAGCAGCGTTTCCCGCGTTAGCCCGGGAGCGTTCGTTTTTGTGTTCAACACACACCGACTACTGTAGCCGGGTGGTGTTCCAGAGTTTTTCGAACTGGCTCCTCAAAAGCGTCCTCCTTGGGGACTCGTTGTGTAGGAGACTGCTGCCGACGAGTAAGTAAAATGTGTTTTTAAAAATGCTGTCAGCTGGGTTTAAACTGTTGGTTTTACTGTCAGTGGGTGGAAGTCGAGAGACGGAGTCGTGTTATATCGGGAGGAGAAACAAACATTTAACAAACGAACCTCACAGGTCACGTGGTGAGACGACGATGACGTTTTACGTAATCAACGTCAGAGACGGAAATGATAGAAATGATAGTGGAAGTGTTGATAAAAAATAATAAAAGAAAAAGCACAAACGTTTTTTTGTTTGTTTTGTTTTTACCATATTACACAAATAGTGCATATTGTAAAGTGTTCAGAAACATTACAATTTTAGGTTAGCAGTGGGGGAAAGTAATTAAGTATATCTACTCAAGTACTGTAGCCCAGTGGTTCTCAAACTTTTTGGCGTCAAGGACCCCAAAATTGATACTCATCAGGCCGCGGACCCATATTTGTAGTCTCGGGGGTTCCCCATCTGATAACATTTAATTATTCAATAACTGTCTATACTGTAGATTGGCAGATTAACAGTGAACAGTGTGAAACTTATGAACAGAATAGTCATTCTTATGCATTCTCTCATTGGACTAACTTTTAGTCAATAAAATAATAGTGAAATTAAAATATCCCCATTTTTCTGGGGACCCCCTGGAACCCCCTCAAGGACCCCTGGGGGTCCCTGGACCCCAATTTGAGAACTGCTGCTGTAGCCTACTTAAGTACAATTTTGAGGTACTTGTACTTTAGTATTTTAATTTTCTGCTACTTTATACATTAATGTTTCAGAGGGATATATTGTACTTTTTACTCCACTATATTTATTTGACAGCTTCAGTTACTACTTACTTTGCAGATTCAGATGAATAATTCAAAATATAATCAACAAATAAATTATGATGTATTATTGCAGTTTAAGATAAGACTTTATTGATCCAAGATAGCCAGCAGTATGTAAAATGATTAAAATTAGCTCCACCTTTACCAGCTGCAACATTAAAGCATTACACATTAATGCATCAATTAATTATTAATAATTATGATTCAGTAATATATTGTACATTATTCTGAAATGGGCCATACTGCATGATCGTACTTTAAGTACATTTTGTCGCTAGTACTTTTACGTAAGTAAAATTTTGAATGCAGGACTTTTACGTTTAACAGAGTATTTCTACACTGTGGTACTTTTACTTTTATTCAAGTAGAAGATCTCAGTACTTCTTACACCCCTGCAGGTCAGGGGGTATTTATATGTCATGAAAATATGTTAAACAAAAGCTTTAACAATTTTTAACAGCTGATAGAAAAAGAAATTCAATAAAACGATACTTTTTACACGTTGACACAAAATACAAGACAAGGAAAATACAATAAAATAACAACACAGTATACAAAAATGATTAAAAAAAAAAAGAATCATCCAGCTTCATACATCATTTGGTCACACAATCATCTGAGACTTTTGTCTGTCAAGTTGTTTCCAAACCTGAACAAGACTTTTAAAATACCTTGACTGATATTAAGACTGGCAGTTTTGTTTATTTTTGTATAATTTTTGCACAGACATCATGTATGTTATCTGGTATGTTGGTAAATGTCAAATAATGTAGTAAATTGCCCCATATTTCACAGTGTACTGAACAGGACAGAATAAAGGGCAAAAACAGTGGCTCCCTCTAGTGGCAGTACATGTAGCTGTGCAATCCCTCTCTGGTTTAGAGCAATGGCTTCCAACCCAATTATATGAGAAGGTGAAAAAATCTTTTGTTAACTCTTGTTTCTTTATTGTTGTTCATTATTTATTATTGTTTCCTAAATAAACCAGATTCAGAGACCCTTTTTCACAGCAGACTTTTTGACTTGTCATAGCAGGAAAAGCACAAGTGGAACCAACAACATTAATGAAGGCTCTGTTCCACCAATCACTGCAACGTGTTGCAGCAGTTAACAAAGTTATTAGTCTCAGTAGTGTTTGGCAACTTAAAATCATTACTGCGAAAAAGGTCTTTTCAACTTAAGTTTCACTTCACATGTTTCCCTCCTATCATGTGTGCCAGCCTTCCAGTGGCTTTGTGTGCCTCCAGGGGCCGGATTAACCAGTTACAGGACCCTGGAGCTGCTGGGCCCCTGTT
The DNA here is from genome assembly GCA_003416845.1 of Oplegnathus fasciatus. Lineage (NCBI taxonomy): Eukaryota > Metazoa > Chordata > Actinopteri > Centrarchiformes > Oplegnathidae > Oplegnathus > Oplegnathus fasciatus. The sequence goes on from NTHP01000301.1 coordinate 507,939, forward strand.
AAACTCCCTCTGCAACATGCAACAAAGGCCCCAGTCAGAATACATGGTATGTGTCATAACCAAATGACTCAATAGGCCACCAGGACGCCCAGGTGAACAGTTTTAACAGCTCTGTCAGGTTTGATAAATGACCCATGTCATCATCATCACCATCATTATTAATGTTAACACCTTTACTTCTCCTGCTTTGACAAGTCAAAATGTCTGCTGTTACAAAAGGTCTTTATATTAATATTATAAGTATGGACCAGGATTGGTCATGAGGCTTTGGTGGTCCTCTGTTTCTGCATGAAGAAACAGCCTCTGCTGGTCTGTCTGGACATGGAAGCATTCATACCAGTTCTGCACATGATCAAAGCCCACAGGCTCGACATGTAGCCACCCAGCAGATTTAATATGTGAAGTGACGTCCCTCTCCAGCCCACACATTATTTCTCATTTGATGGAGATTATTATATGTGAGTTAATGTGAGGCATGAGTACGAGCTAATATGCTGCTACAGCGAGATGCCACCGCATATGTTGGTTTCTTTGAACAGTTTAGTCTAATTGTATTTAATTTATAGGTTGTTTCTGAAAGGGATGCCTATCGCTGTTCTTTCTGGCGACTAGTAAACGTCCAAAAGTGTTAGTTACTCTCAGATTTGGACTAATCTGTGTGGACGATTTTAATCAGCAAACAGGTATACCCATTTAGAGGATTTATAACACCAGAAACTTATCCTGATGAAAGTCGTGTACGACTGGAAGTTTTACTTTGTGTTTGCAGAAGTGTGCGTAAGCTGTCTTACCTTTTTTTGGGTTCCTATCCATTTTAGAGTGCTGGTGTTTGTAGAAACCAACAAACAGAAGGATCACTGGCAAAAGTGAGGGACGTTTGTTTTACGTAAGCCTTGTGAATGCTCTGAATAACTGTTATGCTTGCTGTATTCATGAACTGATTTCGCCCGTCTGGTCTGATCTTGTTCTGGCATTCCACAAACCAAATGGCTTTATTGATCCGGCTTTTGACCAATAATAAAACACAGTCCTGTTGAAAACTGAAAGCTTGTTAGTGTGTGTGACTGCAGGTGGGGGACGGCCTCTGTGTTTGTATGTGCTTAAAAACTTTTTAAGGCATCCAAGCTTAACTGTGGCCCTGATATTAGATTATATGCTCTTCCATTACTTTTCACATTATGTTTAGGCAGTTCCACAAGCTGAAAGTGTGATTATTAATATTTTATTTTCTAACTCTGAGAAATTTTATGACAAATCATTTCATTTTGGCTGGCTGTGAGGAAAACTACTAAAAAAAGACAGTAATGCAACCAGTCTGTGCAACACATTGTTGAATAAATCCAGGAATATTCCTGGAAAGCGAGCAGTTCTCCAAATTCCCAGATTTTCAGTCTTCTCTTTAAATTCTATGGTAATTCTAGAAATTCCCTGAACCTCAATAACAATGTTATTAAAATACTACACAGTGGAGACTAATGAGGAAAGAAGCTCATGGTTGACTATTTGTGGTATGTTAAGTCAGGTGCTCTGTGGGAAGGATTTGTTTCCGCCTCAACTGTGCTGTTAGCACATGAGGGGTCACATGTAGTGCAGCCTGAGCAGGCTAACAGGCACCAGACAGCATCACTGGGAAAACCACCAACCCCTCTGGTAACAGAGGTCACAACACCTTTAGAGTATGAGTGGGTTAGCTCTAGCCATTGTTAGCAATACCAATTGATAACGCATTACGCGGTATTTTGTGCATACGGACACTGTGGAAACAGGTCCACAGGTAGAAGTTGGACAGTAGGCCTACTGTGTGTAGTGAGACACAAATAAGACAGAAGTGCTAATAAATTGTTTATTACTACAGCTTTCATGTTTGTTGATGCACAGGGCAGCCATATTGGATTTTGAGGTCGGGGTTGGTGACGGTCTCCCGACTTGCCGAGTCGGAAATCCGACTTCAGGGGGTGTTCCGTTTGAAATTTCCGACTGGGAACTCTGAAATTCCGACTTCAAAATGGAACGCACCATAAGGTCAACAAAGAAATCAAAGATGGCGGAGTCAAAGATAGCCGCCAGGAGGAAAACTAAGATGGTGGACCATGTGGTTGAGACAAAGAACAATGGTGGACTCAGTGAGCGTGTGGAGCTGTGTTCCGCTATGCTATGCTCAGTTGAAGTTTAATGATACCAGTTCTTTGGGAAAGGGGTCCTCTGTTGTTACTTGGTGAGCTGGCACATCCGTTCGATGAGCCAGGCTGAGAAGAATTGTGGTCCAAAGCAGTCCTTGCCGTGCACTTTTCCAAACAGGCTGGAAAAATCCAGTCCTGGCAGAGTTAGCAGCTCTGTGCTAACTTGGTTTGTGGCTCCTGTTACTTGAAGAATTAGCTAGCAGACTTTGTGTTGTAGCTGCTGGCGCTAAATAACTTTCAGGTCTAAGTTTAACTTAGTTTCAGGGGTCTTAGGCAGGCCCTCACGTCGCTGCCTTAAGAGAAGAGAGTCTACCTTGTGTAGAAAACAATGGAGCACAAGAGAGGTTAGAGAGGGAGCAGCTGGGCTGCCCTCTCAGCAGAAAGCTGAGTTGCAGAGCAGACAGAGACCAAAAGGTGGTTTTGAGCTGTATATATGACCCGATGAGGTCATGGGTCCTGTGTCAGCTTGACCAATCACTCCTGGAAGCTGGGTCAATGGGCGGGGTTCCTCACAGAGGTGTGAAAGACAAAATGGAGGCTCCTGAAAGAGAGCTTGATGGCTCCCTTTATTCTCACAAGAAGCCATGCGGTCAGTCTAACCCAACAATATAATTACTAAATAATCTATTCTCTATCAAACTTTATATGTTTTCTTTTGCAGTTATTATTTATTTTTGCAAAAATTAGAACACAAATGTTACAGGAATAAAACAAACGCCTGAAGGAAAGGAAAACTCACCTCCTCACCATTTATATCTTTATATTTTGCTCTTCAAGAAAAAACATGGTATTTTTCTTCCGGATAATTTTTATAATTCACATTTTAAAATTATATATATCAACTTGTGGATATACAGTAGCATTAAAGTGAACTGACCAACAATTTTCAATCCAGCCTCTTTTGTACAACTGCTTTCATTTTGTGCTGTAATGAAGAATAAACATGTTCATTTCTGACAAATCTACAACATCAACCTGCTTTATGAGAGTGATTGAGGGGTGGATTACAAATTTAAATGTTGCTTTTTGCTATTTTCCAGCTTTTTAGAATATGATATCAGGCATTCAGAATAACATGAATAATTAATTGTGATCAATGATATCATGTTTCAGGATTTATTGATCATTTGCCTTGTGTTACTTGAAGATGCTACATGTGGGATGCTTCATTAGACTACTGTACATGTTATTTGCTGAGAGAACACAAAAAATAATAAAAATTAATAATAAAATTGTGGAAACTGATACAAATCATTTATGTCATTTGTGTATTCAATAATGTGAAACTTTCTGAGTGAAAATGGATTTAAGTTTTTCAATCACTTCCAGAATCAATCAGCTCATTCCTCTAAATGCATTCCTTTCCTCATGTGAATGAAACTTTTATCATTATTATGAAGGCGGATGAAGGAGGATGTGTCTCATCAACTGAGCATGGGTGTGTCTGCGTTGCTGCGAGCACTGATTCTTGGAGCTGCAGCAGCCTGAGGTGGACGGCAGGATGCGGGGGGATGGCAGAGGAAATAAAAGGATGCTATTGATCCGCCGTCCACACACTCATCTTGTGACGACCATGCACACATAGCTCTAAGGTCATACGTCAAAAGCAGGCATGACTCGAGCTTTGCTCACAGTTCCCACCGCTCTCTCCGTCCTAAAGCGGGCATCAAGTACAACATTTTCATTTACACTTCACAGACAGCATCCATTGATTTTCCAATAATGCACTTAGAAAATATTGCCCTGCTTGGTCTGTTACTTTGTGCTCATTTGAATTATTTACATGCACTCTCTCCATATTTTGGAGCCTTTTATTCTGTAGTTACTGTACAAGTTCCCGCCTTATTGGAGACATTGAATCTGTGACATGTAGCATCAGAATAAGACGGTGTAATATGATTGAAATTTGGTTTAAATGTATTTCACAAGTAAAAACACACAGCACACGTGAAGTAAAAACATTGTGAGCTCAGGTGAGAATATAAAGTTTAATAAGAAGACGATAAAGTCAAAAGCTACAGTTAAACACAGCAGTCCCTGTAAAGCACAACAATAGTTAACAAAACAGTTACGGTCTACCAGAGGGGGTGGTGCCAATTTGCGGACTGCCAATGATGTCAGAGGTGAGAAGAAACTTTATGGTAATTCAGGTCCGAGGCCCTCTTAAAGAGAGTGAGAAGACATTTCTTAAGTCTCTCTGGGAGTTGTGTTGGGGTTCAGGACTTCTGGGTGAGGATCGGGGCTCAGAGAGAGGAGACACACAAGCAAATACAGGATGAGGACTCTGTTGGTGCTGCTGGTTTTGGCTTTTACATCTGCCACTGCCATAAGTGAGTACATCTGAACTTACAGACAATCGAGATTTAGTCGGGCATGTGGTTTGTTATTTTTCGGGAAAATCACATCAGTTGTTTCCTAACAAGACAATTAACAGATAAATGTTTTACTTTCTTATTTGTTCTGCACTACATGAATAAATATTAAGTTTTATAAGTGATTATCACAGTTCTGCAAACAAAAAAGTGACACAACTTTTCAAAGAACATTAATTTCCATCAGAAAACAACTTGTTTCAAAGACTTTTTATTCTCAGTGCAACCACATTCAATCTGGTTTGACACAAAAGATCTAAAGCAAGAGAAATTGGCACAAATCTTCTCTTTAGTTTAAGAAAAACAAAGTTTGAAAGCTGAATATGAATCTGAATGATTAGCTAAGATGGAGTTTTTGCTGTGAGTGATGTGAGACCTTTATACCAACACACTTTAGCAACAGGGAAAGTGATTAATTTTAATTTCCGTGACTAATGTAAAACCACATTTCTGCTTTCCCACCAATTACAAGCTTATGTCTGAATCTTTGAGTTTGCTTTTCTTTGCTTGAACCACAAATTAAACATTAAATGGTTTGATCTGTGATTTTTACACTTATTTCATGCCAACACACTCCACGCTCTGTTAAAGAGATGTACAGACTTTTACATGCCAATTTTATGCTGTTAAACTGTTTGTAATGCCAATTTGCATTCATGACTATAGGCTCAAATATCTTCCAAGGTGTGTGCTATAATTCAGAATACTGTACTGTAATTCATAATGGTCCTTTCTTTTCATACTTGGTAATTTTGAAATGTTATTGTGAGGATATTTCATGAAATAACATTTTCACATACATCACTAGCTTAGAAACCCAGTGAGCCAGTTGTCTGGGATCCCTCATTCCTCTCACTGGGATTACTGATGTTGCTGCTCAGCTGATAGTCACATGAAAGGGATTGAGGGGGATTGCAGGTCGTGTGACTCCCACTGCCAAGAACCCCGACACTCCTCACCCCTCCTCAACACCAGAAACATAAACCTGCTCTGGTTCACATAACATATCATTATGTTCAAAACCTGATTGATTATCATATAGAAGTTGTGCCTCTTTTAAAAAAGCCTACACAACTTTAACTGAGATATGTAGTTAACCACACTTAATCTGGCACAGACAAAAATCTAAATAATATTAATTACACTGACAAAGACAATTAAAACATATTTTGCAGCAAAGGAATAGGTTTTAAAGATAAAACAGCTTTTTAAAAAATCTCACCATGTTTTGCAATTGTTGCATCACTGGAAACTCTTATCAATTATGTTTGTTTTTGACGATACTTTGGAGAATAGCATGAGTTGCACGACGTGGTGTCTTTTCTTGAAGAGTTTGTAATATTTCTTCCAGAGCCGAGAAGTCAGTTCACGCGTTACCGCTCATGGAACTCACGGATGTATCCGGTGTGGAAAGATGGAGACCCCAGATTCAGGAACTGTTGGTCTGGTGAGGCTCATTCCTCTATTTCTAAAGACAGAAATGTTGTTAAACTCTCTCTGCCAGTCAATCTAACGATGTTAAATTGTGTGTACTCTTCTTTCCAGGTGGTGAAGTAACTTTTGATCTGAAAAATGATGCACCTACCCTGACTGGAGCAAGAGCAACCTTCTCTATTAATCTCAATTTCCCACCAAACCAGACCGTGCTCTCTGATGGGCAGGTGGTCTGGGCGCAAAACTGCACCATCAACGGTAAGATCACTTTTCCAGTAATAGCAAAAACACTGTGACGGGGAGATACTGCAGGTTACTATGCAACCTATTGTGATGTCATCATTTTTTTTGCTATTTTCATTAATACTCAAAAACACTTATTTTTTTATATGGTGTTTTCTAAAGAAATAAATAGTAACTTACAGACACTTTTTAAACTGTTTTTCATTCAATTGTTTCCATATCAAGAAATTGGTAAGAAAAAAACAAAAAAACAAAAACTCTTCTGTTAATTACCAGTTATACCACTGACAATTTATTATAATCAATGAACCAATGTGATTTTGTGCTAGTTTCATTATGACAAAAGACAATTTATACTTATTTTATTTGACCTGCGTCACCTCATATTGATATGCAGAGTTATAGTTTAAATTATCTATTGGTCTATCATTTCTACTGATGCATGATCTCTGGCCGTCGTCTTTTTCAGGACAACAGTATCAGGAGGGTCAGGCTGTGTATCCTGAACAGGACACTGAGCAGACCGGAGTTTTCCCTGACGGCACACCGTTCACCAGGAGCCAGAGCAAGAAACCCCACTATGTGTTTGTGTGGAAGACATGGGGTAAAGATATTTGATTAGATTCAGATCAGACTATTAATTAGTCTGTTAAAAACCTTAGCTGTAACTAATTCTACAGTAGTTACATTGTGCTTCACTTGAGGTAACAAGTCACAGGTACATTGTTACAGAAAACCCTCAAAAATGAGAAAAGGGACACCCAACGCAGCTATGACTACATTACATTAACATGTAAAATCTCCATAGAGACAAAGAACAGACCATAAAGGGGCTGTAAAAGGATGCAGGGGAAGTTTCTCCTCCAGCCAGTGAAGTTAAAGTTTAACACTTGCCCCAGGCGGTATCACAAACAAAGCCTTTTTAGTCAGCAACTTGTCTGTGATCTTCCGCCTTTTACATCTGAAGACACACTATAACAGAACAGTGCTGTTAACTCAAGAAAAAGATCTTTTTGTTAACTTATTCTGTGAATAATTACTATTATGTGGATTAAATTAAGTTAGAAGTTTTACTGGCACAATAGCCTCAGTTTACCATTTTTATTTCAGATCATCAGGCTTACCTGTTTTGGTAAACAAGTCATGAAGTCTAACTCTATTAAAATGAATATGCTGTTGTGACAATAGCAGACCACCTAACCAGCTAAGAGGAAGCCAACCTGGACTAAATTTCACAAAATTTGCATACTTTTTTCCCAATTTTTTTTTTTTTTACTTTATCACCATTACAAGAGCGTCTCTTGTAGTATGTGATGAAAGTGACATCTGGAGTGTCTCCAAAATGTGTGAATTCAATGAATTTTGCTGTGACTACCAGACCACTCTAAATAATCACAATGTTGCTCTATTGAAGGGCGTTACTGGCAGGTGGCAGATGGACCGTCCTCCTCCCTCTCTATTGGTACAGACAATGTCCCCCTGGGCTCCTACAACATGGAGGTTGTCATCTATCACTGCCGCGGCAAAGACAAGTTCATCCCTCTCGGCTATGCCTCCACAGTCTTCACCATCACAGGTGACCCGTCAAACAATTTCTTACCTAACTCGAGGAAAATGATTCATAAACATTTGTATTTACAGCTCTACATCTTTTCCTCCTTCATCAGACCAGGTTCCCTTCACCATATCGCTCACCCAAGTCAATGATGTAAACCAGGACGACCAGAACTTCATCCAGAACAGAGCCATTGCTTTTAGCGTCAAGCTCCATGATCCCAGCCAGTATCTCAACAACGCCGACATCAGCTTCAGCTGGGACTTTGGTGACAGCACTGGTACTCTGATCTCCAGAGACCTCACTGTCACACACACATACCTCGCTGTCGGGAGCTTCAAACCTCAGGTGGTCCTGATGGCAAGCATCCCCAACGGCTGCGGGAACCCCACTGCTGGTGAGATTTTAAAGTAGTAGCTTTTTATCTTTCATACATATACTGTCCTACTGTATAAGATGTATGAACCAAGTTTTGCTCAGTTGTTTTAAACATTTCTTTCAGTTGTTCCTATTGATGCCTCTGCTGCTCCAGTAGTAGTTGTGATGGCCTCCACCCCTGCAGCTGACCCAGCAGCACCAGCCGAGGGAGGAGATGCAATTGCTCTGGATGTTCCTGCTTCTGACGCCACTCTGCTCGCTGCTTCTGTGCAGCCAGCTGAAGCAGCCACAAACACAGAAGATGGAGAATCAGTTGTTGACACAGATGCAGAGGTAGTAGAGGTTGCTTCAGTAGCACCTGCAGTAGTCGATGCAGCTGCTATTCCAGAGGAACAAGATCCCGCCGACACCGCTGCAGAGGCAGATGTTGCTGCTGAGGACACAGATGCAGCAGCAGCAGGTGTGGTGGCAGCTGCTGCCTCAGTCGCACCTGCAGCTGAAGAGCCGGCAGATGCTGATACAGCTGCTGCAGATGAAACTGCAGTGGTTACAGATGCAGCTGAAGAAAATGTGCCTGTGCTTGACGCTGCTGCTTCAGTTGCCCCTGTTGCAGAGGGAGAAGAAGCTGCAGTTGAGGTTGCTGACGCTGTCACTGTTGCTCCTGTAGCAGAAGTAGCTGCAGAGGAAGGAGCTAACGTTGTGGCTCCTGTTGATGCTGCTGCTGATGCTGCTGCTGTTGATGCTGCTACTGATGCTACTGCTGTTGATGCTGCTGTTGATGCTGCTACTGATGCTACTGCTGTTGATGCTGCTGTTGATGCTGCTGCTGATGCTGCTGCTGCTGATGCTGCTGTTGATGCTGCTGCTGCTGCTGCTGCTGTTGATGCTGCTGTTGATGCTGCTGCTGCTGAGGCTGCCGCAGAGGTTGTCCAAGCTGAAACAGAAGCCCCTGCTGATAACGTTGTAGCCCCTGCTGCCACTGAGACCACAGCTGTAGAAGAGGCAGCCCTGGATGATGCCGCAGGTGATGCCGAGGCTGAAGTACAGGCAACTGAGAATGACGTTGCAGCTACTGCAGCTCCTGCAGGTGAGAATTTACTGTGAACTACAATAAGTTTACACTAAATAAAAAGATGGCTTTGATGACAGAAGTATTATGATAAAATTCCTCTCATGTTTCTAGAGCAACCAGCAGGCGATGAAGAGGTTGTTCCAGCTGAAGGTGAAGTTCAAGCAGAGGTGGAAACAGATCCAGCACAGGTTGCCCTCGTTGTGGCTAAAAGACAAGCACCAGAGCTGACAGCTGACTGCATAGTTTACCGTTATGGCTCCCTCGCCACCTCTGTAGATGTTGTCCGTAAGTCAATACAGTTTTTGAAATCATGGCAGTTTAAACCTCAACAGATAATACTATGCTTTAATAGAAACAATGTGATTTAATAGTGCTGAAATCTCTCCTTCTACCTCTTTCAACCCTGCAGAGGGTATTGAAAGTGTAGAGATTGTACAGATGTCCAACGTTGTATCAATGTCGACTGAAGTGGATCAGAATGCTGTGGACGTCACCATTACCTGTCAGGGAAGGTGAGCGGGAACATTCATTTATACAGTTGTTTTCATGGTTGTTAATTTAGCTCAGTCTAGAATTACACGAGTCAAACATATCATCCTCATTCAAACTTTACTCGAATCACTGATGTTGGAAAAATTCAAATGAAAAAGTCAAAACTGCTGGTCTGTTAAGAACTAGTTTTTATAGCCTTCTTCAATATTCAACCCACTGACACAAAAACATAAAATAAAGTGGCTCCAACTCAACTCAACTATAGAGCATACAGACAGGGTCAAGAGGTTCACTTACTGTTCAGCTCAGCATTATAAGTATATTGATTTGGACTTGTCTTGATGTTTTTATGATGGTTCTCCTTGTAACAGTGTCTCTGCATCTTCACTATCCTTCCTTTAGTCTGCCAAGTGAGGTCTGCACAGTAATTTCGGATGCTGACTGTATCACACCGGTGGAAACAATCTGTAGTGCAGCCACACCGTCTCCAGACTGTCAAATGATCCTTCGTCAGTTCTTCAATGACTCTGGAGTATTTTGCATCAATGTCTCCTTGACAAATGATGTCAGTCTTGCTGTGGCAAGTGCTAGAGTCAGTGTAACAGTAGGTGGGTGGAAGAAAAATTAATTAATAGCCACTGAAGTTCTTAATTTATAGATTATTCTCTCATTTGTAAAATGTGCTTCAATTTCAGCCTCCGGTGGTTCCCCAGCTGGAACTGCAGCCACGGTCCTGGGTGTTATGGTTCTCGCCTGTGTTGTCTGTTGTATTGGTTTGATGTACAGGTGAGTACCTAATTTATGAAGCTAATTTAATTTTGGACCAAAATGACAGAAATTTTTGAAAAGAAAACTTGGGATGCACAAAACCAGTAAATAAAAAATAAGTTTCAAGCAAAGGTGCTGTAATTATGGTAAATAGTTTAATCATGTAAAACATGTTTCTGTCTTATCATCAGCATCAAATTTTCATATTTTAATGTGGGTCCTATAGAACTTTCTGACATGGGATTTTCTCACTTGTAAAAGCAGAAAAAGCATAGATGATAACATCAATGATGCCCCAGTTCAATTTAGGTTCGTCTGAGGCCATGTCAGGAAGCTGGCATCACAATATCAAAACATATCTTGAAGTGACCAGTAAAATCATCATCAGCATATAATTTACATATACAGTATTAGGAAGAGTAAGGGTCCAGGGATTGATCCCTGTGGAATGCCCAAATGGACATCTTCTTGATCAGAGACTCTACAACAGTGCTTTGAGCTAACATTAGCATGCAAACATGTTCAGATTGACAATGTCAACATTGACTGATGTTTAGCAAGTAATATTTACCATGTTCACCATCTTCATTTAGTGTGTTAGCATGTTAGCTTTTACTAATACGCACTGAACAAAAAGTACTACCTTGTATTGCTATTGCAGGTACTTGGTCACAAACCAAACACCAGAAATTATGACCTGATGATGGTGCTAGATGAAAAGTTACATACACAAGTAACATTTTGGCCTTTATTTAATGCCATATAAACTCATATGTTTCACTGGGGAAACTCACCCGTTTCATGTTTCTAAACAGGCGGTTCAAGCAGTACCAGCCACTAAGAGAAGACAGTGCTGACAGTAATGGAGGCAGCTCAGCAGTAACATCAGTGCCTTTGTTGTTGTGGAACTTGTTGAGCCGACAGTCACCAGGAGAGAGTCGTCCACTGCTTCAGGGGAGGATTGTGTGAATATCATCATCAGCTCATGCACTCAACATCTACAACATCTGCTAAAATATTGGCTTTATACACATAATACTCTAACTGTACTAATAGTGTAACTCCCAGTCACTGTGTTAAACCAGGACCAATAAAGTGAACGACGTCAAGTGAACCGGCCCCGTGTACAACAACGTGTAGAAATAGAAAGGAGTCAAGTGTGTAATAAGAAAGTGTAATGAAAATGTTGAAGCGTTTGTAGGAAAGTGATATTTATTTTGACCTACAGTATTTTTTATTAATTGGCACTGATAGTTTATAGAGGCCATAACCTATTCTCTTATTTGTGGCCTACTTATACTAAACCAATTGGAAAATCAATGTTAACACAGTTCAGTTCAATTTCTTTACAATGTAATTTAAATCACTTACATCACAGAATGTTATTATGTTTGCTACCCTGAAATAAAATGAAACTTTATCACCATCATGTGTTTGCTTTCCCCCATTTATTTCCATTTGCATGTGATATTCATTTATGTCCTAAACAGTTAAAGAGCAGATGAAAGTAGAGATCATTTTCAATATGATCATCACAAACAGCAACATTTGGTAAATTTACTAAATCATAAGGTCAATACAACACAATGGCAGGAACAATAAGAAATGGATGAATCAATTCACCTGTAGACAATGTTTGATTTATATGTGCTTGTTGTTAAAGATTTAATCAATATTTTTATATCAACAATGGATCAAATTATGTGTAATAAGAAAGGGAGAACTCGTAGTGGTAAGAATTATCACCCGACTCTGTGGTTCCCCTCAGCTCTACAGAGTAGTTTAGCATTTTTCAGCTCATTGTTTTGGTTTTACTGCCCACAACTTCACTGTTTTGTTTCACTCTCATAAGTGTTGGTTTCAGATGCAACAGGCAGCTGTTTTCAACAAAAAAACTCTGATAAACCAACGGTACAGATATAAAGAGCCGCATATTTCCTACAGGAGTCGGTGGAGACCAAAATTGAGCTAAAAGGAGGGTGAGTATTGGACTTACATTCATCAGGTGGCCAGAAATACAACTCGTTGTATTGTATTTTTGGCCTCCCTATCTGCTGGATGTGAAATTAGGAAACTGTCTGCTAACACATTCACTATATTGACTTTATACGGTGATATATTGTTGCGCTGCCTCCAAGTGGACAAAAAAAATCAATGAATGCAGGTTTAACTAAACTAGTTAAACCTTAAAGATTATTACCGCTAAACACCCATCAGGGCTAATCTACTACAATGGCCTTACGTTTAATTACTGTATTTTTAGAAAGACCTCATCAGCTTATAACTGCTTAATTATGGTGGTCAAATAAATAGAATATTTAGAATTTAAATTGAGCCACAGATTAGATTAGTTAGTGGAGAGAGAACATTTAGACAAACCACCAACACATAGCACTCAAAAAAGAGTATTTTAAAAACAACAAAAGATGCCTTATTTGGACTACAGCAACCCACAACTTTATAAAATATATACAGGCATATCACAAACATTTCACATGGCTTCAGGGATTTAGGTGGAGTCGTGCTCAGAAAGTGGTGTGGTTATAGGAACACCGTAACGTTCTGCTCTCTGCTCAATTAAAAAGATTTATTAAGATGTTGCAGGCTACTTTAATGCATTGAGCTGACAAAGAGCTGCAGGTAGTAACATGTACATCATATGACACACTGCAGTGCAGGAAAAAAGGCTGACGTAACTGCAGCAAAATCTTTAATGGAAGAAGCCATGGCCTGGCCTACACAGCGGAAACAAAGATGTGGAGTGATGGGGACGTAAAGGAAAAGATGACTCTTGATTACATGGTTTGCATTTATGAATCAAAGTGAAGTTCAAAGTGAAAATTGTTCTGTTTTTGTGAAGGCCGTTGCATTATGTCTGTTTTTACTGATTTTAAAATTCACCATGTTGTATTCTTGCCCTAGATTAGGGAGTCATCTAAGTCTCTGGGAAGTAAAACATGATATAAAACAGGTACACACTGTGCACCTTTCTCAACAAACCTTTTTGGGAGGGAATTTGTATAGGTGTGGTTTCACTCATGCATGCACTGCTCCACAATGTCCTTTCTTCCTTTGCTTACATACAAAAGTATTCCAAATGAATATCCTTCCGACAGACTTGTGTAACACTGCAGTGCTCCATTACAGTAATTAGCAAACACAGCCGTTAATCATCCTCGCCGTTAACATGTCTCTCTGTCACATGTACCAAGTGTTGCTCAGCCATCTCCGTTCACTCCGGACGTGCACTGCAGGCAAGACAGAACCCCACAGCTCTGCTGGGAGGTCTTCATTTTTCACAGATGATCTCTATCTTGAACCTGACGGCCCTCCCGGATCTTACCAGGCCTGCAGCTTTTAATAGGTGACAGCATCCTCACCAATTATCCCAGTCAAAGCAAACCAGCATTACTGACTGAACTGTCACCAAGCTCCAGGAATTGACTTCTCTGTTCCAGGTAACCACACCAGACTTTTACAACTCCAGAGTCCTCTCTGGACAGTGAACCTGGGGATGAATCAGTTTGGGTACACCACCCAAGCAGCCACACAGCTCTGATTAATTTGAATGACTCTTTATTGCTCACCACTCCCTAGCAACTGATCTTAAAAAGGATGCAGTTTCCTTCATCTGTCCTCTACACTGCTGTAACCTATCACAGTCGATGGTGTAGCGATAAGTCTTGCTGCAGCCCACAGTCAGCATATACATAAACATATATACACAGCATACTGTATATATTAACCAGTTCATGACACCCCCCATCTCTATGACAGCCGGCTTTTCAGCCTACCTTCCAGTGAGCCTTCGGGACAACTATAACACTTTTGCCTTCCTCTGTGGTTGAATGAGACGTTGCACTTAGTTTCAAGCATACTCCAGCCTCAACACCCACTGATTTCTACACATATTGATTTTACCTAAAAATGTAGTCAAGTAAAGTGTCAGTCAAATTTCTTCTGAAACATTCAACAACTAATTTCTTTCAAAAAAGAAATCTAGCATGTGAAACATGATTACATTAATCACTGGTTTTCAAAATAAAACTCAGGAGTTTTCAAAGTATGTTTATGGAAATCCTTTACATATACAGTTTTAAATATTCACACTGTTGTTTTGTAATAGCAGTTTATAGTAAAGCTGCAATATGCAACTTGCACCCCAGGCCGACACAGTAGATAATTGTTTGAATTGTCAGCCCAAGTGCATTCATAACCATACCGTAACCGTAGCTTATTATCAGTAACCACCACCTACCACAGTTGACATGTGCAGATATTGTAGATAGCGAGGATTTGAAAAATGTTGATTTTGCACATGAAAAACAAATAAAAAACATGTTTTGCAGGATTGTTCAATATTGATGTTCTTGTCTGGCAATATGGTTGGGATACTACCATTATGAGTTGCCAAAGTCTGAATTTTTAAATCAGTTTAGCTCAGTTTTCTATGCAGCAAAGCTCTGTGCTGTTTTTTTTTTTATCAAAGACCACACCCAAGACATGAACTTCATATATGACAATGGAGTAAATCCCACCCTAAAATTAAATTATTAATTCCCTATTATCCCTTAAAACTGAGACATCTAAACGCCTGTTTAGATTTGAAACATGACACACATACTGTGAGTTCAATATGTGGAAATGGGAACAGATATTCTAGCCTGATACTGTCGAAGAAGCATTATTGAATTTAGGGCCCCTTCGGGAATTCTCCGAGAAGCAGAAGGATCAATGGCTAATGGTAACATCTGGCTGATGGTTAGTATTACTTATACAGTCCAGTTCAAAATCATTGAACTGTATGTTTTTTGCATGTGTTTGTGTGTGTTTGTGTTTGTGCCTGGAATACGTGCTGTTAATTAAAGTGCAGAAATGCAGATATAGTCTTTACACTGATAAGAAACCTTGACATATGGGCAGAGTGGAGCAGGATCTGATGAAAGAATAGAAAGTGAGATGTGCTGTGAGCAGAGAGAGTGAGACAGAGGGCGAGACAGAGGGGGGAGGGAGGAAGAGGAGAGAGTTACTGACCATAAAGCAGGTTGATTAGATTACAGAGCCAAGACTAACATGGGCCATTTATTACACAGAGAGCCAGGCCTGGGCAGTAGTGCATGGCTGCTACAAGGAGGAAAATCAAGTGTGTGTTTGTGAATGACAGCCAGAAAAAGAGATTACTAGATTTTTACTACACTGTGCTCCAGATGCTCTGTTAGGAAGAGGAAACCCAAAGTTAAATTTAATCAGAATAAGTGCTGAGTACATGTCAAAATAAAGGCTGCTGATCGGTGTGCAACAGTATGTGTGTGTGTGCGCGTTTGAAAGAGAAACAAATATGACACATTATGTTAAATTTGAATGTGTATTATATTAGATATCAGAGAGAATAAGTGGACAATATTAAAGGTACCGAGCATCACAGGGGACACAAAGGGAAGAAAGTGCCACACCCAGTTGCCACAGAGCATGCTCAGAATTACGTCAGCTTTATATGAGATTGGAAGCCTGTCTGCAGACCTAAATTAAAATGACTACAGGCCTCACACACATATGCACACGCACACTGTCTGCAGAAAGATTTGAAGGTGCTGCCACACAGAACACAGCCAACATTAATGTTACATTTTTACCTGACATTTGCAGCTATTCTACACACCTGTATATGTAAAAACAACAACAATATACTACTGACTAGGTAAAAGAGCATCATTATCAAGTGTTGACTGTGCTCAGTTGAATATGCTGCAACAGCTTAGTTAAATTAGATTAGTTATATGAACTCAAAACAACATTATCAAAAAAACAACATTATCAAAAAAACAACTTTTTTTGATAATGTCTTTCTAAACTGGTAATCATTTGTGCTGGATAAGTCACTGAGTCTCCGGACCTGCTACAACAACAGTCACTATTCTTTGACCTCTGTCATCTTTAAGTCCTGATTCAGACGCTGTATGACTTTGCCAAAAACCCACCATTCACCAGAAATACCAACTGAGTTATTTGACAACTCTCACTCTAACAGGGATTACTGGGTCTAGTTGGTTTCAAAAGGATAGAATAACTGCAGAGTCATGGCTCTGCCCCAGACGCCCAGAATATCAATAAAGTATTCCATTACTGTAAAAGGAGAGAGAGACATAGAGGAGAGAGGGATGGAGAAAGATGGAGGGGGGGAAAAAGAATCAAATCAATGTATTCATGTGATTCAATTTAGGCCACAATTTCACAGTTTCTTATTGAGAACCAGGTAACAGAATCCTTGACACTCACATGTAATAGTAAAGTTAAGAACATTGCATGTGCAAGTAAGAGTGATATCATATATAAAGGAATCATATGGAGAAAAAACTGACCGACCAGCGTAAAGTGTCATCGAGGGCATGAAACAGGACGAGGAGGGGTGGGTGTGAGGAGACATCTTTAGTAATCAAAGCAGCAATGTGGAAGCCAGTCTGGCCTCCTGCCAAGTGCTCTGGTTAAAAGGGTGGAACTGTTGAGACAGAGCGCTGGTGGAAGCACAGCGAGAGAGGCAGGGTCTATCTCTGAAGGGTAGGGAGTGGCCAAAGCTTGTATGCTGATGAGTGATTGAGAGAGGAAGGGTTCGTGTGGGTGGGGTGAGGAGAAATGAGGGAGGGGGAGGCGTGAGGATGATGGGATAGCCAGCTCGTGTGCATAAAAACCCCCAGTGCTCTTCAGTCTGATGTCCTGTTGCCTCAAGAGCATCTCCAAGCCTCCAGCTCTCCATCTTTCCACAGCGATAGCGAACAGAACAAGACCGACCATGAGCCACTCTTCAATGCATACCTCCACTTCCTACAGGCGTACCTTTGGAAGCCCACACCCTGTCTCCATGTCCTCTTACTCCCCCGTGTCCTCCCGTATGCCCGCTTCTGGGGGGCGCTATATGCGTTCAATGTCACCTGTGGTTGCATCCCGCTCCACTACCTACCACCAACAGCGCTCCCGTTCCACCCCCCAGCCCCCTCGCCTCACCTATGACAAGGTGGACTTCACCCTGGCCGAAGCCATCAACCAGGAGTTCCTTACCACCCGCAGCAACGAGAAGGCCGAGCTGCAGGAGCTCAACGACCGCTTTGCCAGCTTCATCGAGAAGGTGCGCTACCTGGAGCAGCAGAATGGTGCACTGCAGCAGGAGCTCAACCAGTTCAAGGGCCAGCAGCAGCATGGTCAGCCCAACCGCGCAACGGACCTCTTCCAGGAGGAGCTGAGGGAGCTGCGCCACCAAATGGATGCCATCGGAAAGGAGAGGGACCAGTATCTACTGGAGAGGGACAACCTGGCTGAGGACCTGACCCTGGTCAAGCAGAGGTTGGTACAACACGATGAGAGAGAAAGAAAAGTACGATGCATGAAGACATGAGATCAATTAAACGACTCGTGCTTGGATTGAGATTGATCGGTAGATAGATAGACAGATCGATAGATAGTTCGTGCATGGGTGATAATGTGAGATATTTTGGATGAAGGATAGGGTAATTGGAAGAACACACTAAAAAAAGAATATAGTTAGTAGTTTCAGGTTAGTTTGGCCTTGTCTCAAGAAAATAAATTTAAGAACATGTGGCTGTAGAGAAAGTTGCATCCTGGTCAGACAAACCATATTGTCTCAACAAAGTCAACAGTTTTCTCTCCTCTTCATCATATACATTGAGCCGTGGGTGTGGGCTACTACTTACCACCAACGCCACCATCATATCATTCATTGACAAGTGTTATAATATAGTGCACATGGGCCACTTTAAGTCCCTGGGCGTTTGCCACTTGAGTCCAGTAGTGATGGTGGTGGTGTAGGGCGTGGCACACGAGCAGACTGGACACCACAGAGCGGCAGCATGACACAGGACACTGCACTGCATCTTGCGCATGACATTGTTTCCATGTATTAGTGTATATGTGTACTAAATGTCCTGTGTACTGGCAGGGTTCAACATAAAGGAGACAAGAAAGTGACCCACAGAAAACTACAACACAGTACTTGATGCCAAATTAGAAAAGGAGGTGTTTGGTGATGAATGATTCCCTTAAATAACGCAAACTTTTAGAAACACGTACAATTATGTATGCACACATTGAGGATGAGGAGGAGAAAGGAGGAGGATGGATGGACCAGACACAGGGTGGGGCTGGCTGAGGAGTGGGGAGGGGAGAGGGAGAGGGGGAGAGGAAATGGGTCCAGAGGAAGAGAGGTTGGGTATCAGGCGTGGTGGTGAGAATAGCGTCAGGAAAAATCAATGTGACTCAATGACTCCATTAGGTGTGTTTTCAGTGTCCCTCTGTGCTGATGGGATGGTGCCAGAGACCCCATTAGGACAAAAGGACCCCTGTAACACAACATGAATTAAAGATGAGGAAGCAGGGCCCACCATGGGATGCTTTCCCCACTAATCTACTTTATGTCCAGTCCGGACATGACTTCTGTCTGACAGGACAGATGGAGCTGGATTCATAGTCACATCCAGACATCGACCACACAGACAGCCCATCAGTCAAAAGGTGTTGGCAGAGAATCAGCAAACTTTTCTACATTGTGATGAGTCACCACAGTGGCTCATGAATTGTAACTGATTTTGCTAAAGCATTATGAAATATCCTTTTTCATTTTATTTCATTTAGCTTGTCAAATTACAATATGGCAGAGGACAAATGTCTCAGTTTGTTTAAGTATATCTCACACACTGCAGATTTTATACAGCTGCCCTGTAAACATCACTCTCATTATCTGTCCTCTACAGTGTTTGTCCTGTCACTGTATACTAGCCAGTATTAAAATGAACGTTTAAAATCTTTAAAGAGAGGGGAAGTGTGTGTACATAACCTTACTGAGTGTGTGCAGATGACCTTATTGAACTGTAGAGAAACCACATTAGTTGAAAGGAGCAGCTGCTGATCCCACTGGGCGCACTCCCAAATCCTTTTTACAGGACAGTGAATTAACAAATTGATCCAGAAAGCTTTTTGCCAGCTGATGCCCTGGTGCAACCTTACCAGGTTGAGGAGAGAGGCTGTTCTTGGACAAATTCATCTCACCCCCTTTTGTTAAAAAAGGAGATTCTTGGAGCCTGAAGGAAATCTGTACATTGTCTGAAACATTTTGTCTCGCTCTTTGTCCTCAAGGTTGGAAGAAGAAGCCCAGAAGAGGGCAGACGCTGAGAATAACCTGGTTGCCTTCCGCAAGGTAAACAACTCAGCTGAGTGGACCACGATTACCATATTGGTTACAGTGTCCTCAGGCTCAGATAACAGACAGGTCAAAATGGACAGCTTTGTCCCATCTCCATCATTACACAACAGCGTATTGGTGATGTGACACAGCAGGTTTCTAAAATGTCATTGATCTAGACTGCTGCACAGGACTGCTGCCTTTTTGCTAAGGCACTTTTCTATTGAAATATTTTCCCCTTAAGGCTGCAAATGATTTATACAAGTGAAACAATTACAAATCAAATGTACTCTAACTGTTGCTGATTGGCGAGAGACTCTTTTTGTCTTTAGTTTAATTGTTTTTATCCTTAAAAATCCTTGTGAATTGTAACATGGAGTTTACATTTTTAAGCATTTCTATATAGAAAGTCTTTGTACCACATCGTAACTCAGAATGTTTCTATGCACTAAAAGAAAACCATTTTTTTTACAGCCTCAAAACAGATGGAACTCACATTAATCCGTCAAATACAGTCAGTCATTATATATCACACTGATAATCATTTCCTTGTATTGAAATGTAATCTCAGAGGTACTGTAAAACAATTTTTAAAAAGAACGTTTATGATGATGTGGTGATTTGACATATTGTAACTACAACAACTATGTCTCATAAAATCTAGGATGTGGATGATGCCACATTGTCCCGTCTGGAGCTGGAGAGGAAGATTGAGTCTCTGATGGATGAGATCGAATTCCTCAAGAAGCTCCATGATGAAGTAAGTGATGCCACCTCCTCTGCACTTTTGCTCTGTGCTTGTATGCATGGAAACGTCCTTTCTCTCAGGACCTATCACAATATGTTCTCTGGAGACCTGCAATGGTAATACTCGCACATATATCCCAAGCGACTGACTCCTAGGTTTTTTTAGTAACTTGTCAATTAATTGATTGTAGACATTTTCCTGCAATGAGATCATCCCATGATTAGCTGACCCGTAGTGCAAGAGATGCTGCAGAGAGTAATTTTATGTGCTGGACTAACAAGCTTCGAATTATTATCTCCAGATGATTTGGTACTAAAACTTATTGTCTTCAGTAAGTGTTTCTTTTTGCAATGCAATGATTTTCTTCTTTTATTTCTTTTAGGTTAAAATGTTATATTTAGAGGCTAAACACTAAAAAGGTGTTTTTGAAAATGTGGGACTTTAGTCTGCATTTGAAGTTGGCAAAATCTGATGTGAAGATCTGTACCAGGAGCTTGTCTGCGAGAACAGAACACCTAAATAAATGTTACTATTTCAGCATGGAAGAATGGTTCATTTTTTTATATTGTTGGCAAACTTGTTGTATTATCAGGAAATCCAGGAAGTCCAAGTGAGTGTCCAGACCCAGCAGCTGAAGATGGAGGTGGACAGCAGCATCCGGCCCGACCTGACTGGTGCTCTGAGGGACATCAGGGCCCAGTATGAGACCATCGCCCTAAAGAACATGCAGGAATCTGAGGACTGGTACAAGTCCAAGGTAGGCAGACAGAAAACACTTGCTGGTCACATGTGAACATACAAACACATATTCATTCTTGTGTGCTTCCTCTTCTGTTCCTGCAGTTTGCTGATCTGACCGAGTCTGCAAAGCGCAACACTGATTCTCTGAGGCAGGCCAAGCAGGAGGCCAACGAGTCCAGGAGGCAGATTCAGTCTCTCAGCTGTGAAATCGATGCACTGAAGAACACGGTAAGGCCAAACACCAACTGTCATTTGTCTATATTCATCTATAATCATTATACACATTACGCCTTCTTATTGCGCTGTATGTGCCCACTGTGTTTCTCAGAATGAAGCTCTGCTGAGGCAGATGCGTGAAATGGAGGACCAGTTTGGCAATGAGATTGGCAACTACCAGGACAACGTAAGCAGGCTAGAGGATGAGATCCGCCACCTGAAGGAGGAGATGGCTCGCCACCTTCGGGAGTACCAGGACCTCCTCAATGTCAAAATGGCTCTTGACATCGAAATTGCTACTTACCGTAAGCTGCTGGAGGGCGAGGAGAGCAGGTGAGGGATAACAAATTGTGTCTCAGGTCCAAGTTTTTTTCTTTTATCACAGTAGATTTCTCTCTTCGTTAGAGGCAAGATGGGCAGCATATTGGATGTTTGTCACCTCACAGCTAAAACGACCTAAACTGTGTCGTTGATGTTAAGGTCCTCCAGATAATCCAGTTTTCTCTCAAATAAAAAACAAACATGCAAGACAGGTGCATATAAATTACTAGTAGTACACCTGTTGTGGGGTTTCTTGTGTTATAACTGACTTTCTGGATGTTTAAGTTTTCATCTGAAAATGTTACTGTTTTGTTTCTTATATGGTCTAGTCTTTAATCAGTGTCAGTTGCAAACCTCTAATCTAGTAATCTTATATTCCCTGTTTAGGATTACTGTGCCCATCCTCAATCTTGGCATGAGCAATCACTTTGGTGAGCGAGGTAAGCTATAGTTCTCATTTTCCAAGATCAAATATAACATGAATTATGGTATCAGGGATCCCTTTTGTAATTCCATTATAGAGTTGTGAAGTGAGGGGAGCCACTGGTTCTGGAGGTGATTTTCCTCATTCTGTATTCCCATTTCAAATTTTTCTTTAAGTAATATCCTCAGTATACTTAACACAGAAATGCGGAGAGTTCCTGGATAATGTAACAATCCTGTAGGTTTATGTTATAGACTTAATTTTTAATTATTTTAACTTAGTTTCTGAGAAATCACGTTTTATCAATCAGTTTGGTATGGGGGATGGCTCTAAATACTAAAATAAAATACTAAAAGCCGCCGTTACTATGGAGAAGAAGCAAGTCAGAGGCTCAAATCAGAGTTGTAGCAAATTCAAAGCGCTTCGTCATTGCAGTTGGGAACAAAAAACATCAACACAGTTGCTGAATTCATCCAAAATTGACCCAGAATCCCAAAGTAAATAGATTTTTCTAGATTAGAGATTGAGTAGATTGAATTTTCTCAACAGCAAAATCTTCTCTCCCGCCCCTTATTAGTGCATGTAAGTTTACTTTCTGATATGCACCTTGGAAGTCATAGATAAAGGTAGACAAGCTCATACCTTTGATTTCTTATCAAACAAACTGATATTTTTTGATGCTGTTGTTCACCTATTGTTGATGTTTCGTGCTGTCGATTCAGCCGGGAGAGTTTCATCCAGATCTGTGAGTCACGTAACTTTACCTACGAGAAAAATTCATCAGACTTTTACTTCCGGAACCAGGAGGCCCTGATATAGCTCCTCCCACTTTGCTACTCTATACAGTTTATTGCTGATCAATAACAACTCTGGATAGTTTAGCCTTTGAAGTGAATCTTAAAAACATAAAAACTTCTATTTTGTGAATGCAAATGTATCTGAATGTAGAAATCTCAGCAGCGCTTTCATCTGACTTTTCACAGACTACGAACAAACTCCTGACAGCATGAGCAAGAGGACTGTGGTGATAAAGACAGTTGAGACTAGAGATGGAGAGGTAAGATGACTTTTACAAAAATGACATGACACAACGCAAAAATAACTAGCTTCATATTATTTGTATTTTTGGAAATTGTGAAGAACATAAGAGCTATATTTACTTACATCATATGAGAGTGAATTTGAACAAATCTGGTTCTTTTCCATCAGGTGGTGAAGGAATCCAGGAGGGAGAAGGAGAGAGAGTCAGCCCGAACTGACAAGGATGACAAGGACGAGTAGATAAAAAGTGATCACAAAATGTGAAGGCCAGAGCCATGAGAGAAAAAAAAATACATAAAAAAGAGGAAAAAACGAGAAAAAACCCAACTCTGATCTATATAGTCCTCCTTCCCACTAGTTATGTGTTTTATTGTCTAGCTAAGAGTCTCTCAGTATAGGTGCAATGAACGAACCCCTTTAGACAGCGTCACTTTGGTGCTATTTAAGCCACCCAACTTTTGCTAAACACTTGTGTCATCTGTAGGGCTAAGCAAAACCACTTTATTAAACATACCACTTGAGGCCTTGATTTACAGTGCAATCCCGTGGAATCCTTAGACGACCACACGTTTGTAGCAGAGGGTCAAACTACAGGCTAAAATAGGAAGCTTAGGTGCAGAATTTTAGTAGTTTGTGTTGTAGATATGACTCACTAACAAAACTTCAAGACACTGCCCTTTGGTCAACACACCTTAAAAGACAGATGGAGAATAAATTAACCTACTTGCATTTGTTTTAGAAGCTTCGCTCTCCTCTTATTGTGCAAACCAACAAACCACCAAAGACATGGACCATTAATAAACATGTAACACACAGGAAAATATGACAGTCACCAACTGAAAAGATTTGCTGAATGTGCTTCGCAATGCTGTGTGTATCTGGCACGATTGATGAATGAATACATAAGTGCAAATAAACTTAATTGGAGCAAATCTGTATTGTCTGGCCACATAACTCATTGTGAATGTACCACAAGAGTGTTTTTTGGTTTTGACTAATTTTTTCTTCTCTATAAGCAGTGTTTTGTTCCATACAAGCCAAGTCTCTACTTATAAAGAAATAGGTTTTAATGTCAGTCACCCAGAATCAGTGGTATACATAAAATATAACAAGTGCACTTTAGGAAGCAGAGAGGGGGAGCAGAGGAATTCCTGTAGTATTTTGTCTTAGCATAGCCCTGATCGATCCGAACTCCATTCAGAAAACAAGCATTTTCAAAGTTGTTTGTTTGTTGTCTTGCTGACAGACCTGACAAAGCATGAATTCAGACTTTTTACAAATCGGCATCATGATGTAGTTATTTCAGCATCCTTTTGATCCGTTTATTGCAATTAAATCACAGCAAAATCTGTTTATTCTGGGATCATACCGCTGTANTAAGTGGAGTCCGCTAAGCTAACGTCAACAAACGACCAGCACACACCACAACACAGACTCACAACTCGACACAGGCAACACATCTTATTTATAATATTCTAGTTCACTCACCGTTAGCGTTTTCATCCAGCTAATGTAGCTCTGCTGACGTTGCCGAGCCTCTCGGTGAAAGCTAGACAAACAGCGATTGATAAAGCTGGCTAGCAAGCTATCAACATGATGCCTGTCAATCACGTGTGAGTGTGAGCACACGGGATGCTGACTGCAGTTGACTTAATGGCCACAGGCGTTATTGTTAACAAGCATTGTCTGAATGTTATAGAACCTTTAATTAATTAATTAAACTTTGTGCTTGGTTATAAAATATACAGTACAGTACCTTCACGTTGCTTCTCTTGTCTTTGGCCTTGGGCATGCCTGAATTCTTATTAAATCTGGTTGTCCAGCAAACTTCTTCACCTCTAGCAGTGTTTTTGATGTTTTTTCTTTCAGTGTGAATGGAACTTGGTGGCTTCACTACAGTAACATAACTGATACACTCTACATTGATCAAAGATTTTTTTTCACTAAGCCTTATTAGAAAAAGGTAGAATGACAAATTGACATGTTAAGGAGACTTGAAAACCACTCGCTGTGTTGTATAAATTATGGCCCTAAGTTTATTCTCTCAGGAGACACTTTAGCTCAAACTGCAGGTATATTCCACTACATTGTCAAAGTCTGGCACATCCAAACGTCAACCATGGCTAAGATTATCTTTTTTGTCTCAACCTGACACAGCCATTTTATAGATTTTAGTTAGTTTGGAGTTTGTTGTGCAGGTAGATCTGGGAAGGTGCTGCCTGAAATGCCGAGCTCAGGACAAAAGTTCTCTGTGATGACGACATTCTACATCCGCTTCCTGAGTCTTCGCTCGGTGTCTTGGCGCGAGACTTGTCCGACTTATCAGGTTTGAGAAACAGCGGGCTGAAACCAACGACAACTGATGGAAAAACTCTTAACTTTATACACCACCGGGTACTGAACACGACGTCTGTAGAGTAACAACATTTAAACGATTTGGTGAGTTAGTTAATGTTGCTTCTTCTTTCTCTTAACTGAAACTGAAGTCATTGCGCGGCCAGGCTGCTGTAAACTGAAGCTAACTGCTACATAATATTAGCAATATGTGGAGAAGAACCGTTCTTTGTGTGTTAGCTAGTTACTGTGGCTAGTATTAGCACTTGAATGGTCTACCTTACAGTAACAGTCAACAATTTTGAATGTGTGTTAGATTAGACTCACAGGTAACTGGTTAGTCTGTTGGTAATATGTAATTAGTTTTAACTTACCTTGAAGCCACGTAAAGTGTTCAGACTTCACCAAGTCATTCAGTTAATAAGCAAACCTTACCTGAACAGAGTTGACAAGTTTAAGATCTCCTCTACAGGTGACAGAGCCAGGTCAACATGTTTTAACTACTTCTAAGTTTACATGTCATGTGCAGGTTCACGCCAATTAGCAAATATTGATCGGATTGATCACTCAAAATGTGAAGTTTATGGTAAACACAACTTTTTGAGATGCTCTGTTGATGTTGATCTGCTGGCTGATTGGACTGAACCCTCACCTTCAGGCTGGCTGATGGTGTATGGACTTATTCAGAATGAATTGCGAGCTTTTGGCAACGTGCAGTGCTCTTGGCTATCTGGAGGGAGACGCCTATCACAAGGAAGCTGATTGTTTAGGTGAGTGGTTTTTTATGTATTTTGTCATCATCAGAGGGATACTGATGTTATGGCTTAAGAACATAAAAGCATTTGCTCCTGTCCTCCTTTAACTATTCTGTCTCTGTGTTGCAGAGAGTGTGAAAGACTTGATCAGGTATTTACGCCACGAAGATGACACCCGTGACGTCCGGCAGCAGCTGGGTGCAGGCCAGATTGTACAGAATGACCTTCTACCTATCATCATTCAGCATGGACAAGACAAGGCTTTATTTGATGCCTGCATCAGGTATAAACCCGGACATGAAACATGACATGTCTGCTTATGAATATTTATAATGTGGGCGGAACAAATAATCAATTTGTTAATATATCATAATAAGGTCTAATAAAGTGGATTGTTGATACACCAGTGCCAATATTGTGATACATTATTGTTACTGGTACCAAGTATTGTTTTATTAAACATTTTGTCATTAAATTTACATGTGTCTCACTCTCAACTGTTGTTCATATGACTCTCCTCTGGTGTTTCTCAGGCTCATGGTCAACCTTACTCAGCCTGCCATGCTTTGCTTTGGTAAAGTCCCCGATGACCCCGTGTTCAGACATCACTTTTTGCAAGTGACCTCTCATTTACAAGCCTATAAAGAGGTATTGTGATCTCAGTATAAATGCAATACTGTATGTCACTTTACATTTTCAAATATGTAATAATATTGGTACAGTAATTATTTAAGGGTTGGATACGTTCTGCCATTACTAAAACAACAACCATAATTCATGTTTTAAAAGTACTGTATTGTATAATAATACTTTTTGTGTCTTCTGCTTTTATTTTCAGGCATTTGCTAGTGAGAGGGTGTTTGGCATCTTAAGTGAGATATTATACAACCTTCTACAACTGGTGAGTGTTTCACTGGTAAAACAAACAAACAAACAAACATTATATTATTTCCATTATATCAGTAAGATGGTCCGTTTGTTTCTTCGTGTCTATCCCTATTCACCGTCTTCTCTTTCAGGACTGGGAGCAGCGACAGGAGGAAGATAACCTGCTGATAGAGAGGATCCTGCTGCTGGTCAGGAATGTGCTTCACGTACCTGCGGACCCCTGTGAGGAGAAGGTCTGACTTCAACATGAAAACCAATGTGATCATATGAGAGGCCGAGCTAAATCTGCCCTATATTGTCAGAAAGGCGACCTCTCCTTTACCCTCCATGTCACCTGTACTTCTTCCCTAATCTCTGCCTCTCCTGTAGAAAGTGGACGATGATGCCAGCGTCCATGATAGGCTGCTGTGGGCCATTCACATGAGCGGTTTCGATGACCTGGTCAAGTTCCTGGCATCGGCCCAGAGCGAGCAGCAGTGGAGCATGCATGTGTTGGAAATAATCTCCCTCATGTTCAGAGACCAGGTTAGCCAGAAGGACCCCTTCAAGGTACTCATACAGATCTCTGGCTGTTCTGTGCTTGAGCTCTTCTTCTTTCCTTACAGACGCCGGAAGCTTTGGTGAGCGCCGGTCAGGCTCGTTCAACAGAAGAGAAGCAGAGAGACTCGCAGGAGCTGGAGGTACTGAGGCAGAAGGAGCACGCGGAGAAACGCTCGCGCACATTACAAAGGGGAACCAGGTACAGTCAAGCTAATATACAGTCATGAAACAGCTTCAATACAGTTAAATACATTTTCATACTGTGCCTCTGCAACACATGCAAATGTTTGCCAGACGGGAAGGAAAGATGAGCTACATGCTGCATTTCCTAGCTAATCATAAGAATGTGCCTTACAGGTGAACCGCAAATCTACATTCTTCATTCCAGAGACAAAATGTGTTTTATTTTCCATCTTTGCCTGAAAAATGTCACAGAACCCCTGCATGTTATTTACAGAAAGCTTTTGTTTGTGTCCCAATCAGATATAAAGTGAGGGGAAACACTCCTCAACCTGTTTGAAGCACTTGAAAAATAAATGTATTTGTTCTGTTCTGTTTGTCTGTGTGTGTTGTTTTTCTTTAAGACACTCTCGCTTTGGAGGGTCCTATGTCGTTCAAGGCCTCAAGTCGATTGGGGACAAAGATGTGATTTATCACAGAAATCTTCATAATGTGAGTAGTGAAGTCCTGCAGCTCATCTGCGATACGTAGCAATTGTACGGTGCCTGGAAAAGTAATTTTAATATGAATCTCTGTTTTTCTTTTTTTCTAGTTCAAAAATTACACTCATGACACAGGCAAAGCAGTGAGACGTGTTCCCAAGAGGAATCGACAGGCTCAGGAATGTAAAGACAAACGCCGTTCAGCCTTAAATGTTCGACTATTCCTCAGAGAGTTTTGTGTGGACTTCTTGGAGAACTGCTACAATCGCCTCATGTACCTTGTCAAGGTCAGCTTTTATAGCATAGATTCACAGGCCCTATACAACAATGACCACTTTTTGACTCTTTCTTGAGAAATAGAAAATAGGACACCACCACACCACATCATCAAACACTTAACACTGTCATTATTAAGTCTTTTTATTCATAACACGCCTTATTAAGAATAAGGCTCATTGTCTGCAACACAATACTCTCAACAATTTGTGTTTCCTTGTCTCCTCTACAGGAAAGTCTAATCCGAGAGCAAACTCAGCAGCATGACGAGACGTACTACCTCTGGGCGCTCAGCTTCTTCATGGCCTTCAACCGTGGCAATGGTTTCCGTGCTGACTTAGTTTCTGAGACTATGTCCATCCGTGCTTTCCATTTTATTGAGCGCAACATCACCAACTACTATGAGATGATACTCACAGACCGCAAAGAGGCCACGTCCTGGTCACGCAGGTAAGAGGATTATTTGGAGGCAGGTTAATAGAAAAATGTCACATCTGTGTGTTGGTCCCAGACTGATTTCACTTGTTCTTTCTAGGATGCACCTGGCACTAAAGGCATATCAGGAACTGCTGCTAACTATAAACGAGATGGACCGCTCACAGGATGAAAGCATCCGTCAGAGTTCCAACGTTATTAAAAGTAAGATGCTAACAGCTCTTTACATTGAATTATAGCCTATTTTAGGGTAATTAAGTATATGGATACACTACTAAGCCAGTATTCAGTTTTAAATCTTGTTTTAAGTCTGAAATATGCATGTAATCGGAAGTGCCAGTTGCCTCATCTATTTACCTTCACTTTCCAGGTAACATATTTTACCTGATGGAATACAGGGAGATTTTCCTGACCTTGTTGAGGAAGTATGATGAAACCAAACAGCCTCACTCCTACCTTAAAGACTTGGTGGAGTCCACTCATCTCTTCTTGCGCATGTTAGAGCGCTTCTGCAAAGGTCGCAAAAACTTGATGGTTCAGGTAAGTTCTTGTACTAAATTTGTAGTGTGTGAGTAAATTCTTGCCATTAGTACCTGCTTAAAATATTAATATTTAGCACTGTTTACTCTGCAGAGGAAGAAGGTGAAGCGGAAAAGAAAAGAGAAAAAGCCCTCAGCTGCAGAAACTAATCCAGAGGCCCTGGCAGAGACCTGGAAGGGTGTGGAGGAAGAGCTGAAGGCCACAGGGTTTCAGGTCAGTGTGACAATCAACCTCAAGGGGGAGCAGAGAGCATATATTGTCTGCACAAGAGCATCTGGCTTCAAAGAGCTTCTCTAAAGTTACACAATAAGGATGTTCTCTAAAGGGCCAAATTTACCAACACTGAATACCTCCTCTCTGTCTTCTGTGTGCAGTTGTCAGAGTCTTTAACTGAAAGCATCGTACCGTTTGATGCCACATCTGAAACTCCACTTGAGGAGCAGCGGACTGAGGCCATGGTGCGGGTGCAGGATGCCCTGCTGGTTCGAATGGGACCAGAAGCGCTGGGGCTGCTGCGTGCTGCCAGGTCAGCGAGACTCAACACACATTCAACCCCTCGGACTAATCGCACATTTACAATTATTTAAGTATTCTTCTTCTTGTACTCAGGGAGGTGTGGCCAGAGGGAGATGTGTTTGGTTCTGCTGATGTGGAACCTGAAGAGGAACTGGAACTCCTTAAGCAGATCCTGCATGCCAACCTGCCAAGTAAGTTTTTATGTTATCAGTATCATTTTATTACTTATTTACGGGACCCTTTGTATCTCCGCCTTGATGCAGCATTCAAACCTTGTCTTTTACTTTCAGGGTCATCTCCTCCTGAGACTGTGGTAGAGGATGAGGATGATACAGCAGAGTTAGAGGAGGAAGAGTTGGAGTCTGTCCAGGTTTCTGAAAAAGAGTTCAACTTTCTAGACTTTATAAAGAGGTGAGGAAAACAGTTAAAAAACACAGTAGCCTGCCACTGCATGCCAAATAGTTCTTTTGTGATCTTCCTAATGGGGCATGTTCCCCTTCTCTGAACCCCTCACAGGTTTGCCAACCCCAGTATCGTGCGCCCATACCTCCTCTTATTAAAATCATACTCAAAAAACGCACCTCACACAAACCACTGCATCGCTCGAATGCTGCACCGCTTGGCTGTCGACCTCAAAATGGACGCCCTGCTTTTCCAGTTGTCAGTCTTCAACCTTTTCAACAAGATCCTGAGTGACCCCGCTGCAGCTGCCTACAAGGTGCAGTAATGACACGAGGAAAAACATTACTCAGTGTTTGTTGAGCAAGCTTTCAGTGATATAAGGTCAACTGTAGATTAGACATGAGAGCTTACCTTTATTCTCTCCTTCACAGGAGCTGGTGACCTTTGCCAAGTTTGTGCTGAACCGTTTCTTTTCACTGGCAGCACAAAACAACAAGGCATATGTTGAACTGCTGTTCTGGAAAAATGTGGGGGCTGTACGGGAGATGACTGAAGGCTACAGCAAAGACGGGTTGGTGCTCTCTTTGTTTTGTATTTCTCTAAGCTGGCTGTTGTCACCAAGTTACAAGTAAAAAATGCACCTGTGTAAAATTGTAAGGCATTATCTTTTATATAACATGGCATTTACATTTATGACAAAAGGTCTTGGGTTCTGCAGTTTGAAATATTGCATCTCATTTTCCTAAATATGTCAGAGAGGGAAAAAAACCAACATGGACTGAAGAGGAGGAAGAGGAGTTACGCAACCTCTATGAGGAGCACCGTCATTCTGAAGGTCTGCTTTCTTTTTGTTTGTTGTATTATAAGTTACAAGATGCAATTGCACATGATGAACTCAGGTCAGGATTCTGTCATTGACTGTTTGATTCTTGTGTTTAGTGCCAGATATAGTGGAGACTCTGCTGCCGTTACTCAGCAACAACACCCGCACTCGGCGGCAGGTAGTGACGCAGCTGGTGCATATGGGTCTGGTGGACAGTGCTAAAGAACTGAAGAAACAGAAGTATGTACTGCAGACAGAATGAGTAAAAGGTTAATGTAGTGAGGAATATATTACAATATATATATTGTCTTGTTTTACAAAAGGAAAGGTACCCGGATTGTCCTTTGGACTGAGGAGCAGGAGCAGGAGCTGGAGATGCTCTATGAGGAGTACAAAGACTCTGACGGTACTGGACACCATATTGAGGAAAATGAAGCAGCCTTTCGCTGTACCTCTATCCAGAAACACTTTGTGGTTTGCGTGGTGACTCTTTAGTGATACATCTGTATTTTCACAGATGTGCTGGGTAATATCTTGAAGAAGCTCACAGCCAAGCGGTCCCGTGCACGTGTGGTGGACAAGCTGCTCAGTATGGGCTTGGTGTCTGAGAGACGAGAACTTTATAAGAAGAGGAGTCGCAGTGCTCAAGGGAAGAGCTCTGGAAAAGGAATGGTAAAGTTCATTTGGATGTACTTTGATCTTTGACAATAACACTATGGATCAGATTAAGAATTGGAAAATGAAGACAGTTGTGCATCAAATACAAAAATAAGTATATATCATAAAAAAAAACCATGTATAATAAATTATATTTCAAGAAATGGTGTTTCTACAATAAAGGTCACTCTTTTTCTGCCACAGACTGAAGAAGAGTTCCTAGAAGGACTAACACAAGGTTTCCCAGATGACCCCGTGGACAGAGATGATGAAGATGAGGGAGAGGATGAGTCTGAAGAGAGTGAGGAAGATGAAGATGAAGAGCAAGAGAGGGAAAACTCTGATAGAGGAAGGAGGAGCAAAAGTCTGTACTCCCCAGTGGAGAGGAGGGCTGATGTAGGCACCATGGTGTACACTCTACAACAGGAAGGTGAGACAAAAGCCCCTTGTGCTCTGTGCTTTCTGTAGTTGGCTCGAGATTGGCAGAGGGTGAAATGTGACATATTTAACTCGATAATATTAAATATTATATATGGATTAAATGTAATTTTCAGTCTCTTTTTGTTAAATGAAATCAAAGAAATAAACGGCAATTGTGTTTATGTGCAAAGACACTCACTGGTGGTATGTGTGTTAAATCCTTGTTTGTACTCTCTGTTGTTGTTTCTTTATAACAGGCATGTCTGGACCCATGTTGTGGCTACAGAACTGTCTAAACAGAACAGCAGAGGACCGTGAAGAAGATGGTAAGATATTTTTTACTCTATTGCAAGTGGTTTTACCTCTAAGGGAAGTTACAGTATGTGTGGAAAACATGTTGTATTTAGTGCCGTTTAGTCTGTTAATAAAATATTTGTGGTCCAATCACCAGGTCTGTCTCAGGCTGTGCCACTTGTTCCTCTGACGGAGGCAAATGAAGAGGCCATGGACAACAAGAGTTTCCGCAAGCTGCTGCGTAAACTGGGAATGCGAGCACCTGCAAATGAGCAGGTGTGTTTTTTGTGTGATATTTCACTACCAAATCAGTCATTTCACCTCATTCTAATCATAGCCTTTTGATCTGCTCTTTGTGCTTTCATTTGAAACCCTGTTGTAACCCTGTAGAAACGCTGTAAGTTTGATTTCTAAATAATGGAATAAACACCTGGTGGTAAAATACTAGACAGCTGACACTTTACATATACATTAATTGGATTTTTTTTCACTGTTCTGTAACCAGGAGACCTTTTGGAGGATCCCAGCAAAGATCAGTGCATCCCAGCTCCGGAGTGCAGCTGCAGCTCTTAGTCCAACAGAAGAAGAACCTAAAGGAGACCAGGAGCAAAACGGCTCCAAGAGTCCAACTGGAGAATCTCAGGAGGAGGAGGAGGAGGAGGAGGAGGTCTCGGGTGAACAGAGAGCTCAGGCTCTGAGAGCTCTGCTGCTCACACGCAAGAGGAAACACCACACCTCCGAGCATACAGGTACATGTGGGAGTTTCATAGTCTGCCTCGTCTCAGATGACAGCAGTTAATTACAGTTTTGTCACGTAGGTAAGTGTTAAGTTACATGGTGCACATAAAACTTGCCTCTGTTATAACCTGCTTTGGCTAGCAAAGAATGTGGTATTGAATATTTTTAAATGTCGAAAGTCCATGTTCATGCTTCAGTTTCCTGAGAATATATGTATGATATAGAAATCCACTGCAATGGCAACGTTCTCACAGTTAAGTGTTGTTTTAGCTTGGACCCGGAAAAGCAGCAATGTAATTTGGATTGTAAAGAACCTTTCACCCTTGTTTTGCATCTCAAAATGCTGGACATAAAGAACATAAAAAATCAGCAACACATGATGCAACAAGGTTAAAAACAGAAAGTGAAAATCACACATAATAATGAGATTCCTCTGGTATGTTTAAAAAATAGTTCAACAGCCTTAGAAGTGAGATGGGAAGCCATTGCGAGGCTGGATAAAACCAGTGGGACACGTTCACTTTTTAGGTGTTGGTAAAATTTAAAATGCAGCGTTTTAAGCCAGTTGAAATCTGTTGGCTTAAATCTACTGCTAATCAAAGATGAGTCAAGGATTAAAGATGTCTTTTATTCAACTACTTTTGTTGTTGTTTTTAGCTCCTGTGTCAGATTTCACCCCCATTGAGGATACGGGCAGTACAACTGAGAGGTGAGGTATCGCCCTATGTTTTTGTTAATCCGTTAAGCCAAACCACAGCTGAGAAATGTCTATTTTTAATTCTAAAAACTCTTCATTCTTAATCTATTCTCGTGCACATCAGGTCCCAGGAGAATACGTCAACTAAAAGAAGCAGAGTGTTGGACGATGATGATGATGAGGAGGAGAATGGTATTTTACTGTTGGAAATCAAATTAGTGTTTTAATGTGTTAGTTAAAGGTTAAAAGTAGGTTTTGGGTTGTCACTCCTTATTTCATGCTAAGTTTAACAACAGTAGTGTTGTTTAAACTGACTGAACTGCAGCATTTTGGCTCACACGTTGCTGTCTTTACAGGGGAGGACTCCACCACTGCAATGGATATGGATACCAACAGTGATGCAGATTCCGACAGGGAGGATATCTCTGCTCCTGTGAAGCGTAGACGGAAGATGGTCTTAATTGATGAAGAGGAAGATGAGGATTAGTGGCTTTCTTTAATGGACTGTAAAAACTGCAGACAGGGGAGACATAAAAAGGGGATGCGGCCCTCTGGAGGTCTGCAGTCCAGACAGCGGAAACTCTATTAATGGAATACCAAACAGCCCAAAGAAATAGGCCCTTAGACCTGCCCCTGTGGATACATAGATCCTATTAAGCAATTTCATTCTGTCATCTCTTTGGTGAGAAACTAATTAGTGCCCCTGTGTAGTTATGGTAAATAAGTTCTGCCTGTCTTCTATTTTGTTTGTCGTTCTTTTTCTGTTAGCATTCCCAGCATGGTCATCTTACAGATATTGCTGTCTGAGAAAGTTTTGCATCACAGGACTTTGTTTATAACTCAATAATTTCATCTTTGTTCTGACAGCTGTAGGTTAATGGTCTCATTGTTTTGATAAAATTGCATCTGTACAAATACTTTCAGTCATTTCCAATGTTGACTTTGAATTTCAGAGTAAAATCCATGCCTACTTATGAATTAAAAAAAAGCACTGTTGTCAAAATAGTGTCTCACTGGCGGCTTCTGTTTTGTCACTTTGTTGCACTGCATCATTTTAAACACTAGAGGGCACATAAATGTGGAACTATTATTTTGTGAATTAGTTAAAGAGTTATTTGAATATGTAGAATATCTAATTTGAACTGAATATATAGTGTATATCCCTTTTAAAATTGAGTATTTGAACAAAACTTTAATATTGTTCCTCAGTTGTGAGTGAGGACAGACTCAATGAAAACAGGGACAGATCAAAATCTCAGTTTCTTCTGCAAAAATGGCATCAGCAAACATCTTGACTGAGCTTTCTTCAACACAGGGACCCTCTATCCCGTGTGTGTCTGCAGTCGCTGCCTGTAGTCATCCATGTTTTGCAGCTGTGTCGGAGGTGGTCTCTTGTCCTTACATCTGGACCATGTTAGTAACTTCCTGTCACAGCATCTGCTCTGCCCCCATCCCACAGAGCCAGAGGCAGGCCTGACAGTCCACAGATACTGCTGTGAGTTAAGCATGTGAGCACAATGGTGGGTGGATGAAGCTAAGAGGTTAAAGGTATATCGCTTCCCCTGCACAGAGAAATGCCTAACATGTCGCCACGTATCAACCTAACACAGGCTTGGACAGTCTGTATATTAAGGGATGACTCATTGTTTTGTAACCAGAACATGAAAGCAAACGCCTGCAGGCTGTATTGCATAAATGCGTAGATGCGTTATACAGTCATTAAATCATTCAAA
>NTHP01000301.1:543947-589107 GCA_003416845.1 Oplegnathus fasciatus
AAATTTACTTGTCTGTTCAGTTTGTGAGGGGTGGAAAAAAACTACCTGATTTGTTTGTCACATCATTTCTTTTCCCCAGAACTTGCTTGGTTTATACTGTAACTGAGCTTCATGTCGCAACATAACAAGAGACACATAGCCTTTAACTTAGCTCAGACTTTTCAGAGATGAAGAGGTTCGCCAGAAAGGAGAGAACATCTTTTTCTTTTCTTCACAGGGAAGAGCACAAGAATGGTTCAATTGTTCACTTGCACTTAATCAAGAATCTATTCTGTTCTCAGTATAGCCAAACAATTGTCTTCCTCCTTGAAATACAGTGAAAGGCGTTACTTAGAATGATGTGCCAATAAATTATCACATTACTGGGAAACTTTGCAACTTAAAAGCAATATCTTCATGATCTGTCGAGTCAAACCTGACTGAACAGATCATAAAATTATCTCCATATGTAAATGTGGACTGTGAAAACCCTGGAAATGGTAAACAAAAAACACCTGTGGGTGAAGTTGTTGTTGAGCTGTCACTGCGGTGAGCATACAGTCTATGGTTGTGGCTATAAATTAATAAGACCCTGTCCCTGTCACACACACACACACACAACCACCTCCTCCTCCGGCAGACCCTGTGGTGAGAATGAAGTGCTCCCACAGTCCGAGGCCTCACAGCTGTAGCTCATTCCCTCTGCATGTACCAACACAATCCACAGGGTCCTGTGTCACCAGTTGTTACTCTCTGGACGCCGCAAATTCCCAACCCTCCTCAGTGTGTGACTGTATGAATAATAAAGGGAGGAGAATGACTAAACCTGAAATATATACAACTTGTCTGCCTTCACATCCAAACACTGGTCACTGTCTCAACACATGGAGCTCGTTATAGGCCGAGTACAGACAGTGTTTTACATGAGTCATGTCTGTACACTTTCTAAAAAGGCACCCTTTAAAAGGGGTTTAAAATTGTCACTAATTTATTAATGGTTAAATCATTATTTCTTTATGGATCAGTTTTAAGCCATTAATTGGGACAACTTTTGGGTTGTCAGGTTGTAAAAATGTCTCTCATTAAGTTATTTATTATTTATTATTTTATAATTAGAGAATAATGAGTGTCATCAAGTCTTCAGTTTTGTATGTTAATAAGTGATTACTTACTTTAAGAGGAGTTTTCTCTTTTCTCTCTTTAAGTTTTTTCTTAAGGTTTCTCACTTTCTAATGAGCCAAAGTTAGTAAATCTGCAATTACAAATGTTAATACGTTAATAATGATGAGTTTTAATTGTCTGTTTGTTTTTAATATGTGTACCAAGACTCCCTAGAGAGCATGTATTGATATAAAGTAAATCAAATTGAATTAATTCACTCTATAGCTGTACATTTTAATAACCTGTTAATAATTGGATTTAGGCTTAGATTATCTGCTGAAAGGTCAGAGGTCACATGTCCTTTTTGAATGGTTTTCTTGATAAACTAAAGAGCTATAAAGACAATAGTGTCCAAAGCTTTAGCCTACTCCAGGCCTGAATGCCAGCCACACACAACCTGGCAACCCAAAACGACTTCTTATTGGTTTAAGTGCTCTATAAAGCGTTAGTAAATTATTTATTAGTAATTACAATTTATAACCCCTTTAAAAAAGGGTGTCTTATTAGAAAGTGGTAGCTTGTTAGCACTTTAGCTAATCCTTCAAATGTGTCCAACAGCTACTGTGGGCCTTAATTATAATGTTAGCTAGCACTGTGTTTTCTATGGGCTGTTGGGGGAAAAAACACCAAATAATGTTACAAGGTTTGGTGTAAATGGACAACAGTTATTATTTCTTCTATGTCTTAAAGTAATAATTTAAAGTAACCCCCGTTAATTGAAAATTTATTACCGGAGCTCAGGTACACCTAGCTAGCCTCATCTGTTGCTGTGCCCCCTCACCTTTCCCCCGGCCTCCTCCCTCCCCGGCGGACCTTCCAACGGACCAACGGCTGACGCTGGATGGACATAGAAAGGGGATTGCCTCGGAGGGAGAGAGGGAAAAAACCTTTTTCTCCTTTTGTTTTTTAAGTACCATTTACTTGAGCGGAGAGAAAGGGAGAGGGGAGGTGTGTGAGGGAGGATCGTTAAGATTTTCCAGAGAGGTGGAAGTTTTTTCGGCGTGGAGTCACAAACGGGAACTTCAACGGTTAATGTAAAGTTGCCTGACTGACTGAGTGACTGAGGCACCCGCGGAGAATGGAAACTAGTTAGCTAACCCTCCTCACATCTGTGGTCAGAGCTAGTTTAGCCTCTCTTTAAAAAAAAACAAACATTTACATGAGGCAGGGGAAGGAACAAAAACGATGCTGTTGTTGTCGGTTTAGTTCAGCCTGTGAGTTTAAAAAAAGAGCCAAGAGAGAAGTTGGGAGAAAACCGGTTTTCCCTGGTACCCTACCGCCGCTTTTGTGTGTGTGAATGGTGGGGTGTTTTTCCTGTTTGACAGAGCCGATTGTCAAGAAGTTAACGTTACAACTGCCGAACACACAGGCTCATCGGTAAGTTTTTAAAACCACTTTTATTAAAATAAACAATATATGTTGTGTTGTAGATATCCGCATCACTAGCCCAATCTTCGTTTTAACCACCAGGGTTTGGTTGTGTGTTTGTTATTCTCTGCCTGTGTGGACGTTTGAATTCAGTTAACTCCAGTCTATCACTGGAAACAATGGCTGCACACTTCATTACCGATGATGATTGATTACAGCTGAGCGATTCCACCTCAGATCCTGATCGATTAGTGCCAAACTCTACAGCTGGAAATGTTTGTAGTAAGTAACACGTAGCAAGCCAGACTGCTGCCGTGGCTGCTCCACTTTCTAAAACATTTTACACTTGAGACACATACTGCAACTTTTCCCTCAGCCTTTGAGGACTGAGACATAATGATCCAGGATTATAAAGGCTTTATTGGTGTGCACTGAACCAAACATTTAGACCAGAATTCCCCCTGTACTGTGCTTTAATCAGTCCTGGCTAACAACTCTAGCTTTATGCAGAAGTTGTGCTAGTGGAAGATGGTAAGTAGCCTACAGCTCTTATGAAAAAAAGACAAAATCAATACTGATTTGTGATTTGTTTAATTCAAAACCAATTATATGTTCTGTAAACTCCACAGATTGTTTGACAAATCTGAACGCTTGGAAACAGAACTTGTGTTTTTTTATTCTTTAGTGTCTATGCAGAAGCATGACAATATGGAAATATCTTTCATCTTGTAAGGCAAACATTAATGTCCCTTTATGGCCCACGTAGCGTGCAAAAAGCCCTGTGGTTCTGCTGTGTGATCCAGGGTGGGAGTGCCTCTTGGCTCTCTGGGCTGTGTGATGACAGCCTACAGGTCCTGTCTTTACTGGGGAGTGCAGTCTGTAGTTACACCCCCTCAGTGCACCCCCCCCCACATCTACTTGACCTACTCTGTCAGCCTGCACCAGATGGTTTTGCCCCTTTGAAAAGGCAGAGAGGAAGCCCTTCCCTGCTTTGGGGAAAAAGAGAAGGCAGGAAAGGAAGCATGAAGAGCATGGACTGATGAAAGTTAGACAGCACATGTTGTTTTGCATGGTACCTTTTAATTAGCACGGCCGCCAGGGTCTCATTTTTGTCTTGTCTTTGTTATTAGAGTACGCTAACACCACGCTGAGTTCTCTAATCTTTAACAATTATACACACATAATAAAATTAAACAAACTCAAAGCATTGAACACTAAACTTTATTTAAAGTACTGTAAGCAGCTTTCAGAAGAGTGTTGTTGGGAAGAGAGAGTGTGCACAGCAAGAGCAGCTGACCAGCACAGCAGAGTAGGAATTCCCATTTTATGAGGACAAGCTTTAATTTGAAGTTTGGGTAATTACTGTGTTTGAAACTGCTTTCTTCTTTAAACACAAAGCAGTCTTTTTATCCCCTCAAGACAACAGGGCCATAGGCAAAGGTATATTCTTCTAATTAAGGTACTGGCTGGCTGGCCTTCTCTATATATACAGTCCCAAACTTATGTGAGATGGCGCATAACAAAGTAAAAATAGAATACACAATTCTAGAAATTTGGGGAATTTCTAGTTTTACTTTCAGCTGTTGTATGTCTGTGAAATAGATGAACTTCATTACTGTCTGTAGATACTTTGTGGTTACTCAGTTTCTCCTCTGTCTTTTGTTTTTGACGTATGTTGGAATATTTTGACATTATTTAAGATCGAAGCCGTCACAAATGAAAATGCAGTTTCACTATGACACTGTTGAGTTATGATTGTTTAGGTGAGTTTACATCAGGAGGTTTCAGAGTTGTTGGGTTAGCTCTCCAGCTCGGCCACATGGTCCTGCATATGCACTGCACATGGACTAAAGCTTTACACTGAGGAGTGGCTCTAAGCTCGTCATTATGAATAAGAGCAGTGTTAAGGAAGAGCTGTACAAGACTCATTGCTGTGGTTCATCTAATGTGCGCTGTCCCTGTGACTTTCTCCTCTTCTAGCAAAGCGCGTCACGGGTGTATTCCTATAACATACCTGAAGGAATACTTTTAAAGTAAGGCAGACAAAACTCAGAGGACAATTTAAATGGTGCCAGATGTGATTTTTACACACCAAAGGTAACTAATTGAGTACATTTTTAAATTGCCTAACCATGGGTGTAATCAGTTCAGTGCAGGTGATCCTGTCTGGATTTTACTTCTTAAATGAGTAACTAAAGAAGCCTAACTGAAAGGAGAACTGACATGGCGGAGGAGCGACTCAACTTTGTGTTAGACTCAGACTCCTGGGTGCAAGAAAAACCCCATTGTCACATGGAAACCACATAAAAACTGATACTAGTCATTTCGAAACATCCATCCATAGGCTACTTATAGCACTTTAAACATTGGTTATAGTCGTGGAAAACGAAAGACACGCGTGATATTTTAGGCCCGTGAGATCACTGTAGGAGGTACAATTATTGTCGACTGGAATTTGACAAAGAGGGTTAAATGGCTGCTCTAAATGACAGAGCTGCAGTGGAAGTGCTGCAGACATATATAGGCACTGCACGGAGGTCTGAACCACTACTGTGTCCTGACTCCCCTTCTGCCACTGCATCAAACCAATCTACACGTGATCACAATTCAATCAGTGGCCTATTTGATTTTACTTTGGCGGTCTGCCTAAGCAACTCTCTGTCTTGTACATCAACTCCTTGTGAAAACAAATAAAAGTCTGAGCTACAAGAGCTAAATTTCTCCGGCTCGACATGCAGAGGTTAGAACACCCCTGGAGCTGGTTGGGCGTTGGCGTCTTGCTCAAGGACACGTCTGCACGATGGGTGGTTACATTTAGGTTCCCCACGCCAACCTAGTGTTCATCAGCAGCATATATTATCTCATACACAGTGCTGTACTGTCATGCTCTCACTAACATATGGACATCAGACTCCACTGCACCGCCTACTAAATGCTGCTCTCCACCACAAACCCTAATAGAGCGTTGTGGAGCTGCCCCTCCTTGCTGCACACACTGTACGCTCCTTCCTCTGCTGCTGGATCCCGACTCCAGCTCACTGCAACACATTAGCCTTGACCATGGATTTTACCATGTTAATGACCATGTGTATTTCTGATATCTGAATATACACGCATGCATCATTGACATGTGACTCTCTTCAAAAGGCTTCTCATTGTGTTTCTGATCTTATTTCATGCCTCTCTATAAGTAGCTCTCTTAGCAGTCTCAAATTGAAAGGCCTCTATTGTTTAGACTAAAGTCAGGCAGGCATGAGATTGAGAGATTATGAGGGAAAGAGAAGTTAGATACTGCTAATAAAATATTGCCACAAGTGAGTGTTATTGGGGTCCGTGGTCAGAGGGCAAATGATTTGGCAGAATTAAAGTCCCACAACTGCCAGTGAGATTGTGACTGACATGTCTACAACCAAATATTGCGAAATGATGTGTGTTTTTATAATTCTGGGTAGTGACCAAGACCTAGGAACTCCAGCTGTGTTGTGTGCAAAATTAAGTTGGTTGGGTGAATTGAGTCAGCTTTGGGAGGCAAATAGTTTTGCATAAAAATTCACATTTTTGGACACTCTGTGGTCACAAATATGTGTTTTAGGAGGACTAAAGTGAAACACATTTTTTTTCTTCAGATTTGGTTCAAGAGAGATCCATTGCACACAGTGCATGTTTTTGTGCCATATCTTGTCGGAGAATTGCATTAAAACCTATGTACTGGTAAATGTCTGAGTGAGATGGCTTTGGGTTAAGCAGCTGATGACTGGGGAAGGTCTATGTGACACACTGGGAAGACCACTTCAGAAGAGAATAGACCTGAATATGAATAAAGGATAGTTGCATCCCAGGTCTGTGCAGGGGAAAATAAGCCCCTAAAATGTCATTTTAGTGATGTAATAAGACGTGGAAAGCTGTCAATACAGTTGCAAATGCACTCACAATG
The DNA here is from genome assembly GCA_003416845.1 of Oplegnathus fasciatus. Lineage (NCBI taxonomy): Eukaryota > Metazoa > Chordata > Actinopteri > Centrarchiformes > Oplegnathidae > Oplegnathus > Oplegnathus fasciatus. Next base: position 550,390 of record NTHP01000301.1, read on the forward strand.
CAATGAGGATGCACTGAGATACAGTCGCTCAAGCCTCATGCAAAGTTTGTCTAGGAGACACATGCTCATATGAGTATTGTGCGTGCAAAAGTGTCCCACGTGTCACATACAGTTTGTAGTGTGCACATAGCATAGGGCTCGAGTACCAAATATCCATTGCAGTGCTCTAGTTTACTTGCTATATTTATTCATTTGTGTGTGTGTGTGTACATTAGTTTTTTCAGCTGTAAGGAAGTGTGAGAGGGGAAAGTCTGCATAAATCTGTACATTTTTGCACATTCATGATCAGTGCATCATTGTGGTTTGGCTGCATGGAGCTCAGACCCAGAGTATATGAATAAAAATGACAAAAACCTCTGAGCATTGGAAGTCTGGGAAAAAAAGTGTTAATTGACCATCATGTGGTGCTTTGTTCATTATGCAAGTTGTTACATGTGGTGACACAATAGCAAGTGTTATATGTAGATTAGCCTGCGCGCCAGACAGATTACAAGCTTATTTTCATCACACTGCAAGGCTGCCTTTTCCTCCTGTTTCCATAGAGTCCAGTAGTTTGTCCTGATAATGCTAACTTTCTGAGCAGTGCAGAGTCCTAGCTGGCTGCCTCATGTTTCCCAGTCCCCGATTCTCAGTTGAAACCAAGGGAACGGTGTTGTTGAGGTGAAGCAATGTTTCACCGTTGATGATCCAGCTTTTTTGTTCCTGTCTCTGCTCCGTGTCACAAACACAAGGGTCAGTTCCTGCTGAAACCTGATGTTCCACTTCCTCATCTGGCCCCGAGCTTCCTGCTATGGAGAGACAGGAAGCTCAATAGTGGCCCATATGATGACTTGCTCAACGTGATCCAGAGTGAAAGCAGATGTTACTGTGATGATGAGCATTAATATATCCATGTTTATCCAGTTTTATGCTCAGCACAATGTGGCATCCATTTTAATAACCCCCACTGTGACAGTTAGCTTTATTCCCATGGTGCCTGTTGTCTGGACTCCATCAGTCTTTCAGCTGGTTGGGGTGTTCAGCTGAAGGTGGCTTGATTTATGGCTGCAACTGCAGAGCGCAGACCCCGGTGCATCCCACATTCTTGGTTGAGTCTTCCAAGTGAAGTTGTCAAACAGCCAAGTCACAGCGCTGCAGGTTTTCAGCGTCTCAGCTGGCCCTGGCCGTCAAGTCGGAGGAGCGCTTGCAGAATCCTTGGCTGTGATCACACACGCCCACCCCTGTATTAAACACACCCAAATTAGCTATGTGGGGAACTTGTAGTCGGCCCTGCCTGCTCCTCAGCAGCTGAGCACTCAGATCTGTTCTACTCAGACCCCCGCAGTGTTTGTTCAGGGGGAGTATACTCTGGGGAAGGTTTTTGTTTCAAGGGCAACGTAATATTCCAATAGCTCATCTGCAGCTGATGCTTATTGTGTGTTAACGCACCGTTCCCACCTACTGCCTCTTAAGTAAATGTAAGTGATACTTCTGGGGGCCATTATGTGTGCTTTTTGTCTTACCGTTCAAGGACAAGTAAAGGGGTTTGACACTTTTCAAGCCTCTAATGGTCAAACTGGAATGTTCAATGGAGATTAAATGAACCACTTTGGTCTGGACTGACATATCTCAACAACTACTGAATCGATTTCCATCCAGATTTTGTACAGACATTTATAATCCCCAGAGGATGAATCCTCCTGATTTTGTTTATCTCGCTGACTTTTCCTCTAGTGTCATCTTGAAGTTGACATTTTTCATTCTTGAGTGAAATATTGTGACAACCTTTTGGTTTGCTTTTATGACCAAAAACCTGAAAAACGAATGACATTCCCATCAACCTCAGCTGTACTTTGTGTTTAGTGCTAATGAGCTAATTTTAGCATGCTAAGAGGCTAAACTTGGTGAACATATTGCTTGCAAAACATCAGCATTAGCATTGTCACCTTGAGCATGTGAGCATGATGATGATGTTAGCATCTAGCTACAGCTAAGTACAGCCTCACGGAGCTGCTAGCGGCTGTAGACTCTTAGTCTTGTCGACTTGTATTGAATTAGTTGCCAGGCGACTTTAGCTTGTCGAAAATTCAGCTAGGAAGCATTGGGAGGTTTTGGGGGCCTCCAGAGATTTCAGTCATTAAGACAGATAGTTCTGTTTCTAGTTAGGACCCCCTCCCTCCATCACTCACCAGCCCTCTGAAGGCAAATACTTGGCACCCATCTTAAAGCAAACACTTGGGATCTACCAGTCTCCTTGGTGCTCTCAGCCATCTTTATGTGGTCTCCTTTTTCGTCCGCATGGTTTCCTCTGAGAGCCACTAGAGGTCACAGCATGGGCCTCCGAGTCTTTGTCTTGCCCCATAATAGCTCTATTCTCCCGCAGCAGCAAGGACTTCCAAGCCTGCTAGACATAGGACACCATTGTGACTCACGGAGGGGTAACATGAGACAGGCGCACAGAGACATGGGAGTGTACGGGGTGTGCGTGTAGTGTTAAGTAAATTACTGTTAAAATGGTGTTGAAATATTAAATAGTTCACACTCAGAGCTAGTGTTACTGGAAACCAAAATAATGCTGTTTTACCAATTGGAATATAAAGTTTAACAGTAACCTAATGTGATATGTGGTAGGGAGGAGGACATTGGACTTATTAGTTATTTTCTGTTCTTATTGATGACTTACTCTCATGGTTTCACTAAATTCAATAAGATGACCACAAAACATTAATTCAAAGGCCTGACCGGCTAGAAGCAGCAGAGGAAGTCGTCAGTGTCCAATTACAGTAATTACTGTAAGAATAAGCTACTGTGTGATGTGATGTGTCACTCTTTTGTCTACCCACAACATTTTGTACAAAGCTGTGTTCAGATTTGATGTGCTGTATGTTAAGTACAAGAGACATCCAATCACTTTTTGGTCTTTTTTGTCTACAGAAAAATTAGATGAGCTTGAAATAGACCTTTTTAACTTAAAGCAGCTCTATGGAACTTTTCATTTTGTGTTGATTTTGGCGGTCCCTGTGGACAAAGGCGGTAGTGTTTCACCTAACGTTAGGGTTACATGTTCCCTCTGCTTCACTCCCCACCGCATGGAGACTACTTCACCGGGAGGAGAGCAGGCGGCAGCTCCGTAGACGAACCTTCAGTTAGAAGCTGAAGCAACTTGAATTCAGCCAGAGCAAACCCCAGCGCCATTTCGTCTGATGTTGCGGAAAAATCTGACCCGGTGGCAGGCATTAAGAATAACTATTAGAAACTAATAGAAAGAGCCAATCTTCTCGCTGTTGGTGTCGTTTGCTTATGTAGGTTATATAGAGGCATTGGTATTAAATTAAGACTGTTTCATAACCAGTTAAAAACTCCATAGAGTACTTTTAAATGTCGTAAATTTAATTAATTATCTTTATATACCCGGTAACATACACAATATCTGTTGTCTCCTACAAAAGTATGTGATGTAGTTTGTTACATTTTTATTAAAGTTTCACAAGAAAAAAAAAAAAGGCCAACAATTGCAAACTGCAAAAGGTCACCGAGCTGGTAAATAGGGGAAAGGCTTTAGAGCAGTCAGTCCCAGAAAACTCTACAAGTGACAGGAAGCTGGCTGGTGCAGGTGTTTCATATCCAAACCAACCAGGTGGCCTCATGCTGTATTCATGTCGTGTTGGACAAAGGCCGACTGGGGTAGAATGCTCTGGGGCAAACAAACAGCAATCAACGATATCAAGTTTAACTAAAACAGTCAGAAGTAAACTGAAGTTTGTTGGTTGATTTTTAAAACATAAATATCACAGATCACAGTAACGAGACCAAAGAGCGAAACAAAAGTCCATAACAATGAGGCTCCTGTGTCTGTCAGTCCATTTTCCAACCTCTTATCCTGTTCAGGGTCACGTGGGGCTGGAATCCTCGCTTGTCGGGCAAGGGAAGCTAATCTATCTATCTGGTGTCTTAAGACGTAGCAGTAACCCTTACAGATATGGAGAGGCTATGAGAACTCTACACAGAAAACCAGACGTCATATTCAAACCTTCTTGCTTTAAGGCGACAGAGCTAACCACTGAGCTGTCGTGCCGCCCAGACCCCTGTGCAGTTTTATATTATCCCACAATCGAGTTTGGTTCTTCATTTTAAGTTGGCTGGTGTTGATGTGAAGATTATAGTCTTGATTGTATACAGAGATCTTTCCTGCAGCGCTCATTTTGTCAGAAAAGTTGGATTTTATTTTGGGTCATTCTGTCCAGTTTACTTTTTGTCTTGTTATAATCAATAAAATCAAATCTCCCAACATTTTTCCTCACACATTAGGCGTTTTTTCCAACCTTTAGCTGATATCTGGATGGTTTGCACAGTAGTTCATCCTTCAGATTCACAAGTCATTTTAATATATATATATATATATATATATATATATATATATATATGTATATATACCCACATGATACATTATACATAAATAAATAAATTAATACATAAATAAAGTACATATTATCTCAATTTCAGCTATTTACGCATATCCTTAAAGCTTTAATACACTACATAATGTAACACCAAACCTTAGTCTCCAGACTTTAACTGGCCACATGTTGGACATATTTTTCCTAAATTGTGTGTCCTGTCTGGCAGTGAAGAAATGAGACATTGCAGTTGTCACTGATGGAAAGCAGAAAGAGGGAGAGAGAGAGAGATAGGTACTGAAGAACTACAAGAGACTAAAGAAGAAAAGAAAACTTTCCAGTGGGCTCTCATTTTTTCCACGTAAGTCATTCACATGCAGGACATACAAATTACACAGCCTTGTGTCTGAGAAAAAGGCGAAACAAATGAGGCACATTTCAGTGTTAAAAAGAAAATCGATTAAAGGTGAAGAAAGTTCCAGGTGGAGAAGGATAGACGGGGGCGGAAAGAGGGAGATCTGGCAAGGAGCACAGAATAAAGGCAGGACCGACTGTTCCCGACTGTTTGTCTCAAACGTGAGTTAGCTGTAATCGGATCTCAGCTGTGGTGAGATCATACAGGAGGCCTGCCAGCAACCTTAGAGAGACCAGTCCACCCATAAGCCTTTAGCCCTACTGCAGCCCTCTGTGGCTCTCTGCAGGCCTGCCAGCTTAAATATCATATATAGCTTTTCAAGAGCTCCAGTCAGTGCGCTTACCAGAAATCACAAAGTAGGTGGAGGTGAAATTTAAACCACTAGAAGTGTTTTTAAGCATCAAATAAATAAAAAGATTTTAAAAAAAGTGGGCTTCGTGCCATTATACACATGTACATTTAGATATGTACTTGTTGCTGTCCTGTTATGCAAAATAAACCACATAAAAATGCATTAAATGCATTGATACAGAGCTGAAAACAGGGCTGTTGTTCTTATCTTATGAAAAGTCAACATTTTGTTTTCACAGGACAGTAGTAGTATCTGCTGCTCTGCAGTCATTTTTTACATAGATACTGTGTCCACTAGTTTTTAAGACACAGTTAGGACAATTTACTTAAATAAAAGTGAAACCTAAAAATAGCTCATTTAACACGAAACCAAAGTTACCAAATCAACTGAAATTAATTCCTAATAGAAAACATTGCCTGACTGTTTTCTCCCTCCCGTGTAATTCTGAAAGGACAGTTAGAACTAGATTATTTTAATTGTGTTAAAAACTCATAAAGTAAAGTCAGTTACTCCTCTCAGATGATCGACCACTCACGAGTTCATGACCCTAACGATTTGGGGGGAGCAGAGCTCGACAGGGGTCCTAACTCCTGACGCATGGATTATAGGGAGTGAATGAGCTGCTTGTGTGTCTGCCCGGACATGCAGGATTGCACTGAGTCGCATAGCTGTGTGTGTTGAGTTTGTGACAGCTGCACATACAGAGCGCCTAGGAAGAAGTCACAGTTGACCTGAAGATATCACACTTCACCTTTACCCCTGGAGTACTCGAGTTTTCTGCGTTGTTGAGGATAAAGATATTTTATTTGAGATTCAGCCACACACGTCTTTATTTCCCCCTTTTTATTTTCTCTTGCAGTCTCCAAACCTGCTCAGATGGACTTGAGATAACGCCACCAGAAGTTCTACCCTTGTCCCAAACTCCAGCCTCCTACATTCCCCCAGAATGGCAGATCCCACAGGGCTGAGCTCTGAAGGGGCCGGGGCAGGCACGGCCGAGGTCGACGCCTGTAGTTTGGAGATAGAGAGGAAGTATGATGTCATCCCGGCCGTCATCTGCTCCATGTGTTGCCTGTTCGGCATCATCTACTGCTTCTTTGGTGAGGATCACAGACCTTGACATCAAGCGAGCTGAAACTTGTTTGGGGATGTCATAACGCACCATCAAAATGTCACCTGTAACTGTAAACTTGCTCCATAGTGCAGCCTTTAAATATGTCAAATCAAGTTGGATAAACTTGTGCTTTCACTTGATGTTACTGATTTCCTGCAGCCAGGTTCTAGTATGTATCTTATGTTTCTTGCGAAAAATGTGACATTATATCTCTCTCCTGTCTGTCCTCGTCTAGGTTACCGCTGTTTCAAGGCTGTCATGTTCCTGTCTGGTCTGATGTTTGGTTCCGTCATCATCTTCTTGCTGTGCCACAAGGAGCACGTGCTGGACACACAGCTGAGCGTGGAGGCCAGCGCGGGCATCGGCCTCGGCATCGGCCTGCTCTGTGGCCTGGTCACTATGCTGGTGCGAAGCGTCGGCCTCTTCATGACTGGCCTGCTGCTGGGCCTTCTCCTGGCTCTCGCCGCTCTGCTTGTCACTCACCAGTTCTACACCCCGACCACAGTGTGGGTCCCACTGGGTGCACTTCTGGGAGCGGGCATGCTGTTTGCTGTGCTGACACTGCAGTGGCAGAAGCTCTTCACCATGCTCTCCACGGCTGTGTTCGGGGCAGCCATCATGACAGTGTGCGCGGATTACTTTGTGGAGATGCTGGCTTTGGCCATGCATGTGTATGAATGCTTGCGCCTCACACCCGGGCCACCTCTCTGCTGGTACAGCTGGGTCATTCTGGGCATCTGGCCCGCCCTCAGCCTCATAGGAGTACTGGTCCAGTGGAAACTGACGGATGACAGCTTCTCGCACACTGATGGTAAGGAGGAAATATCATGACGCTTTGAGGTCTGCTGTAGGGATGGGTCAGATTTACACACTGCCAACAGAGGAGTAAAAAGTTGTCTTCACAGTTGGTGCGTGTGTGAATGGGTGAATGAGAGGCAACATTGTAAAGCGCTTTGTCCAGTAAGGTAGAAAACTGTTATATAAATGCAGTCCATTTACCATAACTGCAAAAAAAAAAAAAGAAAACACGGTATAACATCCAAATGTGCAAATAAAAGGCTAATATGATCCTATTCTGAATATAATGTTATACTATAAGACACCTCTGGAGCTTTCTTAAATGTAGCAGTTTCATAAATGGATGTTTTAGGTTTGGATTTTACTAACACACTTCATTTCTCTTTCTACTGTATCTCATAGTCTGTCCAGAATGACATGACTGTAATTTGTTTAATGATAAAGTGATGTTTAAAAGCTGCCTTTGAATCTCCTCGTAGTTGTTATCAGTCGGAGACAGAAGAGGGTCCAGCTGATGCGGATTCGAGAGAAGGACGCCAAGAAACGACAGCAGGCAGGTGGGCAGGAAGGCACGTACCGCCGTAAACCCACCCCAGTGAAACGTTACGCTGGGGATCTACTGGCACCGGTCAGTGTCACCCAACATGGCGTGTGCTGTAGATACTGATGCCTTAAAATCCTTGTCACGTTGACGCCGCCATGTTTGTGCACCTCACTCATCTCTCCCTGTGTTGTTCTTCTCAGAGCTACCTGCAAAGTCTGCGGGACAGACAGATGGGCACAGGCACTTCCCTTAGCAGCCTGGGCACCGCCAACCACACCATGATTGACTTGGACTACGAGACAGGGTCCACTGCGCCTCTCACAGCTACGACCCCGGTCGTCAGGGTCTGAGCAGAACAGAGATAAAAAGGGACTTCTCAGCGCTCTCTGGTGCTCCAACTGTGTCTTCCTAACGTAGAGTAGAACCAATAAACTGTTCCCCTCAGCTGAGGGTTTATTCTGCCCTTGAATGGATTCGGAGCGAGGATGGACTTCTTCCCATCGGTGTGTCGGTCCCAGGTGTGAAAGAGAATGCTGCTTTTTGGGGAGAAGTAAGATGTGTCAAGCTATAACCACTGCAACCACTGTGTTTCTCAGAGAAACACTTAATACTAACAAAGTAAGGTCCTCCATTTCCTCTCACCGTGTATTAAATACATAAACAGCAAGAACGAGCCTCAAAAAACGGACGTGTTTCTGTTTTGGTAGTGAACATGACAAAGCAATTTGTTTGACATTACGTGTACTGTACTTAAAGTTAGTCATTGCCATGAAGTGTTGTGTTATTACCTGTCTAACTGTCTTAACTGTGTGGTCGTAGGATTTGTAAAAGTATCATTAAAATGACTTTCATTTTGTGTATTTTTTTAGATGGGAGTTTGGTGAGAGAGTAAAATACAACATGTAGTTGGATACATGGAGTATGACAAAGTGAAGCAAAAACTAAATGATGCAAATAGAATACAGTTTGTATTTAAAAGCTCTTTACATGAGCTTTTAGTAGGATCTTTTCCAGCAGCACTCTTAACTCTGTGACCTTTTTTTGTGTTTTCAGTGTAGCTCCTGGCAGAACACAGTAGGTGAAGAATTGTTGTGAATGCTCGTGGAGTAAACTTTTTATAATTTAATTTATATAATGACCAAGTACACGATAGTGTTGAGAAAAAAAAGGACAAAAAAAACAAAAGCATGTTTGTTGTTAATTTGTAGATTTTTAAATAATTATCCATTTTGTTGTTTGAATTTTGCAGGGACAACACACTTGTTACCTGAATCTGTACATACCTGTTGATAGAAATGGAAGATGAATAAATGTGTTTGATACGAAAACAGTTTGTACTCATCGGTTGAGTCAGATAAATTGCACTGTTTGTCTGTTTGGGCTCTTAGCAACACTGGCAGCATTACTCATCAGATTTTTCATGGGCAAGAAAGAGGTCATGGGGAGGATTTCCTACTCTGAAACTGGTTGGGGTTACCATGGCGCTTCCAACGTTTTTTGTTGTTTTTTTTTGCAGAAAACACAGTGCAGGACAGACTGGCCTTTCATCATAGTAAACATTCAGTATTTTTCTATCCTTTTTGTGGGTACGTTGAGCCACTTTTCTGGTGAGAGGGAAATGCAGTCAGAAAGGCAATTTTGCAGCTTGTTTAATTGTAGAAAACGTTACATTTTCGCTTAAAGAAATCAGGACACACGTCTATGTCACATGATTTCTCACAGACCAGTGTGATTCATGAGAAAATGGATGCGTTTAGTAGCATTTAAGAGCACAGAACATACTTTAAAAGATGATTGGTTGAACAAAATGTCTGAACAGAGAAGTGCACACTCCCATCGTCGTATTACATCTTGCTGAAAGTATTAAGGAACATAATCCGACACATATGTTAGAGAGAAAAACAGAAGGCCTCCCTTGATTTCTCCTTGAGATCATACAAAAGCTTACATAATTCTCGCAGTCACAAAAACACACGTTTGTGCTCAAGACATGAGCCTCAGAAAAATCAGGCAGGAGCAGCTCTGAAATCAGATCCAGTGAAATAAAATCAGTCCCCACACTAGTTTTTTTAGATGACAATTCACAATCAATCACTGCTGTTGAGGTTGCCTGGTTGTCAATGCCCCTGGAGTGGAACCAGCACCCCTTGCTGTAGACCTCTTGGTACCTGCTGCCCCCTGATGGTCAACCCCTAGCATCGCATCCAGCGCTCCTTCTTGCTCTGTGGGTACCCTCTGTCCACTGTCAGCAGCTCACTCACACGCCAGTACTCGTCCCCCTTAAAGAAGAAGATCTTGCCGTTGGTCCAGGTGAAGGCTGCGTCCGGACTGGACGGCACTCCGGTGAAGAGCATAGAGAGTGGTTTGGGGTAGACACTTAAGTCGGTGTACTTCAGCTCATCCCACTGCCAGTGCTCTGAACCCTACACAGGCAGACAGCAAAGAGATGGGATGAGAACGGAGGAGTTCTGCTAGAAGAATGATTAACATGGACGCAGCTACGTGTTTAAATGCCTTGTGTTTTCATCATAGATACCTTGATAAAGACCAGCTTCTTGTTCTTCTCCAGGTACAAGGCTGCATCGATGTTAGGAAGGATCTGTTTGACCTCTTTGGGGAAGCCGTAGTCCAGCACGAAACTGGTATACCTCCACACTTTTTTGCCTGTGACCAGAAACAGTACAAACATTTAGTTCTGGACTCACAGCTGCAGAACAGAAGGTATACACATGACACAAGCATTGGACAACTGTACCTTTTAAAAAGTATGTCTTGTTGGTTCTTTGAGAGTGCACAGCGGCATTCAGGTTTCCGGGGAGTTCCCTCCACAGCCTGTCAATCTTTATTGGTGTGTTGTGTCCCAGATCGGAGATCGTCCACACATAATCACCACTGAAAGCAAAGGTTTTCTTCCATGGACCTGAATAAACACGCAAATAACACATTTTGTGATCCTGTATGATGCTACGGCAAATATTGATATGTTGATGCCCAAGAAAAATTAACACAATCACCTTGCCCTCACACATACAGTACAGGAGGTGGACAAAATAATGCAAACCTGTCCTGAAAATGGACAAAACACCAATGCAAAAACTTGATTTTTCAGATTGTTCCCCTGGACAAATGAACTGATTTTACTTTTTTTGACTGAATTTTCCTTTGAAAACTTCCACATCAAAATAAACATTTTTCAGACCTTAATTTTAGCTCACAAACGCTGCTAATTTGAGTTTGCATTATTTTGTCTATCCCCTGTAAATCCAGTGTGTTGGGGTCTAACTAAGATGGGGCTTATCCTGTCATCACTGTAACAACAGCTAACCTCTAACTTACCTAACATGATGGTGTCCAGCGTGGCAGTGCAGGGGTCAGGGATGCTTTCATGGCTGCTTTCTGTGGAAAAAGGTCTGTTTGGGGGTGTTGGACTGGATAAAGTGCTGGTGATGCGTTTGCCTATAAAACAGAGAACTTACATGTTTTAGGATGATTGCATGCTTTCCTTATTTTGACATTTGAAAACTACATGTATAATCTTTTTTTATGCCAGACAGGTAGAGTTTAAATAGTCAGACTTTTACATCGATATGCATTTATCAGATACCTGATGGAGTCAGGCTCCAATTACAAACCACAAACAAGACTAGTATCATTCCCTTAACCACTCTCTTCAGAGGCAAAGAGACTACAGCCTCATTAGGAGGTTTACAATACATCTGTTATTACATCTGCAGGTCAACAGTTGCATGAAAAAGACCCCATGAAGTGTCACAGTGTAAGTGTAAGTCACAGGTACTGATTTATGCAAATTCACAGTCAATACCAAACTGACAGCTCTGATCCAGTCCAGTGGGCATCCTTGATGCACTCACCGTATAAAGCCTGGATTCCTGCGATATCATCCGAATGCAGCCTGAAGTTGGCACGGTAACCGGAGTAGACTGGAGCCATCAGAGCGCTTCTGAACAGAGAGTGATCCAGGCCGAGGGCGTGGCCGATTTCATGGGCAGCTACAATACGCAGATTAGTCCCATAATATGTCCCCTCAGTCCAGAACTCATCCTCATCAAAATGGACAATACCAGATTCTGGTAACTCAGCGTGGGCCAGTACATGACCTGCAGGTGGTACGAATAAACAGGTTAAATGTTTCAGGGGACAGTAGGCCTAACAGTAGTTTGTGTTTCACAGTGAAAGAATAGATTTAAAGAAAAAACAACTAACCACGGCCATCAAATGGGACAGAGCAGTAGCCATCTTTCTTATGGAAGGAGATCTTTATGTCTGCTCTGCCATAGAGGACCTCTCTGAAGGTCAACGCAGCCACATCACTCCAGTACTTGAAGGCAGAGCGGACCGCCATCTTGACATCTGTCTTCTTCATGTCAGGCGTGTAGTTGTAGATGCGGTAGGTCAGACTCTTCTTTCTCCAGCGACCTGTAAGAGAAGAATCCTTTTTTTAAAACCACAACAAAACTGTCCACCTCACTAAAAGTCCCATATTTGGTTTTGATAAAGTTATGAAAATATTATTTAGAAAGGGATCTTTTAATGTCCAGTATGAACAAGAGTGATGATTACAGCAAGAAAAAAACCCTGTTTCAATGTTCACATGGGCACCTGACTGTTCGTCTGTTCTTTTAATACAGACTTTTACTGATGCATGATTTTACTGAATTTAAAATCTCTTCCAAATTACATTTTTTAAGCTCTCCATAAGCACCAGAAACAGAACAATAAAGGAGTATTCAGGCAGTCAGGCAACTTCATCACTTTATTTTGTAATTCCTAGTTTCCTAGTTGTGTTGGGTTTTTTTTATCTCCATATAACAAGGATCACATCTCATGATGTTCTCTTTCACAATACTTTGAGTACACTTCAAATAAGGTGCATGAGTTGAATTTAAACAAGTGCTTTTTTTTCTTTACCAGTATTTCTACTAGAGTGGAACACCTCAGCAGTCTCTCTAATACGTGTTAAAATTGAGGCGATGAAAGTTGCTGCCTTTAAAGATCCATTAAAGATCGATTTCTCCAATCTTCTAAAAGTCTGAAAAGTCTGAAATTGATCAGATATATACGGATTGCCAATTTGTGACAACATGCCTCACAGTTGTCAAAGTTAAAACTACAAACACTTTTAACGTTGTTTACACTGCAGCACATGTGTACAGTGTAGTTAACCTGTGCTGTTAAAGAAGGTAACAGAACTATAACCAGCCTTATGCAAAGGAAAACTACAAATAAACTACTTGCTGACAGTTTTGTAAAAGTGACTCACCCATCACTCTGTATTTGTGATATTTCTTGTTGAAGGAGTCCTCCATGCCACAGCGGGGCTGTCTCATCACATCTAAAGTAGCTTCATCTAATTCTCCAGTAGGTGGCAGATCATTCGCCCTCTGGAAAACCCTGGAGACAAAACAAACATCTGAAAACTGATTTGAAAATACAAGGAGGGCTGCTCACATCCTCCTCCACTGTATCGTTCCACCAAACCCTCATCCAGATAAGAACATGTGATATGAGTTTAACTTATTGTCAGCCTGTGTTTCCAGTTGAAAGGGCACTAGTGTATTTTACCTGAGAGCGTCAATGATCTCCTCCAGGTAATGAGGGTCCTGTGGATCAGCGGGGTCATTCAGGTAGCCATACTGCCTCAAATAGGCCTGTGAATGCAGAAGCAGACAATGAAGCTCTCACTCACTTTAACTTATTTAGCACGTCTTTATATACAGTATATACACTTGCTGTTGAGATAAGTCAACCATCTTACCTTCGCTTCATTTAATTCTGTCCATTCCACCACTGCACAAATTGCTCCCCTGAGGTTGAGCAGCAGCAGCAGCAGCAGCAGCAGCAGCCCTGTGTAGTCCATGTTCAGGTTCTCATCAAGGGTTTCTGTCCCAAATATCCAGGTCTGAGAAGTGCTCAGCAGAGTCCCACAGCAGACTCTGTTTGTTCTCTGAGCGCTCCAGCAGTTTTTAACTCAGCCCGGCGCATGAGTCAGCCCTGTGGCTACGATGATCCATCTCTGAAGAATGAGGATTACAAAAGCAGCCAGATGACCTCAAGCCAAACTGTACAGCTGTTCAGAGGGGACGTGCAGCTCCAGCAGCGGTCTGCACACTCAATTTATAGGGTCTAGCTACTGTTTTACTTTCTGAAAAGAGGTCATTCACCCTGAACAAAACTATACAAAACTGCCACTAAAACATTCCCATATTATTCTTCAGGGTCAATGCCTTTTTGTTGATTCCCTGCTGTTGACACAGTACTGTATGCCCTACATATCACACTTCAATTATGAGCCTAAACCACAGAAGGTGCCTTGCCCTCAATCTCCACATTCCTGTCACCCCCACACTTATCCCATCTGAGACAAATATTTATGTTTACAACACAAATTAATCCATCGATGGACCCATCCATGCTGACAGGTAACAAAGGATATTTCAGATATGGGTTTGGTGTGCTGTTACATGTTGAAAATATGTTTCATTTTGTGTAAAACAAATGAGATCTGTATCAATCCATGTTTCAAATGCAAGCAAAATCCACTCAGCCATCTGTGAAATTGATTGACAGGTGTTTTAATAAACTCCACCAGACAACAACTAAATCTAAGCTATTAATGTTTTCTGATGAGTTTGTTTACTTCCAATAATCAATCATCTTAAATATCATTAGCTTATGAACAAAAAAAATGTTTATTTTCCATTATTGAAGATGCATGAATCAATATTTTATAGATTAACATTGACTCCAATCACTATGTGGAATAATAACGTTGAGTTGCTCTCAGGGACCCAACAGATAATCGTGACCCAACACTGAAGAAAGCCTCTTTTAGCTTGTTGTTTTGGTTTTACAGCCCATAAGTTCACTGAATGGTTCGGTCTTGCCGCTCTCATCATCATCATCATCAACATCAGCTGATTTCAACCAAAAAAGCTATAGCTCCTAGCTAGCACCACTGAACACTAGTTGCCCAGCACCAAAGACAGAGAAGCAACTATAACCGGTGAAAGTCTAGCAAACAAAAAAACCTAACTAAAACAGAACTTTAAGTCAAATTCTTGAGTTATAAATGGAAATATAATTTATACGGTCGCAAAAATGATAAATGGGGTCTTGTAAACTTCTAAAAATTTCTTTTTGATTCTGTCATATGATGATCCGAAAACTGTTGTATACAAGCTACAGGTTTATATAAAATAATTATGTATATAATTAATTGAACGAATGAAGTTGAAGAGGAAAGAAGTGAATAATGTCTGATGCATATTGTCTAACTTAGTGGGAGAGTTTGGGTCACGAGTGAGTTGATTGAGTTTATTAACACTTTTGTTACTATTTCTGTTTTTTTCCCTGTCAGCCAAATCTAATTCCTGCTTGTTTCAGTTCATCTGAGCACAGCAGCTGTGAGATATTTTTGATAAGTTTAGATTTTAAATTTAGAATTTAGAAATTTGCAGCTGTGTTGGTTTCATACAAACCTCATTTTAAACCTATGGTGTACGGTTTCTTTACAACATTTGGGACCACGGCAGACTGTTGTGTATGGAACTGGTATAAATGTTACAGTTGCATTAGCTGATAAAACAGCTGGTCTCAAGGTGTGAGCGCATGGTGGATGGTTGGCATCGTACGGCCTCAGAGGTACCAACAGACTTAAACCTGAGACAACACACTAAGACTAAAGGTTTGTCTCTGTATGCCAACAGTGTATGACGGGCTGTAGACCAACCCCTTGCTGCAGTAGGTGTTATTAGGTCCAAGGATTTATTTGCAAATTAGAATTAAGCTACAAATTACTCATACAGACTATTAGGTAAGGCCTTTTCTTGTATATTCCTTTGATCATTTTCAGAAAGTCCTCTGACAGATATATTCGACCATCCACATGCTGCACATTCCTCATTGCATCACAACCGACCACACAGAGAAATTAAACCAAGTTTAGTGCACTGGCTTGCATTTACCACCAATGTGACACAAGTCTCTGTATTTGCTGACCTACAGAGGAGTAAAACTAACAGTCAGCTTCATCTGCTTCCTCTCTTCTGTGTATGTCATTGTCGTGACAGAGTCATTATTACGGATAATGAAAAGAAAGGAACAGAAAGAAGGAACAAGAAAGAAGTGGGAGTATAATATAGGCTATTTTGGATGAGGCTGTTTTTATACACCTAAACCAGCTGTGTGTATCTAAACCATCACACAGCAGCATTATATTGTATATGTCTGATCCAAGCAAGGAGCATGTAGCAGGTTTGGTCCAAATGATCCAGTTCTGTCACTTCTCCTGAGACTCTGTGAGTAGTGCATGGTTTCACTCCACTTCACACACACTCATAGCAGCGTCAAGGGTCTGAAACCAACACAATACATCAATTCTCACAGCCTGGGTCGACTGCAGAACCATATAAATGTGTTTTCTTTATCTGTTCGACGTAAATCTCCTCACCGCAGTTTTAGTCATTTATGACTCAGAGACGGATCAGAATGGAAAGTTTACAACAAACACAGTTGCCAAACAACCTCCCCGCTGGGTCAGTCGCCTCGAGATACTAATAAACAAATGAGTCCCACGCCATTTTATCATGCACGCAAACTCCTGGAATATATCTGGTTTTATTTTTTTTATTTTCTCTTGCTGTCAGAGGAAACAATGTGCAGGAGAACATCTTTATCTGTTAAATCCTATTCAGGGCACAAGGCCAGACCACTCCTCATCATGACCCCCAGTTTATATGTTAATTAAGAAATCATAGAAATTATGGACTGTGGCTTCCAGGATAATCAAGTGCAACAACTCGAATTTTTGCAGATTAGACTGTATATATTATCACATTTTCTGTTGCATTCTGTCATATCTCAGACCATTTTCCGGACCTGACACCTCATCTTTTACGTCAACTTGTCTTCCCTTCTTTCCTTCCTGCCAGCTGCGACATCTTTTCTCAGGAAGCTGTCTGAGTCACTCCATATGTTTCCTCTATTACCGCATTTAGGAATCACTAAGTGAAAGTAGCAGGAGAAGATATCTGGAAACCTTCAGACAGGTTTTACAACTTGAATGAAACTTTGGTGACGAAACCAAAATAACAAAATTCAGATTTTGGTACCAGCATGTAACTGTTAATGACACATTTTGGACAAAAATCTTTGCAGTTGAAACTTGATTTCTGCAGAATTCATTAAAATATGGTGAAAAATGTTTTTATCTTACATTAAAATTGTTTGAGCTGTCCTCCTCCTGCATCCTGCTGTTGACAACCAACTACAGAACCAACTACAGTTTCAAAACGTAATAGTCATAGTCGCAACATAATTTATACTGTGAGGATTTTGAATATTCCTCATAAGTGGCACTTCACCGTGAGCAAACAAACAATCACTGGTAAAGATGAAAAATTATGAAAAATTCAAAAAGTCCTGAGCAGCTCCAGCACTTTTCTAGTTTTTCTGCAAAACTACAAGGGGAATTGTGGAGCTAGAAACAGCAGTTCTACAGTGAATGGTTCATAAAGTAAAAGCTTCTACATGGACATGAAAATAACTAGGTCAGTGTGTGCATACACATCTGTTTCAACAGTAAAAAAAACTATTGAAAATAAAACATATTTTATTCTTTGAATTAATGAGTGAAAAGCTGGATATGATTTAGAAGTACAATTTTTCCCAAATTAAAATGAACTTTGAAGAAAAATAATTTGATTAAATTTGTCTTTCACCAACTCTAAAAACTGTAGTTTGACCACAAGTCAGGATCTCCAGTTGACCTGATTATTAAGTCTACATATTTAATCACAGTGAGAAGTAAAAATCTAAACACAATGCTGGGTAACACACAGCATTGTAATGTTATTTTTAGCAAATGTCTATGGCATTTTTTCCACTAAGGACTATGGTAAGCAACAGTTGAATCAGCAGAAGTGTGTTGGTGTAAAATTAGAGCTCTTTATTCATCATCTTCAACGATAATTACATTTTACACAAAACCTAGTGTAATCCCCGTGCTGATCACAGGGCTGCTTTGCATGTTCAGCAGATTTGACAGATTCAACTGTCAATATGACTCCAATGAATTACCATTAATATGACTGAACATTTCCATGACCCTGAAAAGCAGGGTTTCTTTTGGAGAAGCTGTGCAGTTACAGACATTTAAGTTAACACACATTCACTACTGCTCCTCTCTCTCTCTCTCTCTCTCTTTCTCTCAAGTGAACTCTTGCTGTCTTTCTCTAAGTCCTAAATCCTCCTCACACTCACCTATATGCAGGAGCACAGAGACGCCTGGCGCACATCGGGTCAAAACTGTGGTCAAGAAGCGCCCAGACTTCTGCAGTGTGCTGTAGTGTTGCGGCATAAACACGGCTAACTTTGGCTGGAAACTCCACGGTGAGGTTTGGTACTTCATACCAACTTTGAAATAGTTGGGGACAGACAGAGAGTCACAGCTCACCTCTGATCTGCAGACTAAAAACAATCATTGATGATCTGAGCCACTAACAGCTGCTCCTGCTCGTTTTCCTTTAAGCTGCTCAAACTTCTCCAAGAAAAGTTACTTTATTATCTTCTCACTAGCAAAAGGTTATTGAGCTGCAGATAAACAAACGCTCCCAATGTTTTAAAACTTCCAGGTTGATTCCAGTCTCAGTTGTTCTCTTTTAAGTAAAGACACTCCATACAACTCTAGTAGCTTCCATTTAAAGTTATCACTATATATATAAACTTAATACTCCTCTATGTTTCAAGTAGATTTCATAATATTCTTTCAAAGTAGGTTTTTAAATTATGATGCATGTTAATCACACAAGCAATTCAACCCTTTTTATATACACATCTTCAGCATTGAGAATGTCAATGCTGATTATAAAAATAAATGTTTTCTTTTCTACAAGACTCAGAATTAACGGAATCACATGTTCACTTAAGACCAAAGTGTAAGTGAATCATCACTCGATACAACTGGACATGTTTTGGTCATTTACAGCCTTTGTTCTGCTGTAGGTATGTAGCTCTGAAAATCTCACAGGCAACATAATTGCGTAAATACTTAAAAAAAATCCTGCTGTATTTGTTGCAATACTTCAAAATATTGTGCTATGTCCTCTATCACTTTTCCTTTTGAGTGACAGATTTAAAACAATGTCCACTCTGATGACTCAGGCGTTTGGATTTTGAATGCGGATCAGACTGCTGAGTCTATTCCTCGCTCTCATCCTCTCTGATCTCCACCTTCACTCTGTGCCAGGCGTTGCTCAGCACGCCCCTCAGGTTCCAGATGGGTGGAACCGTGTCCGGCTGCATGTTGTAACTGCTGTCGACCGCCTTGCAAACTATCTCCAGCTCCTGAGCCTTTGGAGGAAGAGGAGCAGTCACCTCCCACAGCTTCCAGGCCCAGGCTCGTCCCGGCGGGGGCGAGGGTTCGGGTGCTTGTCCCTTCCCGCTGCTCCTCAGCTGGGCCACCTGCCATGTCTTTCCTCCATCCAGAGAAACATCCACACGTACCACCTCTCTGCCCCCGCCGCTCCAGGCGTAACCCTTCACGGTCACCTCTTCAACACTACGATCAACCACGGCACCGTCTGCCGGCGTGGTGATCGCGGACTGAATGGGCAGCTCCTGGATGGCCGGAGCGGACTTGAAGTCCACCGTGTCCCAGTCCGTCCCAGGGGAGAAGCCTTTGTAGTCGTTCTGCTGCCAGTGGCTGCTGCTCTCCTCTGCACTCACTATGATCCTCCCCAGCCATTTAACATTACGTGCACCCACCGTGCCTGGGACCACCACGCGGACAGGGTAGCCATGGTCAGCAGGGAGATCTTCGCCGTTCATTTCATAAGCCAGCAGCACATCGCCTTCCTCGCTAACTGCCTTGTTTAGAGGGATGGAAGCGCCGTAGGTAGTCCCGGTCACGTCTTTGTCCAGGCCTTCAAACTGAACATGGCAAGCCCACTGGGCCACATCTGGCCCGTAACCAGCTGCCAGCAGCACATCCCTGAGCCTCACACCGCCCCATGTAGCGTTACTGATGGCAGCGATGCCCCAGTTCAGTCCTTTCACCTGCTTGACCTCATTCATCTCAGAGCGGCGGTTACCGGCACACTGCAGCGTGGCGGTGACGGTGTGCTTGGGGAACCGAGTCTTCAGCTCTTCTAAAGACAGCGTCAGCACTCCTCCAGGTAGCCCCTCCACGTGCAGCTGATACGAAGCCGGGTCCACCTGAGGAACTGGCAGGTGGTTTCTTTTGAAGAAGAGGGCAGAGGGAGTGATGTAGCTGTCAGAGAGGATTTCAGGAGGAGGCTCAGCATTGAAGGGCTTGAGGTTGTTGACGCGCAGGACGGGGTGACGCTTGGGGTCAGACGAGTAGGGGTCAGATGACACAACAGACTGCTGCTTCTTCAGGTCTTCTGCACTCAGCTCACCAACCTTGTATTAACCACAGACACAAACATTTAATTAGACCACATGGGACAGACTCAACGCTGCGAGCTGCCACGTATATTTTCAGCTCAACTTTTTCTTTTCATCTCAAATGGCCTAAAATGCAAATCAAAGGCAAAGAAAGAGAAAGAACTGTGTTTGTTTATGAGGAAACTCTACAGAAAAACATCAGCAAAAATTTTTCTCACTGACCACTTGAGGGAGTGCCAGTATTTAGCCTACGGCTGTTTTTCCTTAGTATACAGTAAGCAGTAGACCTTTTCATATGCTCATGTGTCCTCATTCATACAGACAAAATAAATGACAAGTTCATATAAGCATAAATTCAACTGACATCCCCTGCTAAACAGCTGCCATAGGCTCACATTAATCTGTGGTTCTGTTTCTCAGAGATGTAGCAAACATTTTGAATGGATTTATATAATAAAAAGATGCTTATTGTATGTGTATTGTGACTGAACTGCACTCCAAGCAAGTTAAAGCTCTTAAAGTAAATGATGGTTTATTATAACTTGAGTTTTATTTTCGTAGCTTCACTTATAGGTTTTATCAGTGGAGATGCTGAGATCTCGGATCATGGCGACATTGCTGAAACTAGGTCTAAGAGGCAACAAATTGTGTGCATAACAAAGTGTGCGCAAAACTACAGCAAGCATGGTAGGTCAAAGTTGAACCAGTAACTCTGTAAACTGTGATGGATGTTTACAACCGGCAGACTGGGCAATAACTTTACAGTTTGCCTTTTTTCCCCCTCTTAATCCGAATACGTTTGGAGGTTTTATACTCTATCAATTCCATTCTATTTTCCAGCCAGAGGTGTAACTCAAAGCTTCGGAACTTTGCAAGGTGAAGTTGTGCACTGTGTATGTTGCATTGTTAAATTTCAAATGGAAGTCAGTGATGGTTGACAGTTGACTTAAGGTCTGCAGTATGTTTTAGCTGCAAATGTCTACACATAGTTTTACAAACATTGGCTGCAGTGTTTGGTGCTCGCAGCCAATTCTTGTCTCAGCTTTGTATTGAAGGCTCTGTTTGATGGAACTTGTTCCATCCAGTGAAAATCTGCTGAAAACCCTTTTTCTCAGGGTACTCCATTGTTAATATTCTACCTAAACTTCACTGGTTTCATAGTAAATATTCAGATTTTTCTGTGTCGGGAGAAGACACTAATAACACACATGTACCTGTTAACACACTTAAAATAATCATGGTTTTAGAGGATAACGATAACTTTCAACCAGACAGAAGCTCCTGTTATCAACAGGAACCAAGAGTTGGCCCACCTTATATTCTGAGAGGATTTCCAGCACATGTTCCTGGTTGTGGACAGCATACAGCGCCCAAAAGGGTTCAAGGTCTCCACCTGCTGCCAACAAGATTTTATCCCCACCCGGGTGCATGGCCACGAACTCGGTGATGTCATAGACACCACCTTTGTAAGTGACCCACACACCATCTTCCAGAGAGCGATGACTGGTGACCTCTTCCTGGGTGAAGATGGGGACAGCTGAGGTCTTCTCTATGGTCTGCACTCTGATGGTGTCTGCCTGCTCCGCCTGCGCCAGAGAGAAGAGAGGAGACGTCGGTTTTGTGATCCATCAAAGAGGACATTAAAAGAGAAGAAGACTGGAAATCAGAAATTCAGTCTGGAAGACAATAATATGTTGCAAAAACACATTTTGCTTGGTACAACTGTGACTAAAAGGAAATTTGAATTCTTCTGTGATCACTTTGTAAATGTAATTATTTGTCACTATTAGGCCTCCAGTCTTACAGTGTTAAACTGGCTGTGACAGCAGTGACAGTGTGTGTTGATCCTGATGTGGATATATTATAAATATCTTGCCTACGTGTACGCTCCCCGTTATCTGGACAGCCTTTTGGACAGGACATGATAATATTAAAAGTAAGATAAATATGGATTAAGTCATAAGGTATAAATACAATATTGATCAGAGAAATATTATAGGAATACTTTAAAATATCAGAGTGATGTTAGAGATGACATAAAGTAATGTAAAAATAAATTTTGTTGTTATTATTTTGAGTCAGTAGGCCTACTCATTGTTAAGATAATATAAGATACAACTTTATTTATCCTGAGGGAAATTGTTGTGCAGCAGTTGCAGGACAAAGTGGGCAAGATTGCAAATATAAAGAGTGTAAATCAATAAAGGTGAAAGTATAAAAATATTAATAAACAGATATCCAAAATCCAAAATGTACACAATGGCAAAAATACATACAAGGTTAACAGTAAGGATCATAAGCTGCTCATATCTCTGCTTCTTGGTGAGTTGCATATAGCTATATATGTACGATATCAAAGTACAGATATAGACCTGGATACTGCTTACATTTTTAATGCAGTCCTGTAATATAACACATTCCCTGCTGCTGTCAGGCAGAAAAATATAACACTGAAAAACAACTTTTACATTTAAGCCCACACTGCCACACCAAACCGCTGTGACAGGTCTTTATCGTGCAAACAACACACGTTGGTCAGCCAGATGGCTTTTGTTTGTCGAGCAACAGCAACATGTTCCTGAGCTGTTAATGATTTTTTAACATTCTTTAAATTTTCCTATTACTTGTGGAGGATTAAGACTGACTGAAGCAAATAATTTAGACATACACTCCCCTCCAAAAGTATTGGAACAGTGAGGCCAATTCCTGTATTTTTGCTGTAGACTGAAAACATTTGGGTTTGACATCAAAAGATGAAAATGAGACAATAGATCAACATTTCAGCTTTTATTTCCAGGTATTTACATCTGGATCTGATACACAACTTAGAAGATAGCANATACAGGAATTGGCCTCACTGTTCCAATACTTTTGGAGGGGAGTGTATATCACTGGTACTACTGCTACTACTGCACTACTAGTTGTACTACCACTACCCCAACTAATAAAATCAGCTAAAGTCTTGAAAGTCTTGAAACAGACATTTTGCAGCATCAATTATTCACACACATATCTAGAGAGCTGCACTGCTGCTTGGACTGGTTAATGTTTTCTCACTGCACTGTACATGGACCATTTACAATGTTTGAGTGGATGAAAATCATGTGTTCCCTTATACTGATGTTTAAGAAATTAATGTGTCCATCACTTTGAGGTTCCCCAACAAACTCCGCAGTTCAAGTTTGGTGTTTAAGTTACACTTTATAATACAAGGCAAAAATTAAAAAAAGACACGATGAGCCATCTACAATGCTGCCAAAACATTTCTGCATTTGTAGTCAGCGGTTTGGGGAGTAAATGTCATAATCCGCTCCTGAATTTATCCAGTCTGAGCTTCCTTCTTTCTTTCTTTGCTCTGAAGAGATGAATCATTCAGCTCAGCTCAAGATGTGTTTGCATGTTGAGTCACATTAAATGTGGGAGTGAAAACTGACAAATGAGCTGACATCGCAAACCACAGATGAGACAGGTCACTGCGCTCACCGTAAATACCATAAAAAAAACATCATAAAAGGCTGTGTCTGAGAGGGAACGCTGCAAATTCTCTGTGTAGCTTTGGCACAACAAAAGCAAATTAAACATTGACTGTCTTTACAGATCTTATCTCTTCCTGACCTTGTGGTGGTGGAGGCCATAAGCCAGCACAGCCCCCGTACCAGCCAGCAGTCCTGCCAGGGCATGTCTCCAGCTGGGACCATGGGCACGCCGGTGCGATCTCTGGTCCTCACTGCTGCTGCTGCTCCAGAGACGAACTGCACACGATGCCACGGCAGGTGCCACTTGATGCCTGTGAAATGACAGAAATCTAAATGTAACTTTTAGACACATCAAGCCGAGCTCATTGGGTCGCAAGTGAATCCGTCTGTGTAAGAATAACTATACATTTCTGGTGTATTAGCAAAGTGTGAAATAAAAGATAAGAATGGGATGGACGGCACTAATCAGGTTACGTTGACAAAATGTAACAGAAAAATTTGAGAAATCTAATTAATATGCTAAAACATAGCTGACAACAGAGTTGTCAGTTTTAAAATCCTTCATTAAACTGAGACCTTTGACTGGGTGGAGCTCAGAACGGACAAAACTTAACTACTCTGTCAGTGGCGGGCGAGGTAAATGTCAGGTATAAACCCTGTGACAGTACTGTACCTGTGAGTGTTCAGAGGGCCAAATCGAGTCAGGCTGTGGCAGCGTCTGAGAAGCAGCATTGCACCGATGTTCTGGGAAGAAATGGAGTTTCACAATAAAACAACACACAACATCTTTCAAAAACAGTCTAGATTTCTATGAACAAGTTACTGAAGTTCCTTCAATTTGAAATAGGACACAAAACCCCAAATATAACCTGTGGAGTTGAAATTATTTACTTTATCTTTTGCCAAGCTGTGAATGAACATAATGATGTATTGCCAACAGTGGAAACTGAAAAGGCAACACACACCAGAAGTTTATCTTCAAAACACCTGCACCCATTGATTTCTATGTGTATTGATTTCTCAAACTGGCAGCGTCTTGACTTCAGGATATGCCACTTATTTTTCAGAAAAGAAGCAGTTTAATTTCATACTCCAGCTACAGTACCTCGAGTAGGAACTCTGTCTGTAGACATGTTCGGGGTGTGCTATGGCCGTCAATTAACCTGCATCAAATGACGTGATGTCCCCAGCGTAGTTTCTGTTGCACTTTATTAGTTTTGCTGTCTGCATTTCTACTCAATATTCAACGGAGTCTCTGGGTTGGGATGAAAATGACCATCCACAGGCTACAGTGGCTGAAACGGATTAACTCCCTTAGATTAGTCTGCCAGCCAGCCTGAGTTTAAGAATAGAAAAGTGTCTGGTTTGTCTAGAGCAGCGGTTCCCAAATTTTTTGGCTTGTGACCCCTTAAAATGAAACCACATGTACGTCTCACCCCTCTTAACAGGTTTACTATATCTGAGACGTGAACAGTTCAACCGAAGACCAATCTTTGCTCCTCAGATCGTTTCATTTGAGTCATTTCTACTACTACTATCCAGTACTTCACAAGAGCGAAGATTTCATACATCTAAAAAAATAAATATAATTTTGTGTTCCAGGAACATTTTTGCTCTTTCTTATCCCAGTCAATCATCTTGTGGCCAATCAGATTTATCTTTCGCCCCTTTGGGGGTCCTGACCCCCAGGTTGGGAACCACTGGTCTAGAGCAGACAAACCCAACCTTCCCAGCAAAATTGTGGCTAATGTTTGTTTTCCCATCCAGATTAATGTAGGTAGGCCTTACTGTTAAAGCCTTCAGCAGCCGCATATGCTTGTGACAATAGGCCTTAGTGATGTGTTTAAAATGAGTTAAACTGAGTTAGAATATACAGCACTAGAGGAATATGATGATTGTACATATTAAGATTAGCTTAACTTAGTCCTAACTGCATAGCAAAATCACTAGAGTCAAACTAACTAGTGTTAGGCCAGTTTAGAGTGAAGTGTTGAGGTTCTGGTTCTGTTGCATGAACTCTGTACTAATGAGAAAACATTATATTGTAGACGTAACATCACAGAATTATTCATTTTGCTCCATTAAACTTGGCTGTTGATAGACGGTTCATGTCCGGCCTTGTTAGAAGGATATGTTGTAAGTGACTATAATTCTAATTCAGTGTTGTTATAATCTGTTTAGCTGATGAAGCAGATCCTGCAGACAAAACCAGGAGGAATCACTGTCTGCCAGAGGTATTGAGTCTTGGCCTTTCAAATAAAATACTGACTGATGTTGAAAATGGTGATTTGATTTCAGAGCATTGTCAAATTGACATATCAAGTGAAATAAGTGTCACGACTTGAGTTAAACACAATGGTATTGAATATGACACAGCTCTTATCGTGGTCTCGAGATGCCAGTATTCAATAAGACTGTTTGCATCTCTCTGATAAACTAAGTCTATTTTTTGGTATCAGACATTGAGACTACGTTTGTAGAGCATTTTTCATGCTTTTCAAGTTGTTGACCAAGCGCATCACGTTTCAGCTGTTACACCTCATGACTTGAGATACGTCAAGCCCTTTGATGTCCAAATGTCTCATGGTACAGACTCTTTCGAAGTGTTACCTGATCACTGGCGCAGTGCTGACCACTCACTCCACGAGTGTCTCTAATGAGTGAACTTACTGTTCTCGTTATCCATCGTGGTATTAATATTTTACACATTAAAAGTGTTCCCATATAAATACTGGATGACTGTTAATTTTAACTCTGGGTGTGTTAAATGTGCAGTGTGAATGCAGGCTCTGTCAGTGATGTGTTCGGACACAGTGAGCTGGTAAAAACAAACATGCTGTTGTGTGCATGATGTGTTTTTGTTTCCTGAAGGTTATTTACGGTCCAATATAAACTTTTTCTCACCAAACCTGCTCTCTCTTTACAGCCAACATGTGCTCCCGTAAAGATGGCCAACTGAACCTTTAAACCCTTCAACTCCTACTGAACTGACCAACCAGGAGTTACTTCAACCTTCAAAAGGAGCCAACCAGCTCAGGGGGAGTGAGCAGAGGAGAGGAGGAGGAGGGCTTCACTTCACTCTGCTCTGACCACAGAAATGTTTCAGTTATAGTAAACACACACCGTCACTGACAGCATACAAGAAGCTGAAATGTATTACCATTTAATTGGTAATTAAACAGGACTCTGTCTTCTTCTGTTGACTATACCTTGACATTTTGACAATAAGGAACAAAGTTATGACTCAGTAATGACTCCAGCCTCAATCAAAGAAATGTCTCTGAGCTTTAGAAAACATCTTTGGGTAGGGCTGGTTAATGAGGAGAGACCCGAGACAGACTAACTGGAGGGATAAAGTAGACAGATCTCACTGTTAACTGGAGCATCTAACCAAAAGTAGAGGCACAAACTTTCCTTGGAAAAGAAAATTAAATTACTGTGTTGGAAAAAAAAAAAAAGCATTACTTACAGGTCACACAAAGTGACAGATAGCTCTGTTTTATCAATCAATTACAACTGCCTTATCACCGTTAACAGTCATCATTAAGATTACTCTGGGTAATCTTCAGCCAGCTTTCAATGAGGCAGAAGGCCTGTCAGCAGCCAGGAGAGTGCTACTTAAACTCCCAGGGGTCAACGGGTGAAATGGTCATCTCCTACTGGGTTTTTTTTTATAGTCTCACTACATATGTAGTAAGAGAAACAACTGCTCTTTTAGAAGAGAAATGACAACGTAAAGCTGTGGAGCCACATGTTACCATAGCTGAATTAAAACAACGTCAATTTGCCTCACTCAAAACTATGCAGGAAAAATTCACCTGTTAACAAAAAAAAGTCATAGTTGACAAATTTACATTTGAGGCCTTTAAATATGTAAATACCAGATGGAGTGAATGAACAGATAAACATAAAACAACTGTCAGCCAATCAGAGAAGATGTCTGCATGAATGGGACAAGTTCCCACATTTATAAAAACTACATTTCAGTTATACACATTTATAAAACTACATTGAGGCCTTTATTTTTTAGATAATCTGACTCATGCTGTCACCTTTACCTTGTTCATTTTAATTAAAACAGGAAGTTTATAGGCTATGAGATGTCCAACCTGTGGTTTGTGGTGCACAACATGGACTAACCTATATGCTTACTCTCCAGTGCAGTACTTCTATACTTACTATATGGCTTTTATACACTATAATATTCCCAGGAAAACATACAAGCTCCCTAAACTGCAACCTCATTGCCCACCTGCCATTTTTCCCTCACACACATGATGATGTTGGAGGTATTTCTGACCTAATTTGGAGAAATGTGTCGAAAAAGCCTGAAGCATGACTAGTCTCTGTCACAGCTGTATTAACGTTGCTCGCCCGAACGTTTCGCCCGAATCTGGTGTGTGCAGATCAAAATGACCTCTTACTTTCTTTTATCTTTTATGTTCGTGTCCTTGGATATGTGTTTTCTACTTCGTCAATGATTTCTTCTCATCATCAGCACTCCAGGACTAACGTGAACACATTATTTTATGCAAGTAATAAAAGGCATTCACAGTGATAATAAACACATCCAGGTTATATATTGATTATGTAAACAAAATGAGTATATAAACCTGATCACTCATGTGATATGAACACACAGGAAAATATTTCCCACAATGTTAAGTTAGCTAAACAGCCAAAAGGCAGCGCCGAGGTAAACACTTCAAAGACAGTCAATTCACACCGACTACCTTAAATAACGTTATGCCGTGGTGCCTTAACATAAGAAGGAGACATGTTAAATTAGCAACGTCAATCTGACATTGTAGTTAGTGCTTCATCATCATCACCATCATTCTCCTCACGGCTAACTTAGCTAACACTCCAGTTAGCAACTTTGCCTCTGACAGCCAGCCGGTCCGACTTCACCCACACATTCACAAATGTTCATAAACAGAAGAAACACTCATGTTAGCTTAGTTCCCGTTTCTTCATCTAAAAAAAACCCAAACTACTTACCTGTGGTGAGTCAGTCTCCCGCTTGAGCCCAGATGCTCTCCACGATGTGCAACCGAAATAACTAGCTGCGTTGCACAACACCGACCGAGGCGCGTTCAAGAAAACTAGTGCACGTTTGTCTGTGTCTCGACATGTAGCAGCCCAAAGCCTCTGTACAGAACAGGCGAGGCAAGTGTATCACCCGGCCGAAATATTCAGGGTGGAGGACTTCATTAGGTTAAACACTTTGAAAGCAACAGTTTGGATGAATTGTGCTTCAGTGTTCTCTCAGAGGAAGAATTGGTTAATTTATAGATGAACACTGGCTAAAGGAAAACTAACACATGAAACACAGGAGGTGTCTTGGTACCACTTAAGTTGTAAATAATGACTTTATTAATGCTAATAAATCGTTTACTAAAGCTTTATAGATCAGTTATAAGAAGCCATTGAGAAGAATATTTGGGTTGCCAGGTTGTGAAAAATCCCTAATTAACTAATTGGACCACTTACCCTTCAGGAAAAGGGCTGCAAAGTACCTGGAACAAAAATCCATTTTTTAGCAGATTATTAAGCACATGCCAATGGGATTTTTTTCACAACCTGCCTAGCAACCCAAAATGTGTTCTTATTAATGGCTCATGATTAACAAGGAATTACTAACTCACTTATGGACCATCAATAAAGCCATTAGTTACAGACCATTAATAAAGGCTTATTAGAGAGTGTCTATACATAAGGGGCATTAGGAGCCCTTGGATTCCCAAGTGTACAGGTGTCAGTTGTCATGTGGTAATTTGATTTCATTTGTTTGGGAGTATGTACCAATCAAAAGCTGCACCACAGTGCATTCAGGTTAATATAGACATGATCCAACACTTTCAAGCTCTCTGTCTCTTCCTGTAATTACAACCATCGAGCAGACCCTGAATGCACCTGAACTTACATGGTAAACATGCAGAGGGGAAGTGCACTGGAGGTGTAAATAAAACACAACATACATTATCAACAGATTAGGGAATAATGCTGCTTATAAAATACAGAGGCCCAACGGCAGCATCTGGGCTGGAGAGCGTAGTGTGAAAAATAGAAAGAAGCTGCAATGAAGGTTTCTTCTCATCCTTCTTTTGAATTTATTCTATTTGCTGAAGTCAAGGTACAATCTCAGCACTGTTGCTGGCTGACATCCCTCAAAGTTAATAAGGAAGTCTTTATCAGGAAACTTTATTGTGCCAATGAACTGCACATAATATTCGCACAACGGCACATAAAGCAGATGGGTGTGTGGAAATATTACAATTTCACCAGAGATATGTGCAAAAGTGAAAAAAGTGCTTAACACTAACAATCCCAAATCAGCAGCAAGAAAAATGAAATGAAATAATGAGACGTCAGCACACACAACAAGAGATAACTTTAACTGTTAGGCATTACATAACCATAATAAACTATATAAATATAATTACAGTTTTTGAATTTATACTTTGGGAAAAATAAATTACGAATAAGCCCATGGTTGAGACTATTGATTTATAAACACTATTTCTGAAAATTAAGACCACATTTCCCATAAACCCCATCGCTTTATATCAAATGTTGCCCCATCTCCTCTCCAGGCATCAACACGTCTTCATTTGTTTTCTTTCGCTTTCCTGAAGTGTTCAAATCTTTACTATCCAGCTACATTTTTTGTGAGAAACTCAGTAATTATTTGCCTCATTTCTTACTGCTTTGTGTCATAAAACAAACCCACCCTTTTCACACTAGCTGTATAATGCAGGTAGTTGCTGCAAGTGCCAGCCTTCTTGTTAATGGTGGGGGTTTTTTGAAAGTAAATGTACTGTTTTGTTTTGAAGGAGTGCTGTAATGATTTATTGACATTAAAATGTTACACAATCCACCTTTAATCTACAACGTAATTACTGTTGAAGAGGAAGAGATTACAGTCAGAATTTACACATCTGGGAGATATTTCACACTCTAGCTCTCACAGCTCTCCTGTGCTTCTGTCGGTTTACACCAACATATCAGAGACCAGGAAAACTCACAAGAAATTCATGGGGACACTGCAAATTCAAACTTTGGACAAAACAAACAGACTACAGCAGCAGTACCTCAGCTCTTCACTCAGTTTCTTCTCTTTCAGTGCAACAGTTTGTAGGCATTTACTCCAGAAAAGCCACTGAACTGACATGACACATATTTGAGAAGCAGAATATTGTAAAAGAAGTGTATGTTTGGATTTGACCACTGTTGTGTAAAGTGTGGCTGAGGGCTGTCTGTTTCCCTTGTTTAAACTTTGCCAGTGTTTGGGGAACCCAGTCAAAACATAACCTGTGGCTCATATTGAGTTGGGATTATGTTTCTATGGCAACCACAGATTCACTGGACTGGACTGTCTGTGTTTTGATGACAATATTTCCAACATCCCAGGTATTTTCTACACATTCTTATGAATCTTAACCGTAAAAAGTATAATCTTTTGTACTGTAGTAATGACACATGCAGTTAATATGTTTTTCTTAGTTATCCAGGTTATTTCTGTGGGTGTTTCGGTTGTCCTCACTGCCCTCTGACACCTTCATGTCAGTGAAGTACACTTTGTGAATGGACCAGAACATCACTGATCATTGAAACAATTTATAGACAAAACAATTCCTTAAGCTCGCAGGTAAGAAGCCGGTCTGTCAGACATTTCCATGCATAAAGAAAGCCAACAGTCAGGCCGCAGTCAAACTTTACACACACCTTAAATAAATATTTGTTTAAGAGGTATGCAGTTGTGTGCAATCTGTTAATGTATTAGAGCTGTAGATACCCTTGTTATAAATGTCATAAAGATTTTTTTGTTGTGGAGCTCCCCTTGGGTGGAAACATAAGTTTAATGGCATTTGTTCTTGAATGATGTCGTACCCAAGAGTAGTTTGTGCATCTTTTATGGATTTTTGTCTGTTTTTTTGTAGTTTTTAATCTGTGTAAACAACTGCCCCGAGATAGGTAATCAGTATTTCAGCCTGACCTGAAGAATTACAAAACATTCTCAGAATAGTTCACTGAACCAAGAGAAAGAGGAGGCAGTCCAATGCAGAATATGTTAAGTATTTACTTCTATTGCTACTGTAGGCAAACCCTGTCACTTGCATGTGCACAGTAAAACCTCAAATATTACCCGTTATTGGCCACTACTGGGCTCTCTAGCACTACCTGCTGGCAATGGGTACATACATCTAAATAGTTAATCATTTAACAATTCTTGCTCGTCTTTGATTTAAATATTAAATGTTTATTTAAATAATTTTTTTCTTTTGTTTGTTTTGGTCTCTCTCAGTCACCCTGGTTATAGTGCTATAGAAAAATTTTTTATTCCATTCCTTGTCATATGCTATGGAGAGTTCTGAACATTTCAACCTTGTGTGATTTTGCTTCACGGAAAACCATATTAGAGAAAATAAGAAATAGTCAGAAATGTGCATGTTTCCTCCGATAATGTCCACATCCCCAGTCTGATAACAAAGTGACCTATTTACACCAAACTGTTCTAGTTTAGTGAAATCTTTTCAAAATACCGTACCGCTGATGCATCAATATTTTACTAGATTTGACTGCATGTACGGTTAAAGAGCCTTAAACTGATTATAATAACAGGATCCATAAGCACTTAACATATCCAGTTTCACTATTCGATTAATCCACTGCTGGTTCATATAAAAACAATTGATGACTTGTGTGAGTCATCCAAGAGGTGAATTATCTGCTTATTTTAAGAGTAGGAAATAGCACTCACTGGTGCTCTGAGGTCAATAAAGCTTTTACTTTGGCACTTTAAGACTCTGAGATTGTTCCCATTAGTTTTTCTGTTACTATTTTCTGATTGATCAAAGATAAAAGAAAATATGGAAAAACATTTCACAGCATATAAAGATTCTCATATCAAAGATAAACTATGAAAGATTTGGGCCACAGATAACAAGCTGAATGATACCTAGAGTCCTTTTCTCCATGAGTGCAGATTATTCGGTGTATTTCATTATTTTTACATTAACTCCTTGTTTACAGATGACAGAATCCTTCCCACATGCAGGATGTGTTGTTCCTCGCAGTACAGTTTTATGTTAATATGTGAAACTTCATGTTTCAACAACAGACTGAACTCTAAAGAGAACTTCAGAACATCATGTATACAAGTTTAATATTTTGAAAAAGCTTAACTACAGAATTTAAATACAATATTCTGAAAAATTGGAAAAACAAGGCTCTACCATGAGAGTGTCTACATTACAACATGGAAAATGTCCGAACAACAAGTACAACCTGTTTCTACCTTGCTCCAGGATTTAGCTTAAAATTTCACATTTCAGGTTAACATGGCCGTTGTTGGGCTGATTCGTGGTAGCACTCCTGTGCTTCATGAGAACAACTGTTAACCACTGTTGGACTGACTGTTGGATCCGTTCGCCTGCCAGTACACCCTGTATGTTCACTCCTGCGCTGGATGGCTGACATTCACTGCTGCGTCATCTTGGCTGCTTCAGCTTTTATTAGTGAGATGAGTTCCAGGTTAATTAGAAACACAAAGCGAAGACCTGCAATCTGAAGAGGCAGACACAGTGTGTTATGTCTCTCTCAGTACCACTCAAATACATCATCGTTGTTCAATCTGAATCATAAACAACTTGGCTGGCACCCTCCACACACCTCCACCACTGAGTTGTTGTTGAGTTTCCACTTGTTGCCCGACAGGACAGGTCTGCCGTCGATGTAGATGGGTCGTCTGCCCTCATTGGCGATGAAGAAGTCTCCATTATTCTTCAGTTTAATAATTCCTGTACACATTAATGCACGTGATAACCATTAATTTAAACAAATACATCAAGATGATTGACTCGTAATTGGTGGGTTAGTTACATTCAGCATATCACATCAACTACTGCCAGTTGAAACAATTACTATTTTAACATGAGAATAAATCAATAAAAGAAATATACTGGCATAAAATCAGTTGTAAATTAAATACTATTAAAGGCCTGGACCTTTTTAGATACAAACTCCTTGTTGAGCAACTTCTGTCTGATTGTGAAACTCAAATTTATGCAACTTTCTCTGATTTTTTCCATAACTGGTTGAGACCAAAGCAGCAGCTGAGCTGTTATTTTAAGATTAAACAAAGCACAATAAATGTGTTTCCACCCCGACCAGAGTTCCCGGAGATAACAACTCCCAAAGCAGGCAGCCAGTAACTACAGTAAGAAGAAAAATCCAGACCCAGATTCCTCTGGTCGAAAACACAATTAGGCTTCCTGCGTTACTGAAAAGGTTCCTGCAGTGGAGACGAGCATATTTTGTGTTTCAGTAGCAATGTTCACGCTTTCTTTACACAAGCCTGGATGACTCAAATGTCATATATTTATGTTCAGTGCACGTCTTGGCCAAATACAAATGAGGTGACTGACAATTCACTTTTAAAAATAAAGCAGATGTAAGCACTGGGTTAAATAATCTCAATATGAAAAACACTTCAAATATATTCTGTAAGTAAAATTGTTCAAATGGTCAAATTGTGGGAATGTTTCACTGGTTTCTGTTTCATGTCACATGGTCTCTTTTTATTCTCGCTGCTGCTGCCAGTAGCTAATAGAAAATTATTTTAAAACATGACATGTTTTGCATGTCACGTTACAACCTGACAATTTACGAGCTTATTCACCTTGTTTTCTTGATATTTTCCAGGCAGGTCCCTCTAGTGAAAGATCTACATCTATGGGTTTGTCCTTGGTCGCCCTGCCCAACGTAATCTGTGCGAACATGAATTAAAAAATAATTAGCATCATAGTGAAAATACATCTTCACTCATAAGACATTCCTTTCACTGTTTCCTTTTCACAAATATGACAACTTTTTCTGACTGATTTCTTACCTCTCGCGATCTCATGAGGTAGCGTACCATTCTTCCTCGTAGCGCTGCCAGTGTCTGGTTGTCAAAGTCGGGCATGCTCATCCCTGGTGACCCAACATACATGAACACAAGTGAGTTCCACTAAACTGGATTCCTCAAAACAGATATACCTATAAAAGCCATCTGCTTGTGCTTGGTGAGTGAAGGTGTACACACCTGTGATACTGTCCACGAGGACCTGCCAACGAGGCAACTCCTGCTCCAGTTGTCTGATCTCCCTTTTCTGGTGGCGATCGGAAATCATCAGCTCTGAAAGGGAAGACGAAGGTAAACCAGGAGTGAGGAGGTTGATGTTAACAACATCAAGATGATCAAAGATTTACATCCATGTTATATAGAGACAATAAATCCATTAGGACATTTGAATTTCAGGCAATGAGGAACAGAAATATCTACTGTATTTCCTTGACAATAACAACTCAAATCATAACTAAACCGGACTTTGACTTCAACTTTGTCATTAGGCAAGTAACGAAGCATCTGAGCTTCACTCTCCAACGTCTGCTGCGCAAGATGAATTGTATTCATAATCCAATTTCTTACCATGTTCCAACACTTCATCTCTACTCTCCCTGTGTGAAAAGAAACAGAAAAATTAATCACTGTTGAGAATTCATATGACACTTAAGTGAGAAGATATAGAAAATACTTTCTTATCAGCAACAATAATATGAGACAAATACTGCAAAATGAAAGATTGTCTTACTTTAACTTTACGTCATCGACCATCTGCTCGGCATCAGAGAAGTTGAGGACCTGGTCACCTTTAGGGAGAGGCTGGACTGCAACACACAACCAAAGCCAACAAGACAATTAAATACAGAGCTGTTACACCCATCACTATATTTTATTTACTTTTTTCAAACTTTATTTTTTACTTTCTATCACATACTACAATATAATATTCAACAAACAGCATTTTAAATATTAATCAAAATATTCATCCAGTAGGACTTAGTCAGCTGTTGATTATTGCCTGATGTCTAGAGGGTGTGTGTTTTTACCATTATTAATGATTTAAAAAGAGGCATAGTCAATTCTCAAAAGTGATGAATAATGTGCCTAATGTGCTAAATAACTGTAATACAACTAGGAGGAAAATGACAACTATTGGATCAAAATCAGTCAGAGTTGATCAGGGCTGGCATATTGGCCATTCACTGTAGTTACAACATTAAGCATGCTATACCAAAATGGAAATTTCTTATAAATTTTGGGTACCATGCTAGCTGGCCTAATTAAGGGTTGAAAAGAGTTGTGTATAAAGAAAATGACACCATCCGAACAGTCAAAATGTAGTTACCTTCTGTTATTATAATAACTCTACATAAAGATCTGTTTTGCTAAACCTTTTGAATATTTGTTCTAAACAAAAGCAATTCCATCCATACAAACGCTGGTGTTTATTCTGGCTAAGTACAAAGATTTTGACTATATTTTAAAGTCCAAAAAGACATATTGCAGTTTGCTTGGAGAATTACTAAAACTCACAATTTGATGTGCATCTGAGTGCAAAAGGCACTTTCTCAATTTGCCCAAATAAGACAAAGTATATTACAAAATGCTTTGAAGTTATATTGGTATACATGTGTAGGTAACTCAACTTACCACTCTGGTCATCCAGTAGGTAGTACTGCTTTAGCAGCTGCCAGTGCACCAGCAGGCTCTTCGGGGTGCGAGATGGGTGAAAGACACCGGGGTGTTTGCTCAGAAGCTCCTGGAACACGTCCAGTTTGGGCTGACTAGTCTGTTCAATGACACACATACAAAACCACAGTCATATGAGTAAATTTAAAAAGTATGCTAAATGCCATGAGCTGGATAAACAAAAATGTTTCAAACTGCATTTATTTCTCAACCATTTGTACATTTAAGCTGATTATACTCTTTGATATTTTATCATGTTAATTTATTTTACTACAACAGTGAAAGGTTGCTAAATAACAGTTTCACTTACTGAACCAATCTTAGCCAGCAGTGCCTCCTCAGCCTGACTGAAGAGAGCTTTGCTTTGGATTGCTGCAATGGCTTCTGGGTGCAGCTGACGCATGGCCTGCCATGCCAGCCTAAACAGAGAGACAACAGAGAGCATATAATTACCTCTTAAACCCTTTAATTACCTTTTAAATATGTAACTAATATAGAAACTCGAAGGGAAGGTAAAGCTGCTGTCTCTTACTTTGAGATGACAGGATCGTAGAGGAGAGCGTACCACCTCTCTTTAATTTCCCGCAATGTGAAACGACAGCTGAACTTGACCCCCAAATGAACAGAGGTTAGGTCTGTGGTCTAGAGACAAATACAGACTCATTAGATCATAAAGTGACAAACAGAGTCATACAAACATAAACATTATCCATCCTTTCAGACAATGATTTTAACTTTTATACTTCTCACCTGCAACACTGCATTTATAAGTAGCAGGTCATCAGTGGGTTTCCATCGTCCCAAGTCTTTAGTAATATGTAGAGGCTGCTTGCTTTTCTTTACTCTTTTAGTGATGGGTGAAGGGTTTACTACCATGGTGAGAGGCGGTGTGAGAGCAGTTCCTGATTTTGTCACCTGACAGAGTCGCACAAAGGCACAAAAAATATCTGTCAAACCAATGTTAGCTTATCATCTTTGCCATGAGATGCTCCATGAATCTGTGGATTCAAAGGTTTTCTGTACCTTTTTTTTCTCACTAGATGAAGGTTCACTCCCTGAACACCGGACAGGCTCTATGACAGGAGGACCTTTGACTCTACTGGACGACTTCACGAGACTGCTCTCCACCAGCTCATCATCAAACTTCTTCCTCTTTATGGATCTGAGGAATGTATGCAGCGATTCTTTAACCATTTGCAGGTGCACCACAAAAAAACAACATAAAACATTTGTAACAACAGATCCATGTTTACTTTCAATGCCAACGAAATGCAGTAATTATTCTAGTACGCAGCTGGAATAACGCAATATACAAGAGGATAACTCAAACCTGGAGGAACTTCTGCGTTTGGGAACACCACTGCCAAACGCTTGTGTTGCCGTCCTCTTCACATCTTTTACTCCGAGTGACTCTTCGTCCTCCGACCGACTCTGAGCACCAGCTCCTGCCATCGGTGCACCAACCACAGGGTCACCTGCCTGCATCTGTTCAGTCACAACATGAGACACATCAGGAAATGGTTCAGACATTTCTCAGCTTGGAATAGCAGGACTCAAGGCATGGTGGGACAAGACATCCTTTCTGTGGTTCACATTATGTCACATGGAGTATGAGCTTAATCCAGGTTGCACACAATTATTACAATCCAAGAATAGATTAGTCTTTTTCAACCAGCAGCTGGCTGCAAAGGTTGGGTTAATTATGAGGTGAGCAGGAAGTCTGCAGACTTCAGGAGCATCTTACTTTGGCAGGCAGTTTTTATTGGGTTGTAATGCGTAATTAAATTAGGAATAAGTCGGCCTGCGTTCACCTGTTTATAACAAGTCATGTTAATCATTGACAGTAAACATCTTAACAACACTGTATGACATCATATTACAGCTTAGCTAAACTGGAAACATAAGGTCTCAGATTAAAGTGATATATTCACAATGTGACCTTACAGCTCTGTGTGAGACCCTTTTTCATGTAGCTGTGTTTTTGTTTATGGGGTCGGGAATGGGCTGGCTAATCGACTTAGCCTTTGTTTACATGTAGTGTTAGCTATAGAGTCTCTCCTCCAACCTTCAATGTGTAATATTTAGCATGACATGTATAAGCTGTAGCGAACAAGATAGTAAGCCCAGACAATACTGTACTGCAGTCTGTTCGGTTAGCCAACATAATTTTATCAAAATAACGCTAGTTTGTGCTAGCTAGCTAGCATTAGCTTAGCTAGCTAGCACAACGTTCTTACGACAGCCAGCGTTAGTTAGTTAGCGAGCTAAAAAAAAACTAGCTACACTGTTTTGTGACTCACCTTTCCTCGCTATGTTCCTTCGTTGTGGTATCTGATCCGTTGACTGGAGTCTGTATAGTCTATTTGTGCCTTTTATAAACACCTCGTTAGCTAGCTACATGGCTAACTAGCTACATGTATTTGACGCTGGCTGTTAGCATTAGCTGCTCTGCTAGTCTGTTTTCTTCCTCTGTGGTGTTACCGCGGTCAGCAAACAGCTTTACGGCGCATCACCGCCGCCTTCTGGACATTATGTGCAGGCCTGGATCATCTTTATGTGCGGTCTATCGGATACTTTACATCTACATAAATGATTTACACGAAACATGTCCTTAGTATTTGAAACTGGAGCTGCCCC